>BLKR01000091.1:363065-892537 GCA_011170035.1 Teleogryllus occipitalis | reverse complement strand
TTGCCTGAAAATTGATTATTAGTGTGGTTATGAATATATTAAATTTTGCAAATTTACGCGTACTTCACAAAATATGATAAATTGTTGTTCCGAAAGTACTTAATATAAAAATTCCTTATTTATTTCATTTAATACTTTGAAATCCGTATTTTATTCTTCTGTAAATACATTTTTCAAAAAATTAATATTTCATTTAAAAAAATGTATTTTTTTTTCAAAAAAATGAAAATTTCTATATAAACTCGATGAGATAAAAAAAATATAGGCGTATTCCTCGTTCAATTCTCTATGAAAGAGACTAAGAGAAAAGTGGGCACTCTACTCATAGTTCTAAAAAATTAAATTTAAATATGAGAACGTGCTCTTTCCTACCCATGCACTAGCGAACTGAGTTTGGTCAGTCTTTGATCCAAGTGCTGAACTATAAAAAGAATGATCGTCTGCCTGATTAGGGTTTCCAGAGTTATTAGTATTTCAGATGTTCACTCTGCCCTCATAGCGAAACGAATTCAAATACCAGGCATTCCACGTCAAATCGAACAAGAATTGACACAGTTTATTTTTAAATGTATGATATTTTTTATTAAATTTGAAAATCAGAAAAAGAGACATGTTTTTTTATTTACCTGAAAATTGATTATTTGTATTGTTATGCCTATATTAAATTTTGGAATATTCGTGTAAACCGCAAATTATGATTGATTGATGTACCAAATATAGTTAACATAAACATTCCTGGTTTGTTTCAGTTAATACTTTAAAATGCGTATTTTATTCCTTTTATGATATTCCTTTGATATGCGTACTTTCTCAAAAAATAAATATTTCATTACAAATTGCAATCGTTTTTAAAAATAAAAATTTCTGTATGAACTCGCTCAGACAAAAAATTGAAGAAATGTTATTCAATTTTCTACAAAATACAAGAAAAAAGGGCAGTCAACACGAACAGATCTAAAAAAATCTATTGTAAGTCTGCGGGCGCGCGCTTCCTGCTCCTGCACTAACGAATTGTGTTTTATCAGTCTTTGATACAAGTGCTGAAAAAAACGACCCCTGCCTGATTGGGGTTTCAAGATATATTAGTAACTCATATGTTCACTCTGTCCCCAGAAGGGATGGGTGACAACGAAACGAATTCTACTACTGCTATTCGTGTCAGCGAAACGAATGTTTGCTGAGTCCCTTTGCGTCCTAGGGATGGGATGTCATCCTGACCTTGCTTTGATTGATTGATTGGTTTTTCGTGTTTCCGGGCGCGTCAACTGCTTTGGTCATTAGTCCCGTTAGTGTAGTGCATGTTCTTTTCTCGGGAGATGGCGGTGATCTTCTCCCGCTGGATGGCCAGATCCGGCGCCGACCCACCGTCGGCTAGTGGGGTTTCCCCCTAACCAGGACTCTCCCACCAGTGGGGCACCGCCCCAGCCGGGACAAGCTCTAAGCTCCCGACCGGTCTCCCGGAATATGTGGTAGTGTAGTGCATGTGTAAGTGTGTGTGTAAGTTAGTGTGTGTGTGTGTAAGGGGAGAGGATAGGACAAGGAAGAGGAAGGACAGATCGCGCGAGGTCCGTGGCCCGTTTGTTAGGGTACTGCTCCGGCATTCGCCTGGTGTTGATCGGAGAAACCACGGAAAAATACATTACAGAGTTATAAAAAAATAACGAAATGAAGAGAGGGAAATTTTGATGTTCTGCAAGTGAAGATACTATTCAGTTACTTAAATAAATACTTGCAATATCTAATTTATCTTATTATATACTAGTAACTGTGTAGTTATTTCACAATTTTAGGAATTCATGTGAAATAACAAATTGAGAAATAATCATTCAAATTTACGTCGAAAGTTGTTCCATATTATTCACCTATTTTAAAATAATGTCAATTCATCTTTGCGAAGAGACAGACCTTTGATTTCATGTAATCCTTCTGTTATAGATCGTTAAAATTGATATAATCAAACAATGTACGAATTAGTATATAATGTGTTCTGCTTCGTACATTATATTATAACGCCATGTAAGGGTAATAAGTTTATAGAGTTATTTTCTAGGTCACCCATTAACTTTCCAATTTTGAATGCATATTAAATTGTGAAGGTATTGAAATGATTAACATTTACGTTTACCTACAAGTTAATTAATGTATTTCAACGATTTTATTTAAAAGATCAATTTAGAGATTTGGTGATTCCACGTTTCTGGGTAAGTTAACTCTATCCTCTTATTTTAGCCTTAATTCCATGTATACATTTTGCCTCTAGATTACAGAGTGTGTGTTAATCGAATGTTCGTTTGATATAGAATAATTATTTAATCAATGCATAGTAAAATCTTTGTTTTGATGCGAACGTTTCGTGTGAGAGGAAGAATACCTTGTTACTGAATAAGAAAGGAAAGGTCGTCTGCAATTGTATGCTCCCATTTATGAACGTGGAATTAAATGAGGGGATGGCATTAGTTAATGAGACGAGTTAAATGAAGGGGTGAGTCACGCACCGAAACTTTGCGTCGTCCTACTCGTGTGATAATGCTCCACTGACTAGTAATTGATGTTTCTGAGCACCTCAACTGCTGCATACATTAGTTCCGTTAGTATAGTGAGTGTTTTTATGCCTAGAGGTGGCGGTGTTCCTCCTTCACTGGATGATGAGATCCGACGCGGACCCACGCGTCCACTAGCGAGAGATTTCTCCGTCGTTGTTCCCACAGTGGGTGCAACGCCCCACCTAGGACCAACTCTAAGATCCCGACTCGTTTGATTGATTTTTTCATGTTTCCAGGCGCGTCAACGGCTTTGGTCATTAGTCCCGTTAGTGTAGTGCATGTTTTTTCTCGGGAGATGGCGGTGATCTTCCCCCGCTGGATAGCGAGATCTGGCGCCGACCTACCTTCGGCCAGTGGGGTTTCCCCCTAACCAGGACCCTCCCACCAGAGGGGCACCGTCCCAGCCGGGACAAGCTCTAAGCTCCCGAACGGTCTCCCGAAAAGTGTGGTAGTGTAGTGCATGTTAGTGTAAGTGTGTGTGAAAGGGGAGAGTTTAGGACAAGGAAGAGGAAGGACAGATCACGCGCGGTCCGTGGCCCGTTTGGTAGGGTACTGCTCCGGTAATCGCCTGGTGTTGATCGGAGAAACCACGGAAAACTCCCGACTCGTCTCTCGACGGGTACGACAGAGTAAGGGGTGAGGATAGGAGGAGGAAGGCGATGGAACGAAGGCCCGAGGTCCGTAGTCGGCTTTTTAGGGTACTGCTTTAGGCATTCGCCTGATATTCACCGGAGAAACCACGAAAAATTACCGACCAGAACCGCCTGCTAGAATTCTCCTCCAGTAAGGCTGAATTCCACCTAGCTTGCGTCGAAATGCCGCCACCGTCAGGACTCGAAACCTAGAAACTCCCGGTCACAGTTGCTGCAGACACAAAGGCAATGCTGGTTCTGAGCTAACTCAGTCGATGATGATGATGATGATGATGATGATGATGATGATGATAAGCTCGAAATTTCTTTAGCTTTAAAAACGGAAATTCTCGCACTCATTAATGAAAACATGTTTCAAAATTGAATAACATAACATAAAATATTGTAGAATTTAGAAAATATTTAAATATATTAATTAATACGATTTTTCTTTAATAGTTATATGCTGATATCGTGTTTTGTCAAAAATATATCATTTCTGTGCATTTTTCATTTTTCCGGTTCCTAATAATTAAAAAAAATGATGTTCCTCATAGAAAAACAAAGTGCGTCTTCAGATGGAACTTTTCGTTTTTGAATCCGTTTTAAGAAAAATGTCGTTTGAAAGGGTAGGAAGATACTGCATTTTGTGTTCATTGACAATATTTGAGGTTTTGGGGAAATTACATCAGAATTTATTTGAAGCATATTGTAACCACAAATGCATTATACAATAAAACACACCTACATTTGATATTAATGATGTGCCATATATTCTCAAACATTACGTTTGTGCAATTTTTAAAAATATCAACTTTTAATAGATTATGTCACTCATGGGATATGATTCGGTCCATTTTTTTGAGAAGATTTTGTATACGTATTTGTGAAGAATTTCCACGATTTAACTGAAAATTACGCGACAACTGAAAATGTTTCGAAAGAATTGAACATGAAATAATTTAGATATCTGATATTGTTGAATATATTAGATTTATTACTAATTCTGCAAATAAGTTCCAGAACTTGGTGGCAGAATACACTAACTAAACATTACAAAACTTAACAACTATACAAAATTTTACAAATTTTACACACTTTACAAATTAACATAAACATTTCACCGTGCAAGCTTCCATAGCACTCCACTTCACTTCACTTCACATCACTTCATTTCACTTCACTTCACCTCGCCTCGTCTCACCTCACCATACTGCCAATCACATTTTAATGTGATTCTGACACACTCTTTTCCCTCAACTTCACATCACTGCACTACACGCCACTGCACATAATAATAATAATAATAATAATAATAATAATAATAGTAATAATAGTAATAGTAATAGTAATAATAATAATGTAATATAACATAATATATATACATGACATAACATAACATAACATAATATAATAGTTATAATATAACATACTTTACATAGGAGGTAATAAAACACATATAAACATCTAGGAATTTAATTTATTTTTAAATTTGCTGACATCATGAGGGAAGGGATCAAAGATTGTCACAGGCAAGTCGTTCCAGTCTCTAATAGTTCGATTCGCGAATGAATATTTCCCAACGTCTGTTTTCTGAATTCTTGTCTGAATTTTGTGCATGTGATCCGCTCTGCCGAAATATGTAGGTTTCCCTAATCGACTTTGAATTTCTTTCCACGGTCGAAAGCCTGTGTACGCTTTATACATAGCATAGAGACGCGATTTCATTCTCCTTGTTTCGAGTGACTCCCATACTTTATTCCTGGTACCCCTGAATTCCTGGTACCCCTGAATTCCTGGTACCCCTTACACTATGTAAAGTCAATAGTTTCAATAATGGTGTAGTTCTAAAAAAGTTACACGTTTGCAATTTCTAAAATCCCGAAGATTTGAATGAAAAATGAATAAGTTCACTGTTCTCTATTCGAGCAAAAAGAAAAAAAAAAGATCAATTTTGAGAAAATGTTGAAAATGATCTACGTCACGTGAAGTAGCCCCAAAAATTAAAATATTTTGAAGGTCATTGGAATAACATGAAGATACCTTAGTCCTACCATCTATACTAAGTTTGAATCAAAAGTTTCAAATCTGCTTGTAATATGCGTGACACACACCAACCTTTCATACACACATCGTGGTAAACCAACATTTTCGACTCAGAGACTCAAAACGGATTTTACCACGGAAATGACGACCTCTAATTTTTGGACAGAATCCAATACATTTCTTCTATAATATGTGTAACATAATACGATCATGACGTGTATTTCCGCGAAGAAAAAATAATTGTGACGAACTACTGAAATACAGAACATCCGTCGCATTCGTCAGCTTGGAGAAATTACAATTTCAAAATACTCTTGAAAGGAAATTATGTAATTCTGATGAGTAATAATTAATGTAGTTGTAGGCAAACAACATAGAACTTTATGTTACAAATTCCGGGATGATTAAGACATTTTTTTGTTTAGTTTTGAACCAGATGTCAATAAAGTATTCATCTTTAAATGGGAAATACCTCCAACAGAAGGTTAGATTGAAGTGGAATGGGGTGAAAACTATAGTTCACATCTACCATGCCAGAATGTAAACATAACTAGAAAATGTGCAATTTCTGAATTGTGTGTTTCTAAATGTTTATTTGTTATCATAAATGTAATTAGCACATTTCATGAGACTGCAAAGTATTTTTCATGATTATATGCAAAGTATTTTTTATGATGCTATTCTCATGAAAGCAAAACAATGCATCTTTGAATAAAGTACTTTTTCGGTGTCAAGGGACCCCAAAACGTGTATTTCCGTTGAAATCTCGAAATCGATTTTCCACAGCATTACATAACTTTCTCTTTACATCGTTCGATATATTACTCCTGTATATACGTATGTCTACGAGAAAGTAAAAATCATATTTGAAGAAGGATTGAAAACAATCCAGTGGATCGAAGTATAAAACACTCAGCATTCGGAGAAAATAATTTATTTGCAAACGTTTTGTAAAAATAAATTTGACATTTTCAGAGCAAGCTGAAATTAACACAATATATTTTGTTTGTGTGACAAGTCGACAATAATAAGTTATTAGAAAATAAATAAAATTTACTTTTAGGAGATTAATTTAGTCTAGTAACAGGGTATTTTGAGATTGTATTAGAGTGAAACTGGATTTAAAATTATATTTATAAATTACATTGTGTGTTTTTAACTTCATCTGTTTAATTTGAATGAATGTAACTTTTTTATTAGCTATCTTATACATAGTATTTGGTACAACTTGATGTTTAACAGACCAACTGTAAAGAGTCTTACGTAAACTGACGAAACGTTGCAACTAGAAAATGATTCCATTTAAGTCCTCGGTGTTTTATACTTGGATCCATTTGGCCGTTTTCATCACTTCTTCAATTAATCAATTTTGGGTCAATCAGCCGCCCCAGCGTCAAGGGAGATAATAATCAACTTTTTAAAAATAAATTGATTTATAAATTCTTACTGTCTAGTTTAGGTATTTATTAATTGTTTGTTCACTTTGATAAAAATAGCTGGACTACGAATCCCGAAACAGTAATGGAGCAGAAGGTCCTCCATCTCAGCATGAGAAGTTGTCGCTTCCACGACCTCGTCGGGAAGTTTGGGTGGTCTTCCTAGCCCGACGCCAATGCGAGCTACATGGGAGTCTCCACGCTGCTGTCAATCATTCTTACGTAAATGGAGGAGCAAATCAGCTTTCATTGTCGCGTTCCTTGCGAGAAAGTTCGCTTTTCTTGCTCTCTTGCTCCGCCCGGGCAGTTGTGGGGTTAGGTTCACAACATCTCCTAAGGTAAGTCCAGACCCGGAGTGCTGTTTCAAAGGTGTTGGGCAACAGAAACTTACTCCTAAGCAGCGTTGCAGGTTAACTTCTATTAAATTCATGCCGTTAAAACTTATTACTTCAAAATGCTACATGATAGTGCTGCAATGCGATCCATTTGTTCGCTCATTCTCGCTCGATTGATCGATCGATTGATTCTGGGCGCGTCGATTACCAAGGTCATTAGTCCCGTAATTGTAGTTAATGTTTCTTCCCCGGGAGGTGGCGGTGATGTGCCCACGCTGGATGGTGAGATCCGGCGCCTACCGACCATTTAGGAATAACCCTCGCCTTGAGTTTTTTCCCCAACCAGGTATCTCCCATCAGTGGGGCACTGCCTCAGCCGGAGCAAGTTCTAAACTTCCGACCGGTCTCCCGGCATGAGTGTTAGTGCAGTGCATGTAAGTATAAGTATGTGTTAGTAAGGGGGAGGATAGGACAAGAAGGGCAAGGAAAGACCGCGCGCGGTCCGTGACCCGTTTGTTAGCGTACTGCTCCGGCATTCGCCTGGTATTGATCGGAGATTGCGGAAAACTATCGATCAGAGCAGCCTCCATACAGCGGCTGGATTCGACTTACCTGACAAGCAATGTTAGTGTCGAAAATCCTGTCACCGTCGGACTCGACCTAGCGATCTAGCTAGTGTCGAAAATCCTGGCATCGTCGGGACTCGGAACTTAGAACCTCCCGGTCAGAGGCATTGCAGTTACATCAGTTGATGCCCTGAGTCACCTCTCCCGGTCGTTCGTTCTCGCTCGAGCGTTTCTTCTCACGGCGTGATAAGTTCGGACGCCGGTGAACACGTGAGATCGCGATGGATTAATTCACAATTCAAAGCAATGACTCTTACGGCTTCACTTCGCCTTCATAAGCAATAAACCTGAACTTTTCAGGATGATTTTCCATTTTTCTATTACATTAATTTCCAATACGCGCAGAACTTAAAAGAAAACTATGTAGCCATGTGAGAGGTGTCTATGGTACTGTTTCATATATACAGAAACTTCACGAAATATATATATATTTCCATTTTTGTTGAAAAATGTAAATACTTGTGTTATTCCGCCTATATTGCACATACAGATTGTGTTTTAGTATTCAGAGTGTCACTGCACTTACGACACAGCTGACGGCATGCGTTAGCAAGTTCATAAGGATAAGGCCGCCTGCCATTAAATATTTGCTTGTCACTTGTTGTGTTATGGTTACGATTTTCGTATATTCTCGCTATGTAAAAAAGCAGTTATTCTATATATATATATATATATATATATATATATATATATATATATATACACTATATTATGTTATTACAGTATTTGTGAAGAAAACGTTTGTTAAAATATTTAATTTATTGAATTGCATTATTGGAGTATTTAAATTGTGCAAAAGTAACAGTTTTTGCGTGCTACTTTTGGAAAATCATTTTGTTTAACAGTTTGCTGCTGCAAGTTACTACTTATAACTACATCTACTTCTACATATAAGCAAACCGAATGTGTATCGAAACGAAATTAATTAACAAATGTTCTACTTATTTCTTTTCAAGCTATAGTTTATAAGAGTGTTACCAATTCTTTCCAAGTCTTTATTGTTGTTGCTTTTTACTTTCTCGCGTACTATGGTCTCACTTCTTCCATGAAATTATCCTATGAACTTCTTCTCTAAAATTCTCAAAATAATCGGTAAACTTAAAAATAAATATTAGTCTAATATGAATAAATTTCCTGATTGTATGATTTATGCTTATGTGCCTGTCATTTCATGTCTGTTGACTCAAATATTTAATGCATCCGCATGAGTCGAAATATTTCTGGGTATTTTGAAAACAACTATGATTAGGCCGTTCTTTCAAACAGGCATCAAAAAGGATATTCAATATTACAGGCTAAATTCTCTTTTGTCAATACATTCAAAAAATATTAGAGACTTTTCATGAATGAATGGAAACATTGATTTTGAAAATCACAATATACAGAAGCATCCATATTTTATATTCTTAAAGACGACGCTTCATCAGTAGATATAAATTAACTAGCGTTAGTGTAATTTGAGATTTTTCGAAAGCATTTGACGACATGATCAACATTTTTCCATCAAAATTACTTTTTTTCTACGATCGTATAAAAACGAGAGATTCTACGTACCGGTAAGCGTACATTGAAGTTAGGCTTTTTTGAAGACATCTGAAAAGAAATCGTCGTCACCGTGCGTAGAAGTCTTTTACGCACGGTGACGTCACAAGCTCTTGCCCACTCTTGCGCACGTTAGGTATGTTGCAACAGTTACAAAACTAAAACGCAAAACTAAAACGGCAAAAGAACTTTAATTTCAACTTAAAAATTATTTACTTATTACTTTAGTAATGAAAATTGATGGTCCAATTTGAACAATTGTTTCTCACATTGACACTCGACAAACTAATAATGCTGCTTTGAATTGATTCTTCAGTATTTTCGAATACTGTATTTAATGTGAAATTACACTGCATTTCGCCTTGAAAATCTACTACCATTGTGGATTTGGATTCTAAAATACAGCTATTTTGTTGGACACAGCAATTATGTTTTGTAAACAATCTGCTACAAAGCCTTCAGCTACAGTTATAGATTTCCAAGAAGAGCGACGTTTTACAGAGGTTAAGTCACTTCCAGCGTTTGCCAAAATGGTAGCGGAAGTTCTCTGAAAATGATCCGTGAAATCATTGAATTCTTTTTTCCCAAATGCTTAGCGATCAACGAAGGAATTTCTCCAATTTTTTTAACTCCTAACTTCTGTTTTACTCCTTTTCTCTTAACATATTTCATCAATACCTTCATCAATAAATAATCCTCGTCATCAGCATCTTTTATTGATTGATTGATTGTTAGTGATTCCGGACGCGTCGACTACTAGGGTCATTAGTCCCGAGAGTAGTGCATGATTTTTCATCAGGAGGTGGCGGTGTTCTTTACTCGCTGTATGGCGAGATCCGGCGCCGACCTACCGTCGGCTAGCGGGGTTTTCTCCAGCCAGGTACCTCCTACCAGCGGGGCACCGTCTCAGCCGGGAAAAGCTCTAATCTCCCGACATGTGAGGTAGTGTAGTGCATGTTAGCGTAAGTGTGTGTAAGGGAAGAGGTAGAAAAGATCTCGCGCGGTCCGTGGCCCGTTTGTTAGGGTACTGCTTCGGAATTCGTTTGGTGTTGATCGGAGATCAGAGAGAGAGAAACCACGGAAAACTACCGATCAGAGCAGCTGGCCTCTAGAATTCTCCTCCAGACAGCGACTGAATTAGACCTAGCTGACAAGCATGTGTCGAAAATCCTACCACCGTCGGGATTCCAAACTAGGACCTCCCGGTCAGAGAAACTACAGTGAAATCAGTTGATGCCCTGAGACATCTCTCCCTTTTATAAAACTGGAGACATCTCCTCTCGACAAAATTTTATATTTATTAGGCCTATACTAAACTGATTTTGTTCTTCAAGTATTGCACAAACTTTGGGAACTTTTTCAAGTTTATGCTCTCCATAATTTTCAAAGTAGTTTTCAGCATTGAATATGTCGACCACAAAATAGTCGCTGTAACACTATTAGCCTTTTCATCAAAATAAGCTAACATGACATTTTGAGTAACCTTACTAATTTTTTTCGATGAACACCAAAGAAAATCAAAAGCTTTAACGTTTTCGCGTACACGACTTCTGACTTTTCAGGTAATAAATTAGATACTGCGGTGTTCGCGTAGTCTAAGAATTCCTGAGGCGTATCAATATCGATATTACTCATTATAATAGCAGAATGTAATACCTACTCACAAGAGAAGAATTCATCAGGTACAGTAATGCTTCACTTCATTGTCATAGAGACGAGTCCATGGCCTCTTGCGTTTGGTTTTGAATCATTAACGAAGGTCGCACTTTGAACAATGATGCTTTACTGCCGTGTACGCTATAAAACAATGAAATGTGATAAAATCATGAAGAATGGAGATGAAACAAATTGTAATTTGTTATAGAAACATTTTTATACGATCGTAGAAAAAAATGTATATATTTCGAGAGTGAAGTACACGGCGCACTTCGTACGGCCATATATTTTTTTGTTTGTGAATATTTTCGAACATCCTGAAAGACGTGTTTTTCGATGTATTCCCGCCTCGGCTTCACACGGGTGGTGTACAGTCGCGCACTAAGGAAACGTAACACTTCCGGTAAATTCAAATCAGTCGGGTTATCTATAATTCCATATATTGACACGCTTGATGTATCGAAAATGATTAACCCGGCAAATTAGAATGTACCAGAAATGTTACACATTACGTACTTAATGACAAAAAATGAGACAAAATTTTTCGTTTACAATACGACCATGTAATGAAATGAAATTACAATTAATAATTCGACCATTACCATTGTAATGCCTTGTAATGTACTACAATATTTGTCGTTTATCCTTCCGGAGAGAACAAATACCGCCGATGGTTTGCCGACTTTCGAACACGCAACGTACAAACTGCCCATGCGAAAAACACGGCAATTCAAGGTTTATTCCACGCACTTCGCTTGACCTTGGGATTTATTAATTATCATTGCGAATGCAAGGCGCACTGAAAACTGGAAACGTTTAAATTCAAAAGGAAAGTCAATCAGCATTAGCCGTATTCTTGGAATAAGCACATCCTCGCCTTTGAACTTTCCTATGATTATAGTAGCTTCAATCAAATTTTTCATAATTTTTTTACAGCGAGTCTTGTTCCGTGGCACAATTTTGGCTTATTCAGATTGCGTAATATAATTATCACAGAGCCAACCTTGATCTGTGAATTGTGTAGCGGTAATCCCGGAAAATCCAATGAATTTAGGAATTCAGTTGGATAATTGACTACTTCATTTGGATCGCTAATGGAATCGATCAACTTAAATGCATTTGTCCATTAATTTGGCTTTGAATTTTTATATTTAAATCATATACATCGTTTTTCGCTGCTAAAATGGCTCGTTCGCTCAACCAAGCATGGTTTTTAATTTACACCTATACTTGGGAACATTTTCGATATTATTTCTTCTTTTGACGTTGTGAATTGACAAAAATTTGGTAGAAATGAAATGAGGCCAGTAGAAGTGTCAACAGGGATTTTCCCATTGCCGGTGTCTAATAATGCATTTGTAAACACTTCCGCCGATATGTCATTTTGTAACGCCACTCACATATTCGTTGTTAACTTGAGATTTTTCACGTGTATCCATAATTTTGATGTCTTCAATCAAGCATTTATTTCATCAGCAGCTGTTGATCTGAGAATGGCTGGCAGCGTTTGGCGGAAATCTCCAGCCAGTAGAAATATCGCGCCTCCGAAAGAGTTCTGATTGCTACCCAAATCTCTTAATGTTCGATCGAGTGCCTCTAATGCTCGTTTGTGCGCCATCGCACACTCATTCCTAATTATTAATTGACAATTTTGTACCACTTTCACCATTGCTGATGTTTTGGTTACATTACACGTCGGTTCATCTATTGTTTGCAAATTCAATGGCAGTTTGAACGCAGTATGAACGGTTCGACCACCTTCTAACAATGTAGCAGCAATACAAAATGAGGCTAATGCCAGAGCTATTTTACTTTGCGCCCGAATTGTATCTAAAATTAATGAAATCAAGAATATTTTTCCAGTTCCACCAGGTGCAACGAGTAAAAAATGCCTCCATTGCCGACATTTACTGTTTTCATTATCGTATCGTAAGCTGTTTTTCGCTGCCGATTTAAAAGTGGGACTTCACTTTGTGCGGATTGACTGAAAGCACTTCTATCGTATTGCCGTTCTCGTTCAAATTCACAATTGAATGCATCATGCATGGGCCGTTTCGGCGCAGGCATTCCTAATTCGTGCAACATCTTGCCGGACATGGTCACGCAAAAATCCTCCAAAGGTATCAATACCTTATTCTGTATCTCTGCGCCAATTTCAAGTTCGGGATTTGCCGTTGTTGAACGTACCCGATGCAAAATGCCTTCAGCCATATTGTCTTTATATTTGTTCCACAAATTATGTGGGTTCGATGGGAAGCACGTTGAAATTATGATGGCAAATGTGATCGAATTTGATGCGAAGTAGACGATATAACAGCATCAGCGAGTGTGTGATCCCAATGAATATCATTCTCTAGTAAATTTAAACCTTGACAGCCTTCTCGATATGTTGTGCACAATTCACCATTGATCATTCGTGTACATTCGAATGAATTTGATCTACGAACATTAACTAATAACAAACGCAAGTAAAAACATTCGTCATTGTTTGAGTGAACTGTGCAAATGCACCCAATGCATCGGTTGATTATACATTCATGTATCCTGGTACAGGCTGTCCTTGTTTTCGACGTTGGAATATTTTTGTATGACGCATTCCATGTAAAATATTTTGGCATTTCCGAGAAAAGCAATGTTCTTGCAAATGTATCGCATACTGTCGTGAAATAAACTCGTTATTTATTGTCCAGTTGAACAGCTAAATGAACTACAGTGCGATGACGTACATGTATAGAAGATGAAAAGATTCTCCAAACAGCCTCATTGCTACTAACATATCTTCCCATCTGATACTGTCAAACTTAATCGTTATTATTTGAAGCTTCAATACTAAATACAGGCATATCGTTTCCTTCCGTGGCGTACCTGCGAACATACTCGTATTTAATCGACTTGTTTCGGAAAGCAGCGACGAAAACGGGCCAATCTAGCTGTTGTTGACTACGACATCCTTATTTTTGACCTGCAACGTTATTGTTCTCCCGTTATCCCCCTACCATCATTGGCTGTCATTCACTTACTTATCATATTATGAGATTTTAAAAAATTTTCTGTTCGATTTAAAAAAATGTTCTTCTATACAACCCTTGTCCTGACAATAATGGACACACGCAAAAAAAATTATCCCATTTGTTGCAGTCGTTCGGAAGTTATGCGCTTACATACATTTCGGCAATTCACTTTGATTTATATAGATAGCTCCAAAAATCAAAATGTATGTCCATTTGAATTTCGCATGGCCTCGAGTTCGTGTATATAGATTGGGGATATCACTTGTGGAGAAAATCGTCTGAACGGTTTTTGCCGCTAGACTTGAGCACAGACGGATGGACGAACGTACCGACGGACAGGTACACATACAGATTTTTTCCTCAACAAATTTTGCGGCATCAAGGGCCCAAAAACCGTGGATTTTGACTTTTCATCGTGATAGGGGAAGTAATTTACTAAACGTAGGAGCCCGATTTATCCACTTTCTCGATATCAAGACCTCACAATAAAAGTTTTCTGACGAAAAATTGCCACTTTCCGCTGCAGCATTACAATACTTCCTCTTTATTCGTAAGTAAGTAGTATGACGAGAAAGTAAAAATACAATTATATTACAGGCAATTCTTCCAGCTTGTCTCTTTCTATTTCTTAGGCTGCTTTGTGGCCCTTAAATTTAACTATTGAATCGGTTATTTAAAAAAAAACCATAAGTCACTCTTCTTTTGCATTTTCCCTTTTTGTCAGAAAATGAAGAAGAATATATGTACCGTTCCATGTCTAAATCTCGTAAATCAGATGAATAGAATCACCGTGGGGATAGTACAAAGTTTTGGTTTGGTTTTGAAACTCTGAAGTCATTGACTTGTGGGGTGTGTATGACTGTGTATGTATGTATACAGTGTGTATGATTGGGATATCACTGACAGAGAGATTGGTTAAAAGGAATATTCAATATGGAAATAGTCCTATGTACTGTTAAAGAAACATATTTCAAGCAACTGTTTCTGTCATGTGAATCATGTTTGATGAAGATGCACATTGTCATTTCGTGTATATAATGTAATAAATGTGTCAAACTACAAACTGAACCTACAATGTGCATTTATATACATGTTTAGGTAGAGAAAAATCCTGATTAGTTTTTGAAATCCCGTAAGTCATAAACTTTTAAATAAGTCCTGACATTTGGACCATTGATACAAGTAAATTACATGTCTCTACGGCATTCTTAATCAAGATTTATACATCAGGAATTTTAAAAAAATGAAAAACAGAGAAAAATTGTCTATGTACTTAATTATTCATTTTTTTATTTTCCCACAATTTTACAATTACTGACTTGCGAGGTCTTAAAAATAACCAATTAACATATAGGCTCCCTTGAATTAAACATTTTGAGAAATAAACTATTCGAGGAGGCCTGGTTTAAGCACGAAGTAGCGTCCAAAATGCAAAAGAAATAAAAAGGACCAAGAAAGAAAAAGGTAAAGATTCGAAGAGAAAAAAGAAACAGTGGAAAAGGCGGTCAAGTGTCGCATATTGTCTCTCGTTCTCGTAAGCGAGATAGGCTAGATAGAATGAGACAAAATTCCTTGCAGCGAGCAACGAGAACGTGCTCAAGAAGGTGTACTCAATATTCTCGCAGCCAGTTACCTCTGCTGAAATCAGTTACACTGATAGAAACTTTTCTTCTAATGTGCGCTATCGTTCGGGCGTGTTTTTTAGCAAACAGATAGTGTCATCTTCACTGTATTCATCAAAGGAGCTTGTTCCCGCGAGACAAAATTTGACATCACATCCGGTCGCAAAGCTTGATAACATGCTTTAACAAGTTACAATTCATCGATACTCCTACATAAATGGAAAATGTAAAATACTAATTTATTTCTTTTATGTGCCTTGTTTACTACTGAACCCCAATGAGAACTACAATTAACTCTAGTTAACTAATAAAATGTTATGTAGTATACTACGCAAAATTTTCGCGAAAAGAGTAAGTCGCATCAGTTATTATTCTTAACATATAGTATTGTTTCGGCATCGTTATCTGAGCAAAAGAAATTAAATTTAGATTTATCTCCTTCCTAAGCAAAAATCAAGATTAAAAAGTGAAGGAGTATTATAAGCAGGGTGGCCAGCGAACCTGGAATTCTTGAAAACCGGGAATTTGAAACAGACTGGAAAAACCGGGGAAAAAACGGGAATTTGATTTGAAAACCGGGATTTTACGTTATTTTCAGATTTTTTCCAAAATTTAGCACACATTCACATACGGCATCGTATTCAGTAACGTACACAATTCAACTCAGAACATGAAAACGGCAGTGTTAAAATCGAAGTGTCACATGTTTGCTTTGCGGATCGCCACATGCCACGTGTTAGAGGATTTTTTCTATATTTTGCAACTGGATTTATTCACATTTTTGTTACCAGGGCCCAGTAAAAAGAGTTTTCTGCCGAAAATTCACCATTTTTTTCAGCATTACATAACTTTCTCTTCTTAAGAAGTTCCTTCTTAAGCGTGACAAAATAAAAATCTTGATAATTGTAAGTGTATATAGAAAGATGGCAAAAATACTATGGATTTTGTTAATTTTCTAAAATCAGAATTTTCAACGAACATGAGACCTGCACTCTTGAACGTTCTGTACGCTATCCGAGGTGAAAATTGTGTGTCACATGCTAGCTTTAAGGAACAGATTTCAGTAAAGGAAAAATCTCTTATCTTCATAATTGTAATTGTAGGAAGATGCCGAAAAAATGTTGATTTTTGCAATTTTCGAAAAATCATGGTTTTCAACGAATATGAGATCTTCACCATTCTCACAAACTGTCTTCACACTAACCAAAAACAAAATTTAATCAAAAACGTTGGAGCCACTTCTTTGAAAATTTTGGAACGGACGGACGGTCGGACGGACGGTTGGACGGATGGACGTTTTGCCGTCAACAAGGTTTTCGGTATCAAGAACCCACAAATCATGGATTCTACACCACGTGTTGGAAGATTTTCCCCCTAAATGTAGCAACTGGATTTAACCACTTTTTCGTTTCCAGGGCCCGGCAATAAGAGTTTTTCGGCCGAAAATTCGCCGGTTTTCCCGCCATATTACATAACTTTCTGTTTAGTGCGTAGGCGATAGACGGTAAGAATGTATTGTAATGTGCGAAAAACCTGGAAAATTTATATTCTCAGGCCTGGAAAACCTGAAAAAAAAACTTGAATTTCAAAAAGCCAGATCGCTGGCCACCCTGTAAGGGCCTCACATACGAAGCCGTTCCGTGGACACCACAAGGATTAATCCGGCCACAACTTGAGAATATATACTATATGTAGAGAATTATAGAATCATCTAACTGAAACGCACCGGCTTTGGTGTCTCAGGGTTTTAACTGATGTTTCTGCACTGTCTGTGATCTAGTATTCGAGTCCCGCTGGTAGTAGAAATTTAGACACAAGCTACATATCTAGGTCGAATTCAGCCGCTATCTGGAGAAGAATTCTAGCGGTCGCCTGCTCTGATCGGTGGCTATCTGTGGTTTCTCCGACCAACACCAAGGGAATGCTGGAGCTGTGCCTTAAGAAACGGGTACGCGCGCGATCTTTCCGTCCTCTTCATTTTCCCATCCTCATATTGATTGATTGATTCGTGTTTCCGGGCACGTCAACCGCGTTGGTCATTACTCCCGTTAGTGTAGTACATGTGTTTTCTCCTGAGATGGCGGTGATCTTCCCCCGCTGGATGCCGAGATCCGGCGCCGACCTACCGTCGGCTAGTGGGGTTTCCCCCTAACCAGGACTCCCCCACCAGCGGGGCACCGCCCAACAGCCGGGACAAGCTCTAAGCCCCCGACGCGTCTCCCGGAATATGTGGTAGTGTAGTGCATATTAGTGTAGGTTGTGTGTGTGAGGGGTGAGGATAGGACAAGGTAGGAAAGATCGCGCGCGGTCCGTGGCCCGTTTGTTAGGGTACTGCTCCGGCATTCGCCTGGTGCTGATCGGAGAAAACTACCGATCAGAGCAGCCGGCCGC
Source organism: Teleogryllus occipitalis (assembly GCA_011170035.1). Classification (NCBI taxonomy): domain Eukaryota; kingdom Metazoa; phylum Arthropoda; class Insecta; order Orthoptera; family Gryllidae; genus Teleogryllus; species Teleogryllus occipitalis. The sequence continues at coordinate 874,697 of BLKR01000091.1, read as the reverse complement.
TAGAATTCTCCTCCAGACAGTGACTGAATTCGACATAGCTAGATAGCTAGTGCAGTGACATCAGTTGATGCACTGAGCTACAGCTCCCGGTCCATCCTCATAGCTTACTCACACTTACACTTAATAACAAATACTACCAAATCAACTAGAAACCCCGTAGAGAATGTTTTAAAATATAACAATATAAATGTGAACGATACGGCAACAGTGGCTAGTCTCTTTAACCAATACTTTTCGAGAATTGCTGCCGATCTCACTAAGGGTCTTCAGGCACAAAATTCAAAAGCAGACACTTTACCCAAAATTTTAGACACGATGTTCGTTTCCGAAACTTCTTCCTATGAAATTCTCAAAATTATCGGTAAACTAAAAAATAAATATTCGTCCGGTTTAGGTGAATTCCCGGATTCTTTGTTAAAGACCTGTGCGTAGGCCATTATACTCCCGTTAACTCACATATTTATTTCATCGTTATGCACCGGAACGTTTCCAGATATTTTCAAAACAGCTAAAATTAAACTGCTCTTCAAAAAAGGCAACAAAAATGAAATTCAAAATTATCGGCCCATTTCTCTTTATCAGTTTTTTCAAAAATATTAGAGACGTTTTTACGTACGAATGGAAACCTTTCTCAGTAAACACGACGCGCTTTCAGATTGCTAACTTGGATTTAGAAAATCAAAATTAACGAAAACAGCTATATTTTCTTTTCTTAAAGATGTCGCCTCATCATTGGATCAAAATAAGGCACCTATTGGATTATTTTTAGATCTCTCAAAAGCTTTTGACGTCATTGACCATGACATTTTACTTTCAAAATTACCTTCATATGGAATCCGTGGTATTGCCCTAGATTGGTTATGTTCGTGTCTTAAACAACGATCTCAGAGAGTTGAAATACCTTACTGGAATGATGGAACATTACGTACGCACCTTTCCGACTCTTTGCCCATTGCACGTGGAGTTCCTCAAGGATCGATATTAGGCCCTTTTCTGTTCCTACTTTACGTAAACGATATGCCCTCGACGATTCGAAACGGAAGAACGGTTCTCTTTGCGGATGATACGAACATCCTTTGCAATAAGGAAACCGTAAATAGTACAATATCAGATGTTTCAAATTGGTTCCGAAATAACAAATTAATAGTAAACGAAAAGAAAACGGTTTTAATGCAGTTTTCCATTTCAAATAAACAATTCTGTGCTCCATTGAAAATGAACAGTGTACCATTGACTGATGTTAAGGCAACAAAATTTTTAGGTCTCTCAATTCAGTCAAACCTTAAATGGAACGTCCATTTAAATGAATTGAACACAAAGTTAAGTTCATTATGCTACGCGTTCAGAATTCTTGCAAATTCAGTCAGCCTTCATACTGCTCGTTGTGTATATTTCGCGAATGTTCATTCCCGCCTGAAATATGGCATAATATTCTGGGGAAATACATCTTATAGCTCCCAGACTTTTAGATTACAAAAACGAATTGTACGAATAATAACAAATCCTACCCACGTGATTCATGTAAGCCTCTCTTCATTAATCTAGGAATTTTACCATTACCTTGTCTGTTGATTTACGAATCAGTGGTTTTTGTCAAAAATGACTTGCTTAAGGGCGGGAATATATTTTCAGAAAATGCCGATGTCTATTACTATAACACTCGACGTAAAAATCATATTCATCAGTTGACAATATCAACAGCTCATTACAAAAAATTCACATACAATACATGTACATAATTTTACAACACTTTGCCAGATGACATTAAACGATTAAATTCGATAGAAAAGTTTAAATCGAAAGTGAAATCGTTTCTACTGTTTCGATACAATTCGAGACTATAATGAACATCACAAGGAAAGTAACATTAATTTTAACAGTGATATTTAATGTATTTATTTACCATTTGGATTGTATAATTCTAAACAATATGTAACAAGTATTGTATCGCAGCTTTTGGGTCAATGACACCCATCTCGATTAGGTTTTTCGTCCAGTTTCCCTGATCCATTGAGCAAATGCTGAGATGGCCCCTTGTTTTGCTTCTGGACATAAATGTAACTTCATTTTCTGTGCACGTCTTCTAGAATTCAGTGGGAAATACAATTATTCAAATTATCGCTTCCATGTTGCGGCAGAAGTTGGCTATTCCGAAGGACAATATGGATAAGAGCCAAAATTTATTGCTTACTAGGTGACCCGGCGAACTCTGTTCCGCCTTAACAGCCGGTCCCATCTTTTTCTCGCGTCGCACTCACTGTGAGAAACTGTACTATCCTTGTTACACTCGTGATAATAAAGCAATTGCAGATTTGTGTTTTTCTCTCAAACAAAGAAGAATTTAAAGTAAAACGCTCTGATATTAAATAGATAATTAAAAAATCTATTACGTAGCAGAGCGTTTTTTTTTTGGAATTGATTTTTGTTTAAGAGAGAAATACAAAGCTGTAATCATTGGGACCGGCTGTTAAAGGCAATAAATAAGCAGATTTTGGAAGTTAAATTGTTTATTAGAAAATACAAATAAAAAAATTAAGTACATTAATCATTCATTATTGTTCCTGTATTTTGGTGCATAGCACTCTTGCACCCTGGTGCATTTCACCCTTCAGTTAAGTACCTTCACGCGAAAACATGCGAAATCACGCGAAAACGTGCGAAAACCTGCGTTCTCACACAGGAACGCTGTCGAACGGGATAAACAGTATCCTATGTCCGTCTCCTGGCTCTAAGCTTCCTGCTCACCAAATCGGTACAGCCGTTCTTGAGTTATAAATAGTGCAACTAACACGACTATATATAGATATAACGGCGAACGAAAGGCGGCTATCATTATCGCCTTCTGTTATCAGTGCGGCGTTACAACAATGGGCTACAACAGGCAACAATGACCGCTAACATGCGAAATCACGCGAAAACGTGCGAAAACGTGCAAAAACGTGCGTTCTCACACAGGAACGCCGTCGAACGGGATAAACAGTATCCTATGTCCGTCTCCTGGCTCTAAGCTTCCTGCTCACCAAATCGGTACAGCCTTTTTTGAGTTATAAATAGTGTAACTAACACGACTTTCTTTTATATATATAGATAGATAGATAGATAACGGCGAACGAAAGGCGGCTATCATTATCGCCTTCTGTTATCAGTGGCGTTACAACAATGGGTTACCAGAGGCAACAATGACCGCTAACATGCGAAATCACGCGAAAACGTGCGTTCTCACACAGGAACGTTGTCGAACGGGGTAAACAGTATCCTATGTCCGTCTCCCCGCCCCTAAGCTTCCTGCTCACCAACTTTCAGTCAAATCGGTACAGCCGTTCTGAGTTATGTCAGTGTAACTAACACGACTTTCTTTTATATATAGATAAATCTTATGAACGAAAGGCGTTATCATTATCGCCTTCTGTTATCAGTGCGGTGTTACAACAATGGGTTACAACAGGCAACAATGACCGCAAACATGCGAAATCACGTGAAAACGTGCGTTCTCACACAGGAACGCTGTCGAACGGGATAAACAGTATCCTATGTCCGTCTCCTGGCCCTAAGCTTCCTGCTCACCAACTTTGTCAAATCGGTACAGCCGTTCATGAGTTATACATAGTGAAACTAACACGACTTTCTTTTATATATATAGATAACGGCGAACGAAAGGTGGCTATCATTATCGCCTTCTGTTATCAGTGCGGCGTTATAACAATGGGTTACAACAGGCAACAATGACCGCTAACATGCGAAATCACGCGAAAACGTGCGTTCTCACACAGGAACGCTGTCAAACGGGATAAACAGTATTCTATGTCCGTCTCCTGGCTCTAAGCTTCCTGCTCACCAACTTTCAGCCAAATCGGTAAAGCCGTTCTTGAGTTATAAATAATGTAACTAACACGACTTTTTTTTATATATAGATATAACGGCGAACGAAAAGCGGCTATCATTATCGCCTTCTGTTATCAGTGCGGCGTTACAACAATGGGTTACAACAGGCAACAATGACCGCTAACATGCGAAATCACGCGAAAATGTGCGTTCTCACACAGGAACGCTGTCGAACGGGATAAACAGTATCCTATGTCCGTCTCCTGGCCCTAAGCTTCCTGCTCACCAACTTTCAGCCAAATCGGTACAGCCGTTCTTGAGTTATAAATAGTGTAACTAACACGACTTTCTTTTATATATATAGATAACGGTGAACGAAAGGCGGCTATCATTATCGCCTTCTGTTATCAGTGCGGCGTTACAACAATGGGTTACAACAGGCAACAATGACCGCTAACATGCGAAATCACGTGAAAACGTGCGTTCTCACACAGGAACGCTGTCGAACGGGATAAACAGTATCCTATGTCCGTCTCCTGGCCCTAAGCTTCCTGCTCACCAATTTTCAGCCAAATCGGTACAGCCGTTCTTGAGTTATAAATAGTGTAACTAACACGACTTTCTTTTATATATATAGATAACAGCGAACGAAAGGCGGCTATCATTATCGCGTTCTGTTATCAGTGCGGCGTTACAACAATGGGTTACAACAGGCAACAATGACCGCTAACATGCGAAATCACGCGAAAACGTGCGTTCTCACACAGGAACGCTGTCAAACGGGATAAACAGTATTCTATGTCCGTCTCCTGGCTCTAAGCTTCCTTCTCACCAACTTTCAGCCAAATCGGTAAAGCCGTTCTTGAGTTATAAATAGTGTAACTAACACGACCTTTTTTTATATATATAGATAACGGCGAACGAAAGGCGGCTATCATTATCGCGTTCTGTTATCAGTGCGGCGTTATAACAATGGGTTACAACAGGCAACAATGACCGCTAACATGCGAAATCACGCGAAAACGTGCAAAAACGTGCGTTCTCACTCAGGAACGCTGTCGAACGGGATAAACAGTATCCTATGTCCGTCTCCTGGCCCTAAGCTTCCTGCTCACCAACTTTCAGTCAAATCAGTACAGCCGTTCTTGAGTTATAGTGTAACTAACACGACTTTCTTTTATATATATAGATAACGGCGAACGAAAGGCGGCTATCATTATCGCCTTCTGTTATCAGTGCGGCGTTATAACAATGGGTTACAAGAGGCAACAATGACCGCTAACATGCGAAATCAGGCGAAAACGTGCGTTCTCACACAGGAACGCTGTCGAACGGGATAAACAGTATCCTATGTCCGTCTCCTGGCCCTAAGCTTCCTGCTCACCAACTTTCAGCCAAATCGGTACGTTCTTGAGTTATAAATAGTGTAACTAACACGACTTTCTTTTATATATAGATAACGGCGAACGAAAGGCGGCTATCATTATCGCCTTCTGTTATCAGTGCGGCGTTACAACAATGGGTTACAACAGGCAACAATGACCGCTAACATGCGAAATCACGCGAAAACGTGCGTTCTCACACAGGAACGCTGTCGAACGGGATAAACAGTATCCTATGTCCGTCTCTTGGCGCTAAGCTTCCTGCTCACCAACTTTGAGTCAAATCGGTACAGCCGTTCTTGAGTTATAAATGGTAACTAACGACTTTCTTTTATATATATAGATAACACATGGCCAGACGAGAAAGGCGGCTATCATTTATCGCCTTCTGTTATCAGTGCGGCGTTACAACAATGGGTTACAACAGGCAAGCAATGACCGCTAACATGAAATCACGCGAAAACGTGCGTTCTCACACAGGAACGCTGTCGAACGGGATAAACGGTATCCTATGTCCGTCTCCTGGTCCTAAGCTTCCTGCTGACCAACTTTCAAGCTAAATCGGTACAGCCGTTCTTGAGTTATAAATAGTGTAACTAACACGACTTTCTTTTGCTGCATATAGATATAAGATTTTTATTCTCTTGACCTTTGATGCAAATTTCTGAGTTACTATACATGTTCCTAATAACAGAAATCTGCTGTGGTGGGAGACCTTTACGATGCAATACATTAAATAGTGTACTGTTTACGGTGTCAAAAGCTTTGGAGTAATCTATGAAGAGCACTTTTATTAATTTCTCTATGTTTCTCATTGATCTGCTAGACAATGAAAATATTATCGGAGCAAGACCTACCTTTCCTAAAACCATTTTGTTCTTCTAATAACATGGTCTCCGCAATTTTACGAACTCTGGATGCGATTATTTTTGAATAGATCTTTTAAGCAACATTCAAAAAACTTATTCCTCTATAATTTTCACAGGACGACCGGTCTCCTTTCTTAAAGACTTATTACCGCAATTTTCCACTCTTGCGGTGTAAGCACTTTCTTCCAACATAGATTGAGAAAGTGTAAGAGCCGTTTCTTTAAATTTTCTGAGGCATATTTCATCATTTCGCCTTCAATACCATCGCTTCCACTCGCTTTTCTATTTTTTATTTTTTTAAGGCATCATCCAGTTCCTCATATTCTATTTCATCAATTTCCCTTTCTGTTTCTAAGGGTTCCTCTGTGTTGTTTTCGTGACCAGGTTCTGTCCATAAACGTTTATAATAAGAGAGGAATTGGTCATGTTTCACAACTTCAGTATTTGCTGTATCTTTCACCTCTCTGTTCAAATGTTGCATTACTTGATAGCTCATTGTCTGGCGCCCATGTATATCATGCTCTAGGTCAGCTACGTATCTGTCCCAGCTTTCTTGTTGTGCCTTCCTTGTAAGACTTCTTACGTAGTTTGATGCATTAGAATACTCTTCTTTTGACACGGGGTCTCTATCTCTTAGACATTTCAAATATGCCTTTCTCTTTGTATTCACAGCTTCATGTATCTCCCTATTCCATATTCGTAGCCTTTTACTTTTCATTTTTTGAGAAGAAGTACCAAATGCTTCCATTGCTGAAGTCTCTATCACTGTTTTAATGCGTTTCCATTCTTCTTCGATATCTTGAATTACAGGGTATTTTCCATTTATTTCATCTAGTCGCTGTTGGTATAATTGTTTTTTGGAGTCTTCTTGAAGTAAGTAGACTTTCCACTGCTTGTTGTCAGATGAAACCATTTTTTCTTCATTTTATACCATCTTTTGTAGAGTTTCAATTTACCATCCAATGCAAAATGGTCACTGTACATATCCCATCCTCTATATACTCACGTCCGTGAAGAGTCTTTTTGTCTTTTCATTCGCTAAGATATAATAAATTGTGCTACTCTGTCCACGTGCTAACCTTGTGTACTTATGTATTCGTTTGTGTGGAAAGAAGGTATTCATAACTTTTAGGTTATTGAAACAATTTTTGTAAAATAAAGTTGCAAAAACAATTACACATGAAAAGGAAGAAATCCAGAATTACTGGAAAATTGAAAAAATTGTATTAATATATTTTATTGTCATAAACATGTTTGTGTTTGTTGCTTTAGGGCAACATTATGCACATGACATGTTCGCTTCAATTCTATCAAAACGATCGACTTACTTGCAGTCCGTTATAGGGCACGAAAACTCTGATTACAGTAAAGTCTTGTCTGTGGTAAGTTCACAATTGACATGCAAATATAAATTCCCAGCCACTTCCAATTCATCACATTTCAACTGCAATGGCTTTTTGGGATTTTTCTGTACTGCAGATCTGTTACTTACTTCGACTATTTTCTCAATAAGTTCATCACCTATAAACTTCTAAAGAATTGAAAAGGAGTAAAGACATTACTCGAGAAGAGAGTCTCACCAGTCCATACTTCTTGCTTTGCACCAGATACAAGTGCCTCCCAAATTATCCCAGATCTGGTGGCAAGAGACGGCATTTATCTTCATTCACAGTCTTTGTAGATTCAGTTTTGGTTTTCCTTTTCTCTTTCTGCTCATTTTCGGCGTCACTGACTGATTACCAACATCTTTATCACCTGCTACGCATCTTCAACACAGCAAGATATCATTTTCGTGCGTCTCCAACGCACCTCTAATTCATTTTTTGTGTAATTAGTTCCATATCCGTAGTCTTGATTATTGTGAATTCTTCGACTAGTCAGTCATTATCAGAATAGTTTTTACTTCCACTTTCTAGTATGACACCAATTCCCTTCTCTTTATCTATGCTGTTTTCATTATCATTCTTTTCAGCAATAACTCACTCTTCAGTGTCTGATGCAATAGGTCAAATATTCACTTTCTTTCCGTAAAATGTTGCAATGAGTTAGATATGATTCTGAAATAATAAACAATTCGACATTCTATCACAACAGAATCACTTTCATTATGTGTTAGAAAAAATCATTCCGCCGAAAGGATTTAGATGTTTCAATTCAAATAAAATATTCAAGACATTACTGACACTATCGCCTACTGTTGTCTTGAAGAGACGCGCGCGCGCACGCACACACACACACACACACACACTAACGCACGCGCGCGCGCGCGCGCACACACACACACGCACACACGCACATACACGCACACACACACACACTCTCGCGCTCACACACCTGGCGATCCGTCAGCATATCGGCCTATATGTTTAATGGATACTGCTGGCACGGTGTTCGAGCAGATCATCTGCTAACTTTTTTTTATGTTAAATTTGAACTGCTTTGTATCCATTAATTGTAAGTTAATTTTCTATCTTATTGTGTATTTATTTATAATTTTGTTATATCTTTCTGTATCTTGTAGACTGACGATGACGGCAAAGCCGTCGAAAGCCGGCTATCTTAATAAAGCTAGTATGTTGACGAAGATGACCTCTTTTATTTCTTCTGATAAGAACGTCAACAACACCAAATCAGAATTCCCACACATCTGTTGACGGATTGAAGTCTACACGAAAGGACCACAGGGACTGTCTGATAATCAGTACGGCTTGAGGAAGGCGAGATCCACAGTGGACGCAATTAAGGTCGTCATCGATATCGCACGCAAGGCTCTTGAGGGCAAACGATGGAGAAGAGGTGCAAAGAAGTACTGCGCTTTTGTTACCCTGGACGTCAGGAACTCACTTAATATGGCAAGGTGGAGTTCCATACGTGCTGCGTTAAAAAACAGGGAGTTCCAAATTACATAATGAAAATAGTGAGAACAGGACTTTACTTGACGAAACTGAGACTGGAGTAAAAGACCTATAGTGTATGGGGTGGTGTTCCGCAAGGCTCGGTACTTGGCCCGCTGTAGTGGAATATTATGTATGACTCCGCTTTGAAGCTCGAGGCGCTAGGGGTATTGGGTTTGCTGACGATGTTGCGGTGGTAGTGGTCGACAATTATACTGAAAAGGTCACGCAGGTCGCCAACGACACTGTGGCTACGATCCGCCTGTGACTAATGTTGTGGGGCTCTAGATGGCCGAGCGTAAAACGAGGTTGTGTTGGTGACAGGCGGAAAAGTGAAATAGGGTATTACTCTCAATGTTGGGCGTAGTGAAATACCCTCCCAGCAGGCTCTAAGATAGCAGTCCAGATTGACGCGAGACTGCATTTCGACGAGCACATGCGTATAGTCTGCGAGAAATGGCCTCCGCCTTGGGACGAATTATGCCTAACGTCGGGAGTCCAAGGTAAAAAAGCCGGAGGCGTAGTTAACTCTATGCTGCTTTACGCAGCCCCCGTTTGGACTGATGTCTTTGGGATCCAGTCGTATCCCGCGGTGCAAACTCAGTGTACAGAAGGTCCGCCTTGAGGGTGGCCCGGGCGTTTCGCACGGTTTCGTATGACGCTGTGTGTGTGTGATAGCCGACATGTCCCCTATAGATCTTATGGCACAAGAAAGGGCCAAGCTGTACAGACGTAAGCGAGAGGGAGCTACAAATAGCGTCATCATGAAGGAAGAGAGGGAGGTGACAATGGCTCAGTGGAAACGGTGATGGGCACTATCATCCATCATTTATCATACATCATATCCTCTATCATACATCATCAATAATTTTGATATAAACTGTTTAAACTGAAAAAATAATTTTATATTTTTTCACTACCGTCCACATTGTTTAAAAATCTGACAAATATATGTTATATAATGTTATAAGACCCATTTTAGGGGGGAAATTGAGATAGTACTCCAACGCTATCACGTCGAAAATGAATTTCAAAATTTTTATTTTTTCTATACGAGTATGGAATCAAACTTCGTTAATAAAATTACCTTCAAATTGAACTATGTTTCTTCGTATTTTTTAGTCTGATATACGCATTAGACGCTGAAAAAAAAATAAAACATGCAAAACACGTTTCTTGTTGTATCTCTGCAACAGATTGCCCTAGGAGGCTGATTTTTTGTAAATCTACGTTATTTTGTATTCTCTTTCATATGAGCATCGCGATTATCCAGTCGGTTTGGGGCACTTTTCTTCGCCTTACTCGGCTATATCCTTACGCCGAATTTTCTAGTTTTTTTTTTCAAAAAATTGTACATGATCGTTTTTAAAGAGCTGATTTTTTAAACAGACTTTGTCTATGGCAAACATCTCTATCTTCAATTTTGTAGTTTTCAAATGCTAACAATGTGCAATAATGTGTAACAATTTTTGAAAAAACGGAGAGGTTGCCAAAAATGGAACTAGCACCATATTTTTTACCGTTCCTTGATACATGTGAGGAGAAGATTAAATTTAAAGAAAAATTTGGTGACGTTTTAGAGAGAAAAAATGATTAAAAAATTAAAAATAGCTTGTATTTCGCGCGAAATTTCTCGAGAACTCATGTTTTCGAAAAATGATACACGAACTTATTTCCAGATCTGTCTTTAAGGAACAGATTTCATTATTTAAAAAATCTGTATCTTTAAAGTTACAGTTGTTGAAAAATTGCAATTTCGAAAAATCTGGGATTTCAAGGAATATCAGACCACTATTCTCTTAAGAGTCCTTTACGATATCCGAGGACAATGTTTAATTAAAAAGTTTGGTACCATTTTTGAGGAAATTTCGAAAATGTTTTTGAGGCTTCATGTAAAGAAGCCTCAAAAGCCAATATATTCGTTTGAAACTCCCACCATTTGAACCGTTTGAATCAAAATATCCATTTGAAACACTTGTTAGCTGCTACCTCTCGTGGCTACACCACGTGTTAAAAGAAAGTGAGAGAAAATAAAATTGCTGATAATAGCTGGCTTAGCACGCAAGATATTGAAGACAGAAAACAGTATTGTCAAATTAGTATAGAAGTTAAACAGGAAGTAACAAAAGCAAAAAATGAAATATGGGAAAGAATATGTAATGACGTAGATCAGAGTATAGGCAATGCTAGATCAAAGAACGCATGGAAAATAATAAAGAACCTCAGAAAAAATGAAAAAGTCAGCACTAACTTGTAAGTATATATCAATTTAAAATATATTACGAAGAACTTTTAAAAGAAAATAGGCTCGCATTTTTGTGGGGAAAAATGGGCTTGAGCTGGATACTATGGAACCAGATAATATGAGATATAGCACGAGCTGCAGCTTGTAAAATGTAAATTGCGAACTCACCACAATCAATACAGATGCTGAAGTGTTGTCCCCTACTCTTGTTTCCCAGTGGTCTGGTGGCGACCAACATAAATACGAGTTTTATAATGGCCCCTGACTGCTCAGTGCGGAGAGACTTTCCTGGCGCACCATATTACAGTGAGAGAGACTGAAAAAACAATACAAATATTTTAAAATGCAAAAGCAGCCGGTCCGGAATTGGATATAGAATTACTGAAGTATAGCCCCAGTTTATTATTGGATCTTCTTTCCCGATAATATAATAGTTGTTTAATGGGAGAAGAATTACCAAAGGACTTCAGAAAAGGATATATCTCTAACATCTACAAGAAAGGTAATAGGAAACAGTGTGAAAACTACAGAAACCTGTCCTATAGTTTACTAAACCCTCCTTAGCAGCATTGGCCGAGTATATGGGAAAATATGAAAAACCCGACTGGAAAGAGGCCTCATTGATGTCGAGGAATAGAGCGGTTTTCGAGCGGGGCGCTCATGTATTGATAATACCAACGAGGGGAGGGCAGACGGTCGCAAGGCCGAAGCGGAAAAGTCTACCCGGACCCAAGTTGCTCGGTGGTACCAAGGTGGGTGCAGTGAGGAGGCGGTGCTAAGCTTCGCGTTGCCGGGTTCACCAGGGAGCATGAATCCCCCCTTCAGGTTGCCTAGATTCTGGCTATATTCACGTTGATAGCGTCAATGTGGATGCAGTGAGGAGACAGGCTAGGGGCCCCGAGTCACCCGGGCTTCGGTCTGGGCTGCCTGTTGACGGACACTTGGATTCGATGCGACAGTGCCCAATACTCATGGGCTTTTGAGAAGGGATTCGTCCCGACGTATTGTGAGTGGCGATTAATTAGACTCCGGTGTTAGCCTGGACAGTTACTACTAACTGTCCAGGCTAGCACCGGAGTCTAATTAATCGTTGGCAGAGTGGCCCCAAAGATGTACATATACGCCCGCAGGGGGGGTGCGGATAAAGGTGAACGCTTAGGTGCCCACCCTAGGGAGAAATTAGTAGTACCAGAAATGTGTGGAGTAGTAGCCCACGCTGAGTTTATATATAGTACATCTGTAACACGACAGTCGATTTTACTTTCCCTCCGAAGGCAGGTTAAAGAATGATTTTTTCGCCCTTCAAATTCGACGACTTGGAGGCATTTGACCCCGTGAACTCGCGAGTATTACAGTACGTCACGGTGACCGTTACAACACCGAAGCCGCCAAATGTATGGGTTACCCGTTGGTGGTTTTTCTCTGTTCTCACAAAATTGGTATGTCAGTAATTGCGTTTATATTGCAATGAATTCATTGTTTCTTTTTGCATGTATTGAGTGGAAAAAAATAAAAAAGAGATAAAGAATTGTATGAATTCAGTGGTGGATTTAACAGGTCAATTGGCATAAGCTTACTGACGGTCGTACTTATGAAGCTCTGCTAGCAGAGCTCTTAGGGGCCTGCAATCTGGGGGCTTGCTAGGAGGACAAGGTGCGACTGGAATTGGCTGGGGGACGTTCATAAATCGCAAAACCGAACACTGGCAGCCTGCTAGGCCTGGCAGGTCCCTGTCTGAGGTTTATAAATACGGCCCTGAGTCTCGTGAGCTGGGGGCTTTAAGGCCCGTCTCAACAATTGGCCTTTGAAAACTTTGAACAAAACTTTTAGGGACTTTTGTACTTCGTATTTCAAGAGAAGTCTTTGCATTTTAATTTATTTTGAATTAATAGAAAAATACACTCAAAACTGTATTCAGAATTTCACGTTCTCATAACACGTTACCAGACATTCACGGGAAAACATAAAAGCATCTTAAGGTGTGACTATATGGTCTCCGCGTCTCAAAGCAGTACAGGAAATTGTTCAATGTTTATAGTGTCAAGTTCAGTGCCTGCAAGAAGTGTTGCAATGAAAACAAGTTCTGGAGATAACTTAATGAATACCACTTCTCTTACGTCGTCAATTATTCGGCTGCTTCCTTTGGATCTTAGTTCCGGTTTAGGTGACTCAAGGCATCAATTTATGTCTCTACAAGCATCGCGCAGCCTGGAGAAGAATTCTACCGGCCGGCTGCTCTGCTCGGTAGACTTCCGCGGTTTTTCTGATCAACACCATGCGAATGCCGGAACAGCACCCTAACAAATGAACCATGGGGACCCCATGTGATCTTTCCGTCCTCTTCTTTGTCCTATCCTCAACCTTTCTTTTCATGCACTACACTACCATATATGTCGGGAGACCAGTCGAGAACTTAGATCTTGTCGTGGCTGGTGAGAGAGTGAGTGATTTGTGATTCCGCGCGCGCCAACGGCTAAGATCATTAGTCCCGTAAGTGTAGTACATGTTCCCCCAGGAGGTGGCAGTGATCCTCCTCTACTGGATGGAGAGATCCGGCGCCGTCCTACTGTCGACTAGCGGGATTTTCCCCAACTAGGTATCTCCCACCAGAGGCGCACCGACCCAGGCGAGACAGGTGTTATGAAAGCTCTAATCCAGACTAGTACGGTGTCCCGTTGGTGGGAGTTACCTGCTTCGGGAAAACTCCTCCACCCGACGTGTAGGTCGGTTGGCCATCTAACAGGAGAAGATCATCACTATCTCCCGCGAAAAAAAACTGCACTTATACCGGGAGCGGTGGCTCATTGCATCAACTGATGTCACTGCAGTGCCTCTGACCGGGAGGTGCTAGATTCGAATTCCGACGGCGCACATGCCAAATTTTGTGGCTAAAATTTAAAAAAATGTTCAAATGGTTTTCATAATGAGTCCATCTATGTTTTGGATGGACAAAACGCACAATATGTGCCCTAGAGTGAAGTCGTGCGCTGCTGGAAATTATTAAGAAATTAAGATGGTAATTAAGAAAAATTGTGCAACTCGGGGCAACTTTGTTTTACAAAAATTGTTGAAAAATGATTGAAGAACGTCATAAAACTTGTTTCAGACCGGAGGATTTTACTTATACATATTTCAAGTTTTTAAAAAATTAAAATGCATTAAAAACAACATTGTAAAATATGCGATAAGTCAAAAGCAATCCAACGTTATTATATGATAATAAAAGCTCTGAATGTACTTACTTTCATCTTTTTTGTCAATTTTGAATCACCAAAATATCTTTAGAGACAAAATACTACGCACGATTCAAATGTGTAAAAAAAGGGTGGTGTGCGAACAACAATACACGACACACTTGATGATTATGTTGTACCCCAACTCACGCAGGAAACGTTGGCGACTCGGTCCTCCTATCGCTCATTCGTAACGCTTAAAATACCAACCTAACTATTCAGACACGTTAAAATCCCTAATTTGAAACTTCGTTGGTTGGATTTTTGGCCACGAAATCGAGCTTTTGCATGAATGTACGGCGGCAGGATTTTCGACACTAGCTTTGAGCAAGGTCGCATTCTGCCTGATTTGTAGTTTTCCGTGGTTTCTCCGATCAACACCAGAGCAGTATCCTAAATAACGGGCCACGAACCGCACGCGATCTTTCCTTCCTCTTCCTTGTCCTATCATCCCTTACACACACACACACTAACATGCACTTCACAATCAACACATACTGGGAGACCGGTCAGGAACTTGGAACTTGTCCCGGCTGGGGCGGTGCCCTGCTGATGGGGATTCATGGTTGTGGAAAACCCCGATAGTCGACGGTAGGTCGGCGCCGGATCTCGCCATCCAGTGGGGGAAGATCACCGCCACCTCTCGATGAAAAACGTGCACTACTCTTACGGGACTAATGACCAAAGCAGTTGACGAGCCCGGAATCACCAATCAATCAATCACTGCACTTACGGGGCCAATGACAGGGACTATAGCAGTTGACGCGCCCGGAAACACTAATAAATCAAGCAATCTATTGAACCTTATAAGGCGGCATTCCATACTACCAGTTATCTATATCGCTCAAACACAAGCGTAGAAAAATGAATTAGTTTAATGGACCAAGATTGCTTCCGAAACGCTTTGTGGACCATGTAATATTTTTGAGATTTTGAATGCAATTATCGAATAATCAAAATCCTAACGGAGAGACTTCCAAGATTCACATCCATATTTACTGATCACTCGACGGCAGGAGTTAAAAATCTTTGGTGAAAATCTGATGATAATTCTATAGCGATGGTAGTCACACTATTGACGTACGTGTTGTAATGTTCTCGATAGGATGTCAAGAAAATAAATTTTGGATTCTTCAACAAGTTTACGATTTAATGATAATGTGTTATGAGTAGAGGCCGGAATTTTAGGGGCAAACCTTTCCTAATTTAGGTGCTACAATAGGTGCAAAAATAATAAAATAGGTGCATGTTTAGGTGCAAAAAATAAAAATTGGTGCATGTTTACTAGGTACAAATATATTATATGATTTTATAGTATAAAATTTTTATTATAACATGACAAATCTACAAGAAATGTTGAGGGAAACACGTAAGTTACAAACAACTACCGTACATTTCTAATACGGATTGTCATCATTAATAATATCACTAGGGAAAGGTATTTATTACAATAAAAAAATGCAAAATATGTACCGCATAGACAAACGTTTTTCGAGACACCTTTCTGTGAATTTAACAACAGCAATGGACTCAGCCCCCAATGCAAACGCGTGTCGGATTCTGACGTGAGTTTTGCAGCCCTTTGCGAAGGGCCGGAGTCCCCGAAGTAAGGTGAGGGGCGAGGGAACGTGAGAGGGCAATGGGCAATAGGATTTGTGGGAAATGTGTCTTTGGGTTACCGATGGGTGGTAGTACATGCGATCACGCTATTAGTTGAAGCATCGTTGAGAAAACATTAGATTTGCCATCAGAATTGCGCAGATATTAGACGTAATTATACCAATATACTAAATATATCAGAACTCAACGCACTTTTGGCATTGGTAAGATATCCGGTAAAAAAGGCAGCTCTGTCGCGATAATTGATATAGAACAACAATGGGTCTCCTTTACTTCATTCTTCTGAGATTAAAAATTAGTGCAGGTTATTTTGGAGAAAAATGTTGCCAAACAAAGTGCATTGCGTGCACAAACATCGTCTAATTTTACTGTAAACCATGCAATGTTCATATTCATAATAAGTATTTATTGGGAAATAGGGGGAATAGGAGCAGAGAGTCTATTTAGGTGCAGTGGTGTGATTTAGGTGGAAATTAGGTGCAAGAAAATTTACTGAAATGTTTCCAATTGGGTTACATAACATGTTATAAATAAAAAATGAAAGTTGCCAATGAGCTTTCTCTGTAGGTGTCACCTAAAAATCCGGTTCTTAGTCATGAGTTTTTTTCGCGAATGGAATGATTTTATTGCCTTTTCAAATGTGTATTTTCTATAAAAGCAAGATTCCATCGGGGACGGTCCCCTAAACAATTTGGATTTCATCATTTGAATATCTATTGGACAGTTTTCCAGATTGTTGCAGTGTGTTCCAGCTACCTCGTCAGGCGCCGAACAGGGAATGAGGTAATTAAAAAAGTATTAAGATGTTCGATGTGCTTCGACTGAAGAAACGCTTAATGATTTCAGCATCCCTCACTTAGGACAAAATGCTGAAAACGACTTGGATTTTTTGTCGCGCGTAAAAAACAGAATATAATTCATAAATATGGATTAAAATTTCCTTTCTTCATTAGATACACAAATAAAATTTCCACTTTGTGTTTGTAATCAATGAAGAAGACTATTTTAAATTTATTGATTGATTTTTTTTCGTGTATCCGGGCACATCAACTGCTTCGGTCATTAGTCCCGTTAGTGTAGTGCATGCTTTTTCTCGGTAGATGGCGTTGATCTTCTCCCGCTGGATGGCGAGATCCGGCGCCGACCTACCGTCGGCTAGTGGGGCTTCCCCCTAACCAGGACTCTCCCACCAGCGGGGCACCGCCCCAGCCGGGACAAGCTCTAAGCTCCCGACCGGTCTCCCGGAATATGTGGTAGTGTAGTGCATGTTAGTGTAAGTGTGTGTGTAAAGGAGAGGATAGAACAAGGAAGAGGAAGGACAGATCGCGCGCGGTCCGTGGCCCGTTTTGTAGGGTACTGCTCCCGCATTCGCCTGGTTGTTGATCGGAGAAACCACGGAAAACTACCGATCAGAGCAGCAGGTTCTGGTAGAATTCTCCTCCAGATAGCGACTGAATTCGACCTAGCTGAAAAAGCTAGTGTCGAAAATCCTGCCGCCATCAGGACTCGAACCTAGGACCCCCCCGGTCAGAAGCGCTGCAGTGACACCAGTTGATCCACTGAGCTACCGCTACCGGTACCATTTTAAACCTATGTATATATTAACTTTTATTTTACATTAAGAATGAAAAATATACTCTATCGGATCAAATTTTTTTGTCTATAACATAGTAAGGATGCCCTTTGCTGACCGGGCCCTATTCCTTAAATCCGACACTGGATGTGTAAAAAGTATTGAGTTTGGTGAAAAATAGTAAATTTTCGATTCAAAACTCTCATTGCCAGGCCAGGGTAACAAAAGAATGGATAACTCTTCTTGTCTGGAAAAAGTGAACCTTCTTTCTCGGTCTTTCTCACGAGGAAATTTAAACATGTGCAATGAATGACATGCACAACTTTCCAACCATTTATGATCTCATTCTTATAAATAAAAGTGGTATAAATAGATACAATGGTTCTATAATTTATTAAACACCAAACCGAAAGAGATCGTAAATTAACTCATTCAACTGAAGAAAGACATTTTTCACGGTTTGCTGTACCTTGCAGGTGCAGCCATCAGCACAACAGGTTTCCATTTTATCACTCTGAAATAACGACAGATAGCTTAAAGCTTTTAAAAAGCTAAAGGGTAAAAGGCACCTGCTAATATGTAATAAAAATAGGCCTTGGTTTAGGATGTTCGATTACGTCTGGCCCTTTCGTTACTCACATCGAGAAAATATACCTCCAAACAATTTATTTTTCAGAGAAACGTTTTTCAGGAATAAAAATAAATAACATGCGGTGCACTGGAACGCAATGCAATAAACAGAAAGAGACTACCTAGCAAGCCGGAATGCACCGAGACGCACTCAGATATTTTGGGCAACAAAACATGGCGGACACATCAGCAATCGGCTTCACTTTCTGGGACCGATGTCACCTCCATGTATTATAACCTCCTTGGGGATAGAAGTGGACCCGTACGACGTCGAGCGCGACCTTGGATCAACCCAACTCTGTTGCAGGATCTCACCCGCGGAAGGGAGCAGGCGCGGCTCGTCTTTAAAGACTGCAAGGCAGAGCCTCTCCTATAGAAATCGCTTCCTAAAAGAAATTTAAATATATATTTATAAATGTATTTATTTATTAATAATGGATTTCTGAGTTGTATTATATAATAATCATATCAACATTTTTCTTTGTATGTGCGTTAACGGCCGGCCGTAACGCATGTGAAACTGTTAACAAGGAAGAGAAAAGCGGTAGGCCCTCCACTTCATTCCGCCATAAGACCTGTGTAAAACAAGGAGGCGTGACGTCATGTATTCACTGCACAGGCTTACCGGCGGACGAAGGCTGCATGCAGCCAGACAGCCTTCAAGGGTGGGACCTAGGGTCTGAAGAGAAGGGCGTGCTCACGAGATACCGTTGCAATGCAACTCAGCGATTGCGCATCAACTAGTTTTCCTAATATGTGGTAGGAGCGCTACTCCCTTAAACTTTCATCAGAAGCGCGAAGTCTACAGGACTGTAGTTTTCGTGATCGGAAGAGATAATGTATAGAAATGTAATGTAATGCAATTGCAGCCTTCCCCATTTACAAAACCACGAGCCGCGACTGGAAGTGAGAAAATAAATTTCGGAGTAACTGTCTGGGCACAGGATGCCAAATCGGACGTGATAATTATTGACCTACATACACATACTATTTACCCTCCAGTTACCAAGATCAAGAAAGAAAATTATTTTGCAATTTTACTCCCTAATATATCAGTAACTGTTCATATAACATGGTTTTTTCGATTTTACAAAGAAAATATGTTACATATTTTTAGAAAAATAGGTGGCACCTGGAGGTACCTGGGGACTGTACAATGAAGATATGCTATTAGATCGAAATTTTATTTTTCATTTCGTTGTGAAAACATATCTTGAATGTTTTGAATTGTACATTAATATTTACATACTTACAGCATATTTACAACTTTTGATGAAATTAGTAAACACAATGAATGTGCAATGCTTTGTTGCACATACTGCAAATTTTTCTAGTTTTTTTTTAAACTCAATCAACGCAAAAGAACGCATTCTCGTGTTTGCTTCGTATTTCTTCGTGATTCTTTTGGAATATATCCAGTGGTTACACTAACTTCCTGGTGATTCTGATATTTGAAAAAATAATACTCTACAATGGCCCTGCGAAACTCTCAGTAGGCCATTCTAAAACTTGGTTTTGTTGATTTTTTTTAGCTACTAACCATTGTGACAGGCAGCATCCTGGCCGAAGGCAAAGAGCCGATTACACCGCTTACGACCTCTCAGCGATACTCACAACGAATCAACGTTCTCATCAAACCTGTCGACACCTCCCATGTAAAGATTGTATTTCTATATTACATTTGGGTAATCAATGTGAACTTTTTGTTTTCTCCCACAAATAGTACCTATTCTGTCTACTTTCGATAATGGATGAATGCCATTAACTTTTAATAACTCTAATATTATGCTGTAATGTACAGTTTGTATCCAAATTTTATGGGTTGTTGTATGTATGTATGTATGCTGTTTGTCACTATGTTTTCCATAATAGGGCACCATGGTTTCATAAATAGATACATGGAAGGAGACAATAATATTAAAATTATCCTTGAAATTTTTATTTAGAATTGATAAGTAGGGTCTAAATTTAGAAAATTTGTAATCAGTATCAATTTCATCAGCATTCGGGTTCGAAACCAGCTAAATCCAAATTCTGCTGGATTTCGATGGACCTATGTTCCTTCTACTATTATAGAAACAAGATTGTTGCGTACTTGAAATTGTGTTTCTCAATACATTCTCATGTAGTACATAGGAACCAAGAATCATGAACAAAACAAACTGCGTACTTTTGATGAAAACTTTTATTTCATCTGTGGTGTCAATCAGTTGATGATACCTTTGAAGAGCTTCGCTCTTGTATCATTTCCACGATTTCCTTTGAAATGAGTTTCTTAAACCAATCTACAGAAGATAGCTTGGGGCAATTGTTCTGGAAAGGATTTTGTTTTTTATCCAGATTTCTCATATATTTACTCTCGTTCCGCAACCAGTTTATCGACTTTCTTTTTTTCTCCAGACTTTCGACTGACTTTTTTGACATTGTTAGAGGAGGGTCAATTTCCGTAGCTTCAAAATCATTGTTGTGGATAATTGTGAGTTGATATTGCACATGTTGTTCAAGAAATTATTTGTGTAACAAAATAAAACTGATCAATACCGTTTCAGGGGAATGTTTCTTATTTTTGATCTCTATTTCAACTGCCGGCCTCAACATCCTTTCAGGAAGGCGATTCATGTCATTTGTGCCTTCTTCACTCCTTTCCTCGTCTTTCGGAAGCTCATTCGATGGTGGAAATAAAGTTATTTCAACATTATTATTATTATTACTATTATTATTATTATTACTGTTGTTTTAACTTTCAACTATTTATAGTTAAAATGTTGGGAAAGGATTCTGGTACTCAAGAAAACGGGCGCAAATATTCTTCTCTCCCATACGTCGTATACAGGTTTTACTGTTTTTGACCAAATAAAAAAATCATCATAAACTCATCTCATATTTTATATTAGATTTTAGATATGCAACTATTTCGTGAAGAGCGAGACTGCAAAATAATGTTTGCCAGTTTACGAGTCTAACCTCATAATGCTTCCCTCAGTGCCCAAAAGCACCTACGGGTGCCACATCAGTTTCATTTCGAAACACGTGTGACATAAATAATGCGAACTATGTGAGCGAAATTTAATTTAAGTGAACATTTAGAATAACTGTTCACTTAACTTGTGATTAGGGATAAGTGAACATTTAGAATTAAAGAACTATAGAATAATACAATACAATACCTATAATTTTCATCGACATCATATCATCATTGATTAGGCCTTTAGGCCTGTTCCGTCTCCAGGAGTTTCATTTGATCATTCCATCGCAGTCGTGGACGTTCCACCTTTCTTCTGCCTTGCGGTCTGTATCCAAAACATTGAAGAGGGATGCGCGAACTATCCATTCTCCGAAGATTGTCGTACTATTGGGATCTATGTGAATCTAATATTTGACTTATATTGCAAACTTGAAGTTCTGATCTAATGTTTTCATCTTTCTTGCGGTCCCTCAAAGAGTATCCCGCTAGTGGTCTCAGCAACCTCATTTCTGCTGCGTCAATCTTTCTTCTCTGTTGAGTTTTTACTGTCCATGCCCGTGCACCACACAAGAGGACTGGAACCGCCATAGTTCTATAGAATTTAAGAATAGTGTCTCTTCTTACTTTCTTTAGCAGATGTTGCTTCATTGTACCAAGTAGTTGAAGGAATTTAGAGAGTTTTTGTTCTAAGTCTTTAGAATGATCATAGGCTATATTGTATCCTCTATAATTAAAATTTGAGACTTGTTCAATTACGTCATTATTTATCTCAATCATTGCTCGAAGCGGAAAGACTCCTTTAAAACCTATGACTTTGGTTTTGAATGTGGATAATTTTAAATTAAGATCGTTAGCGATGTTAAAAAGACTAAAGAGGGCTCTTTGTAGACTTTCTTCCGAGTCTGCTAGGATAACCTGGCCTATAATTGTGAAGATATTATTTCAATTATTATTCGTTGAGCGTGCGGAAACACACAGACACGGATGCACCTCCGATATAAAATACATAAACAAAAGAAAGTTGCGCAACCACCGAAAGTTTGCCAACTGATAGGCTTATTTAATACATAAACTGAATAATAGATACCGTTTAAGTCAAATATTAATACATTAAATTAGGACAATCATTTGGCACCTCTCGGTGCCTCTGGGAACTGACGTGGTAAACAAATACAATAAAAATCGTTAATAATGCCTAAGGAGCGGATTTTGATGACCTAAAACATCGCCAAAAATGATCAATAAAATGCTCTTAAAATTGTTTAAAAATGCCATAAAAGCAAAGAAAAATGACGTAAAAAGGTTATCAAAACCAATTGAGGTGAACAACAAACTGATGGATAGGTTACTGATTCAGTCGAGGCTTCATCTATTCGTTCAAATGAACTCAGCTTTCAAACTTTTAGTTTGATCAGTTCTTTACCAGAAAATCTCTTACTTTAGTTATCCTGAAATCGGCTGAACCGGCAATGGCACTGACAGGCGTCACATGAACCTTTTTCCTGTGTTTTCCTTGCTGAAAGTATTCTCCATTCACATACGCTTCTCTCTTTTTCTATCCTTTTGACTGATAATAAAATACGCTGCCGAAATTGACGCGCAAATAGTCCAGAACAACTGAAGCAACGCAGTGTGGCACCTATGGACAGGGTAGCGCGCGTGCTCTGTTTTGAACGTTCGTCATTGAACTTTGCGCGTGCAATTTTATTCCGTAACGCACCTTCCCGGAATGAACGTTGCGGGTGCTGAAATAGTCCTTTTCGAGAACAAGTTCTCTGACCGCAGCACTGTGTTGTGCTCTCCTCCAGAAACGGAGTGGCGGTGGGGAGGGGTCGTGTCATCTGACGTTTTCTGCAGCGCGGTCAATCTCCCCTGCCCTCCCCATCACCCCGCTCAGAAACTTGGATCCGCCACTATACTCCGCTTTAAACACAGTGGCACTTCACTGTCACAAGGTGAACGGAGAGGAGAAGGACATCCAATCGGAAGCATCGTTACGGCCTTTTGTTTTTGTTTTGGGGCTCCCGATTGAATGACAATATCCCCCTCTTCTTCCAGCTCGTTATCTTCAAGTGCCACTTTGTTGAAATCGGAGTATAGGCTGAGAGACAAAGCTATATCAACACATAATGACAAAAATTCCAAGTATATGTCGTTAGTTCCTGTAGACGATTTCTTGTTTGTGTTCGTCTTGAAGACGGGTCGTAATCTATGATGTTATGGCCACTGTCGCTATAACCAGTATATTTTTCTCATGCTTTTAAGGCAATTCAAACTACATTTAAGAATTCCGTCGTTATATGCTATTTGTCGCTCTAAGCGATTTCTACTGTATGTAATATTGTTTAATTCATACAGAAACGGTATATACAGAACACTAACGATATTACCGCGTATGACTGGTATCATTATATTTTTTTTTCTTGTTTCTTTTCAGCTTCAGAGGATGTCGATTTCGACCATCCGGACCGGGAACCCACTACGTCTCAAGTACGTTTGACAATTAGAAGAATTCGTCTGTCTCTTGCCGGGCTTTTTCACTTCTATTTGGTTGAAAGTTACCACCAACAACGAATGCTTCACCAAGAAAAGTTGTAAGTTTGTTTTCAAGGGGTAGGATTATTAATAGTATCAGCACAGATGGCGATTGGAATATATTATGAAGTGGATCTCCCAGAAGAACTCTACTTTTAACGCGGCAGCACACGCGCCTCTTTCTGTAACGTCCATACACGCACCTGGTCTCACACAACCTTCCGCTTGCATTTCCCTTAATTCAATTTCCCCTTATAATTTCTATTAAAGGAGTGTACCAGAAAAAAGATGGATATTACTTTCAATAATGTGAAATATTTTTAAATAATTGATGACTATTTAGTGGTTTGTATGCAAATTAACAAAATTGAAAAAATTAAATAGGCTGAAATATTTTCATTGTATTTGGTATAATTTACATGTTTTACAACTTTACTTGATTGTATGATTTACAAACTGTTAGTAAGTGCTCCAAACAAATAAATTTTTTGCACATATGGCACTAATATTTTGTTAAGTCGCGTAAAGTACTGAACGAAAATCGTTGCATGAGTGCCCGCGGGTTGTTTCTGAGACCCGTGGAACGTTTTGGAATGTCTCACCGCTAGAAATGATAACAATACTTACTTTCTCAAAAGAAGTGTGACTCATATCTGTGGAAGGAAAAGGTACCTGGAAGCAGTGGTTACGGGCGGCCAAACTGCAATCACAATATTAAAGGCTTCCCGACTCTCTGAGACCACCTGCGTGCACTGCCGGATTAATATTATTTAACTATATTCAGCCCTGTGCCAGGCCAGCCATCAGAATTATCTCCAGCTATTCTCTAATTGAAATAATAAATAAAAAGCTAACTCAAATTACTTTCAACGTAAATAAATCATAAATAAACCACTTGCCCAACTCAACTGCTATATCCCCCACTACGCTCACCTTTTAAAATAAACAATGTTTATTTATTTACACATCTATATCTAATGTCTCGCCTCTCAACGCTTGTTCAGTAATTTCGTCTGTTATTTATCCAAGGGGATTGTTACGGGAAACAGAAAAATTTATTATCGTTAGTCGACAGAATTGTCCATACGGAATTGCAATAGCGAAAGTGTTATGTAAGGAATAGTTTTACTGGTGCAATTGAATCACTGGAATAATAAACAAAGAAATCAAAATAGATTCGTCTTTCTAAAAAAAACATTATAATTCCATTTTCTTCCCAAGACGTACAATCTCTATCTTCGCGGAACTTGTTACCCCCCCCCCAAAAAATAGAAATGACAAAAAAAACTCGCACAATCAGTTCCTCTCATGCGCACTATATTACAACTCGGGCATTCTTTAGTTATTACATTCACGC
Source organism: Teleogryllus occipitalis (assembly GCA_011170035.1). NCBI lineage: Eukaryota > Metazoa > Arthropoda > Insecta > Orthoptera > Gryllidae > Teleogryllus > Teleogryllus occipitalis. The sequence goes on along the minus strand of BLKR01000091.1, from coordinate 849,572 downwards.
ATGGCCATATTATGCCTTTATATTCTTTAACTCTATTTTAACTTTCAAAATTAATATCATTACTTGATCTTCGTACATGCTAAAATATTAATCAGTTTTTCACTTCCCTCTTTGAGTCCCTCGCCTACTTGAACATCGATGCTAAAACATGCACTACACTTTTCGAAACGAAGCCGTTGACGTGCCCGAGAACACGAAATTATCAATCAATAACAACAAAAACTCGAGACTTGAAAATAATGAACACATTCACTCTAGAACACTGCATACCATCAAGCAATAGCTATCAATCGAATGTACTAAACGTCAGAAACACAGGACAAAGAAAAGAAAAGCAATAAAACCTCTAAACAAGAAAAGCTTTCTATTGAAAACTCAAAAAGACAATGCTGATAAACAGGAACATAAATATCCAGTCCGAAAACAAATTGAAAATCTCTGAAATAGTATTTGGTCTGTACCCTTATCACATAACCCTTCTCAATGAACGGAGGATGAAAGAAAGAGTCATAACAATATATCTGTAGTGGAGTTATCATGCTTAAGCTCTAATGATATCCAAACGACTCTCTCAAGGACGCACAATTGGAAAGCTCCAGAATGCAATAGGATACAAATTTCTGGCTGAAAAAAATCATTTTCCACTTTGGCTAAGGTCTTTACACAAATGATAAAAGAACGAGAAATATTACCGTCCTTTTAGGGACTACCTATCTCAAAACGAAAGGACAATAATCAATTGATCCCTCCAAATACCGCCCAATTACATGTCTCCCAACAATCTATAAGCTTCTCACAGTAATCATCAACTACAAAATCAATCAGCATTTAACCATGACGGTGTTATGCATCAATTGACCAAACGCCATTTTGTGATTTTTTAGATTTTTGCACCAGATTGTGCGTGAAGGTGTAAACTATCTATTAAAAAATTGTCTGGTATTGAATTTTGTTTTTTGTCGACGGGATGGATAATTTGGACCAAGCAACAAACACTCCACCTTAAAAAATTATATTTTGCGTCAGTGGACTAACCGCCAATCTTACGGTTTTGTTTCACATCCGTTGACTATGCGGCAAATGACCGTCGTTTGGTCACGTGATGCATTATTTTATTGATCACGCCCGTGGTTTGCATTGCGCGTTAAGTTCGTTATTTATTTTATTGATGGTTTTAATGCAAAAGGTAGATTTTGATCAGCGTCCTACATTGAAGAGAATAAGGCAGAAGTTCCTTGTACCTGGACACAGCTTCCTTCCGAATGACCGATTTCAAAGATACAGAATGCGCTCTCAAATGTAAATAGAGACTTCATACACCACAAGATTATATGAAATGTAATGAACATACATCGATAAAGAAATCTGAACATTTGACGAGTACTGCTGATATTGAAAAGAAAATAGTCTATCTCAAAACTAATTCCCGAAACGAGAAAATAAACTGGCTGAAGGTGAGAGAGATAGAACTCTTAAAAGACAAGCCATTTACTATAGTATTCAAAACTGAATTTAATAGTGAACAGTTTGATGTTGACGTTAAGAAGGAAACCTGCCGATCTTCACAAATGCACAACCCAACTAATTTTCATGCTTTCCTGACGCCTCTTTGGCCAAACGGGAAACCTGAAGACAAGCTAAACGATAATCTCTAATAAACCTGATACAAAATGATGCACTAGCTTTTTACCACAAGCTCTCCAGCTACTCTGTTATCGAGGATGATAATGACGAATTCGACAGCCCGCAGCTTGATTTTCTTGATTATGGTGAAATGTCATATTAAGAAATATTAAGTATTTTTTATTTATATATTGCATTTTTAAGTATTCACTGAAGTGCTCAGTTTCAATCCCTATAAACTACATTATTTTGCCATTTACAAAACAAAATTTGGGACAGATGCCGAATTCATATTAATTCTTTCGCGTTTGTATATCTCGAAATTGAGTTTTGGCGCTTGGTCAATTGATGCATTACACCGTCCAGTTATGTCTGAGGAATTAAAAGTATTTTCTAGGAATTCAAGAGGTTGCAAAGATCAGTTAACAATCGACTCAGTAATTATCTACCAAATTAAACAAAACAAAAAAAACGATACATAATTGCAAGTAGCATTATTACAGCATTCCACACTCATGGCTTCTTGAAATTCTTGATATTTCTAAAATAAATCCGTGAAATAGAATTTTCTTCAGGTCTTAATTACATCTTGGAATTTGAAGATGCTCAGAAAAATCAATCCTTCAGGGTGCCTTTTTTAGTGCACTATGATTTTGAATGGTTCTAAAACCGTTAAGAAATCTGTTAAACAAAGATGAAGGAGTTGCAATAAGACAAGAAATAAAATCACAATGATCTCTTAGCCAACTCTTTCAAATGAATGATAACAAACTACAAGCTCCTTCAAATGAGAACCTCCGCAGTGTTGAAATATTTTCAAATGATATTCATTTGGAATTAGGCTTTGATAAATGTCGTTCTTTGCGTATTATAACGTTGCCGCCCGGGTCTGGCGACCCAGATGTCGGTTGATAAGCTTGCCCGCCTTCTCGGTGAACTGGCGACGGCGCAACAAAAGCAACACTCATCTCGTTTCGATCTCAACTTAAAGCTACGAAGTTTTCAGGGGATGAAGGAGAATGCATGGGATCCTTCATCCCCTGGAATTCACTAGAAAAAGATAAGTTAATTTTAATAAAGAATTTAATCATCTAAATGGGGAGAGAAGAAATTTTGAAAGAATTTATGAACTTCCGAAAAGAACAAAATTACATGAAGAGGAAATTACATACTATGACATAGTCCACAAACATCTTGGCTCTTAGTCTAATTTTTATCAATTACAGTAAACGCTCATTAACACGAATTCCAAGGTATCGAAATAATTGAAGTTCGTGTTATCCGAGTATTTTCAATGTCCGTATTACCGTAATCCTTTTTCGGGGCCGAAGTTTTGTTCGTGTTACGACAAAATTCGTGTCAAGTGAGTTTGTGCTAACGACGGTTTACTGCAATTGATACTTCTCGGTTGCGATGAATCGGAGATGTTTACAGGATAATGCCCCCTGTCACTGTAAGTTCTCTCGAAGCTTGGAGCCATGGTCTTCACGGAAGGGGGCGGTGACAAGACCGCTCAGGGCAGTGGCTGGTCCGGCGTGATGAATGGCGCCCGGGTGACGAGTGCGTGTTGCGGCTTTTCGCCGTGCAACCGCGATGCCTTTGGTCCGTGGGAGCTCAATGAAGTTCACTCTGGGCGCACGGGTAATTGACGGTCGTCGGCTGACGAAATTCAGTTTATTTCGCGGTCGCGACAACTCACGTCTTGCCTGTGAAGCGGTCTCGTGGCGGACTCGCTTAATTACTCGCCATTTTCATTTCCATTACAGTGTACCCGCCTAAACATGGTCGGGATGCATCGACAAAATACTGGCTATCATGAGAAATACTCGACGGCGATCAGTACGCTAGGAATCGAGAAAGACTGAGAACATGGGAGCTCGCTGACCGGCGTTATTCAAAGCTCTCAGGGCGTGGGGCGCCGAGAGGCGGAGAAAAGGTGATGGCGCGCTGAAGAAGCAAAAATCAAGTGATGGAGATCTCCTCGGCGTAAGTTCCCGTGCAGCCTATCTCCTTCCCACGCCCAGTGTCGGAGCTAGAAAATTTTTGTCCGGGGCAATGCGGAAACTTAGCCCCCCCTCCATCTTGAGAAAAAAATTACAAACATGTGAAAGTTTAATCAAAAAACTATATGAGATATTATATTTCTACAAATAACAAAAATTACAACGTTTAAGCTAGAAAAGGATTTTGGAAATATATTTTAAATAATTGTTTCAAGGAAAAGTATTTAGTGATCAAATAAAACAATTTCCATGGTGAGTTTAAATCGCTGAAAAAATTGGTTGTCTTTAGTTAGTACTTAATAAAGTAACTTCTTGTTATATACCTGAAATGATAAATATGAATATCAGTAGAATTTATTTCAATGTTAGCGTCATTTCAATCATTTCCTAAGAGTCCTACCTTGTAAGTAATGACTATAATTAACTATTTAAGGTAAAAAATTAATTGAAAATTTTATAAAAAATCCTAGTACTGTACCGCGTCTTATAAAATTACGATAGCAATTTTCTCGAGTTTTAATTTCTTTTTCACTTTTTTACTATTTTTTTCCCATCGGGCCCATCGACTTGCGGGCCCCTAGGTGATATTCCGGTCTGGCCATGCCTAGCGCCTGCACTGCCCACGCTTCGTAGGGATCTTTGCAGCCCATTCGTAAATTTCGAATTGGCGAGAGTGGTGGGCATCAAAGGCTGTCGTTAGTCCTGTAAGTGTAGTGCATGTTTTTCATCGGGCGGTGGCGGTGGTCTCCCCTGCTGGATGGGGAGATCTGACGCCGAACTACCGTCGGCTAGCGGGATTTTCTCCGAGCAGGTATCTCCCACGAGAGAGGCACCGCACCAGCCGGGACAAGCTCTAAGCTCCCGACCGGTCTCCCGCCATGTGTGGTAGTGTAGTGCATGTTAGTGTAAATCTGTAAGTAAGGAGTGAGGAAAGGACAAGGAAGAGGAAGGAAAGATCGCGCGCGGAACGCGGCCTGTTTGTTAGGGTACTCCGGCATTCACCTGGTGATAGTGTAGTGGGGGTGACGAACGTCCGATCATTTCAAACTACAGTATCATGTGATGTTTACCAGTGATGTGCTAATTGCCAGCGCCCTGCGGTTAAAAGTACATTTTCCAACTTCTAATAAAGATTCCTGCTTCGAAGGAAGGCAAGGCTCGCAGCGCAGAGGCGGCGCTCCCTTTACTTGAAGCCGGATGCTTGGGTAGCGAACTGCTCCCTCCTCGAGGAGCGCTGGCTGTGTCAACGAATGGCTGACAAGTAAGACCTGAAGTGGTGCTGCGGTAGCGGTAAGCACCCGAAATAATGAATAAAAAATTATTTTTCTTTCATTTTGCCAGACTAAACTTTTTAAATAAATTAATTTAATTTAAAGTAAAACATGATCTTCAATTATGTTTTTTATTTTAAAAAACTTATAATGTACAACTTTCGAGACGCAGTGTCGCCTCATCATCAGGTACATCTGTAAAGATGTATTATACATCTTATAGTAAAGATGTATTTAATAAGATGTAATTATTTAAAGATGTATTATACATTTTATGTTAAAGTTGTATTTAATACATCTTTATAGATGCACCTGATGATGAGGCGACACTGCGTCTCGAAACGTTGTACATTACAAGTTTTTTAAATAAAAAACATAATTGAAGATCATGTATTACTTTAAATTATATTAATTTATTTAAAAAGTTTAGTCTGTCAAAATGAAAGAGGTGTATTAACTAAATGTGATTTTACAATTACAAAGACACAATCTTCAGAATAATTTAACAAATTAATTTCACCTATTAACAATGCAGGAGGGGGCGTAACTGACATCCAGGAACACACGCTAAACAAATCACTTCATTCCTGGAACAGTTCTTCAAGAAATCAAAATTGTCTTTTGATACATAAAGTAATTGTGTTAGCAGATAAACATCTTCCCCCTCGAAATCTAAGTCGTCACACTCCTGAAAAACTTGCCTTTCAAATGGTGACCAAAAGGGAGGCCAGTGGTTAGAAAAACAAATGCAGGGCAAAATCTGATGGCGAAATGTGGGGAAAAGATTCTGGATCTCAAGAAAACCTACGCAGATTGATCTTCTCCCCCATACGCCACATACAGTTTTTACTGTTCTATGACAAAATAACTCAAATCAAATCTTTCACTTCTTGCACGTTCCATGCCCAAACTTCGCAGCTTCTCTAAGTAGTTAGCAAATGGAGATTTATATGCTGAAGCTGAGGGGTTTATGTTAGCATTCCAGATGAAGTTATCCCCAACCGGAACGACAGGAAACAAGTTCCAAAACATCCTAAAGTTGTCTGATAAAGGCCGCAGATGTAATTTGTTCACGGAAAACAGAAGTCTGTTATCGTAAATACTTGCCGCATTATCCGAAACTTTCTACAATCAGAATTAATCAAAGTAATAGCAAATAACGTATTTGGTGAAAAAGTCCTTTGTTATATGAGAGCCAAATCTACCTGTGAATCAGAAATGTGATCATTCAGAATAATAATAATAATAATAATAATAATAATAATAATAATAATAATAGTAATAATAATAATAATAATATCACAATATTTTTTGAAATTCATATAGAGCAAAGGACTAAAAAATTTCCCAGGTCTCATTTTTATTGAACTTTCTAAATTTTAGAACATTGCAAGAATTACAAATAATGAAGTAATGTGAGAAAGTATGTGCTCTTATTGCGCCAGTATTAATTTTTTTAATAGGTTGTTCTTGAAAATTAATGTCACGTAAGTTTTTATTCAAAATTCAATTAGTTTTGCCGTAACTTTGATTTCAATCGTGACAATTTTAAACTAGTGGTGCTACTACAGTACACTTTCTCACATTATTTCTAACTTAAAATTTTCCAAAAACTCAGAGGCTTCAACGAAAATGAGGTCTTAGCCATTCTTTTAAACGTCCCTCTTTCTATCCATGGAAAAAATTAAATAAAACATTTTGAGCGGTTTTTGTAAAAATGTTTTTTATGAATTATATTAAAATCAAACAAAAATTACGCGAAAAATACTCTTTTTTCCAAACATTGTACATGACCTCTTCTAAAGATTTGATTTTTAGAACGTTATATTTAAGGTAAAAATCTCTATCTTCAATATTGTACTTTTGTAATTTTAACTTTTGGCAATTTTCGAAAGTTGAGAATTAGCCGGGAATGAGACTTGTACCACGTTTTTAGCATCTTTTAATGTCCTTTGGTACATATGAGGAGAAATTATTTGCAGCAGTTTTCCAGAAAATAATTGTTTAATTTTTAAAAATTGCCTTTATTTAACGCAATATTTCACGAAAACCACCGAGAATTCAATAAAATTCCTGATTTTTTTCAAAATAAACTAGTTCTATACCTTTACGACCTCAAAATGAGAACAGTTTCAAATTGGGAATGAACACAATGAAATTGAGTCTAAACACATTCATAACGACACCTAACAACCCCAAATTGAGACAAAGCTATTTCAAATTGAATCTATTTAAATTTACCTTGTAAATTGTAAAATGGAGTCTATAATATGTAAATATATACAATAAAACTACGAAATTGTGATCATATTGCTGTTTTAAATACACCAAGTTTATTAACATTTTAAAAACAAGTAATACAAATATATCAAAATCATCATAATTATGGCACAAACACATTACTCAAAATCAAACTTCTTAACACAATAATAATTCACATATCCATATCTTGTAAATTTAAGGCATCAGGAATTAATCTTTTGACATGAGCAACATATCTTGCACAATTATTAGCATTTATGACTTCAATATTGTTATTTATAATATTTTCTAACTGACGAAGACGAAACTCAGTTCGTTATATATGCCCTGTCTTCATCAGCTAAAATTTGTGGCATTTTCTCACACAGATCTCGTTAAACAGCTGCCTTGAGGCTAGACCAAGCATTTTCGATCGGATTGAACATTGGTCTGTAAGGACTTAGCCTCAGTAAGTGATAGTTGCTGAATTCTTCTTCTTCAAATATATCTTCCACACCACAGTGACTGGGAGCATTATCGATTACTAACACCGTATACGAGTGATACTAGGTTAATGCAGTACGCAGACATTGACGCACACATTCTTTAGCATCCTCCTTTCTAAAAGCGCCTCTTCTAATTTGATGGTAAACCAATCCCATAGCACTTATGCATCCTATGACATGGACATTGGCTCCGCGGCTCCCTGCCGTTATGTAGCTGCATCGAGTACCTTTTTTCGATCGTCCTTTCTTCCTTGAAATAAACAAATTAAAATTTGTTTCGTCCATGTATAAAATGGGGATGTTATCCGCTTGATAATTCAAAAGTTGTAGCACGTACTCACGACGCTTTGCTTTGGTCCCAACACTATTCATGTTTTCGGGTTCTCTACGAATGTCTTTCAGTGTGTACATCAAACCATTCAAATGTTTCCGCGAACATTCTGTTGAAACAATAATTTGATGATTTTGTTCCATTTTTATTTTTAGATCTTTCAGCGTAATTCTTGAATTTTCTTCAATATATTTCACCATGAAGGTCCGATGTTCCTCCGTAATTTTCATCCTCCTCGTACCACCTCACAGTTTTGGAAGTTGATCTTGCTTCTTCACCCACCGATATGCGGTCGATTTTTTCACACCAAGCGTATTAGCCAGCCCTCTCCAATCACCATTATTATTATACACAACACAAATTTGCTTTTTCATACTTTCAGCTTCCAATTTCTTTATATACGGCATCTTAACCTCACGTTCTGATCACTTGGAAAGCACAACTGGTTATACAATCGACATTACTACAATAACCGATTCGTCCTTGTTTTTTCTCATTTTGAAATTGCTTATTCTCAAATTGAAAGTGATTGGTCTCAATATGAATATGTGAATTCTCAATATGCTGTTGTTTGGTATCAATTTGATTGAGTTTCTTCTCAACTTGAAGTTGAAAAGGTGTAGTAAACATAAACAGAAAAAAACTACGAAAATAAATAAAACAAAACCTACTTTTAAGCAAATAAATAAGAAACTATTAAATAACTGTTTTATGTAAATTGAGCTATCGGGTGCAAATTATAAGATAAAAGGTTGACATTTTGGGAAACTGTGGAGAATTTAGAGGGCTAGAATTTGTATTTAGCCCTTTGTATGATCTTTGTTATGATTTATATGAGACATTCTTTAAAAACGAAGGAAAAGGTAATTTTTTCGATTATCCCTTATTTTTATTGATTGTGAGAGGCCAAATCGGATATAAATGCCCGAAAAAATTCACGAAATATCATTATCACCTATAGAAAATTGCAAGGAGAATTAATGTCATTATTCGTCGGCGTAATGTGGTTAAAAAAATTTAAACTTATACAAGGAACTAAAAAACACGGTTTTTTATTTGTACAAAGTACTCCGGGTAAATTTATTTAAATCCGACAAAAAGCTTGTTTTTTTAACACTTCAAATACGATTTTCAACATAAAAACATTTTATCTCGGGGGGGGGGGGAGCAGTTTTGCCTATCTTATTCCGCTACCCCCTTTACAGTTCAAATTTCTTCAGATCTATTTTCTGTCGTCATTGTTGAAGCTAGAGATTTCTTTGTTAATGCAATCTCTTCAATATTATATCTCTGAATCGTTTGGCGTATATAGTTTCTTTCGAACATTAATAGTTTTCTCATAAGCTTGAATTAAATCATGTCTATTTTCTAACATTACTATTTGAACAAAATTTCCTCAAAACCGGCTTCAGATTTTGATTACAATATTTGTATTTAAAAATGTTATACATGTGCGATTTTCTTGGAACATCTGAATTGTTTACTCAGGTTTTCTTTAACTTTTTGTAAAGGTAGGTTACAATACACTGGATTGTAGAAATTCCTATTTTATTGAATATTTTGAATTTTCAAAAATTAAAAATACGTATTTGATTTCGATTCGATATAAATGCCAATTTTATAATATTACGTAACCGTTCTAAACAATACGAGAATGTTAATGCTTTTGTATATTCCTTACTTTCCTTTTTCATGGAAAACTTCCTCTTTGATTTTGATGGGGATACTAAATAATAGGAGTATATCACTGAGCGCTAACGCGGACACTAACGTAGCGCGTTGTTCAACCCCTGACTTTCCGTTCCTGCCTCCAGTTATGGCTCGCGTCACACTGTGTACCCTACCACGGTCTGCTAATTGCCACCCGCAATACCCGGGATTCCCCGATGGTCACTCATCCAAGTATTAGCAGAGCTCCACGATGCTCCACATCACTGATTTGATGGAAGTCGGGTTTTCCGGCATATTAGGAACATTGTCAGGTCTACGAACAACGCAGTGCAGAGCAAAGTGAATGTTTTCTTTGCGTATGTCAGCAGTGGATAGATGACTGTGCCCTGACTCTTCTATGATTAATCCTTGTGGCCTCGGCATGCTTTGAGTCATGCCAAATGCGGAGAATTCATCGCAGATCTAAAAACATTTCTGGAGAAAACACAAACTGCTTTCATAATTACGTATTCATTTTCTGCCAAGTATATATTATTTATTTATTCTTTCATAGTACTCAATGTAGAGCTTCCTTTACACTAAATAAATACCATTAAAACTCATTAGTACTTGAAACTTAATAGTTATTTTTATTAATATTTTTGCGCAAATTTCCACTTGTTAGTGCGAAATAGAAACGTTACACAAAGAGAAAGATTTTCTTCGTTACTACGTACAGGCAACTTGTCAAAAATGACAAGACGAAATAAGTCTTCTGTAATCAAAATTCATTACAATGAGTAATAGATCAAAAATTATTTCATCGGCTGAATTTAGTTTAGAGCTAACATTGCCGCTGACTCCGCAGCGTCTCTGACCGGGGAGTCCTATGGTTCGATTCCCGACGGTGGCGGATTTTCGACACTAGCTACTACATAGCTGGATCCAAAATAGCCGGTGTCTGGAGGAGAATTCTAGGAACCGGCTTCTCTGATCGGTAGTTTACCATGGTTTCTCCGATATCCAGGAGAATGCCGGAGAAGAAGGTTAACAAAACCCCTTCAGACCGCGCGCGATATTTCCTTCCTCTTCCTTGTCCTATCATCTCCCCTTACACTTACACTGACACGCGCTACACTACTACACATGCCGGGAGACCAGTCGGAAGCTTCGAGCGTGTCCCACCTGAAGCGGTGTCCTGCTGGGATACCAGCAGGACGAGAAATCACCTGTAACACGACGTGTAAGTCGGCGCCGGATCTCGTAATCCAGTGGGGGGAGAACATCATCTCCTCCGGGATAAAACATTCTCTACACTAAAAAGACTAATGACCATTGCAGTTGTCTTACCCCGAATCATCAATCACAACTCATTTTCTTTGAAACTAAATTTAGGTTTATTTCCATATCAGAATTTCCTTTTTTAAAATCAGAAATAGGTTCTCAAAGTGGGGTCCGTGATCCTCCAGAGTCCGCGAAGCGATTGTAGGGAGGGCCCTAAGGGTCCGCCAGGTTTGGGCTACTTTCCATTGTTGCTTATGGTTGCAGCGGCCTTTGAAGGAATCGAATTTAGTTTCTATGATATTTGTTATAGTCGAGTCATGTTCGTGTATCGAAGATTAGGTCCACTTGTATTTCCAGGTATCTTACCTACGTGCGCCTAGCCCGGCCTTACGGACGTCTTCCAATCCTCTGCCACGGAAGCAGGGAGCTCGGCCTATTTTTGTAGGGTTATCTTTCCCTGATGGTCGTATTTTTATTATATACTTTCCTCGTTTTTGTATTTTTACCTTTATCGTTATAATTTTGTACTACTATGTCAAAATTATGTTCTTCATGATAAATCTGTATTTTTCATTTATCTTACTACTTGATAGTGGATTTTGTCGAATCTGACAGTAACCTTACAATCGAGCTCATGTAGCTTTTTCCTTATCGTCAAGCTTGTTTACTTCTAGGGCGCGTCCTGGCTAGGGATATTTAATCCTTCTGCCTCCGCACATTTCGAGTTCCAAAGCGTGCGTTCGCCCGTGCGTGCGCAAGGCGCTGACCTGCACAATCCTGGAAGGGCTATTGCCGCCCCTCCAGTCATTCCAACCGCGAAAGCGAATTGCGAGTCGCGAAAATTACTTAATTGTACCAACGGATGTCGTACCAATAGCAACTCATTTTATAGCGAAAAAGTCGATTTTTCTTTCTCGCTTTACGAAGTTCTTCGTAAGAAGAGAAATTTATGTAATCGTGCGTCGGAAAACGGCGATTGTTTTTATTGCTTATAGAGACGTTCTATCCGAAAAATGTATTTTGCTATATAAAATATATATAACATATTCTTAAACTGTAAGATATATTATGGAAAAAATAAGCAAGTTCTATCTTGCTTTAGTTACTCAAACTTTACGATACTCGACGACGACGACGACGACGACGACGACGACGACGACGACGACGACGACGACGAAGACGACGAAGACGACGACGACGACGACGACGACGACGAAGACGAAGACGAAGACGAAGACGAAGACGAAGACGAAGACGAAGACGAAGACGAAGACGAAGACGAAGACGAAGACGAAGACGAAGACGAAGACGAAGACGAAGACGAAGACGAAGACGAAGACGAAGACGAAGACGAAGACGACGACGAAGACGACGACGAAGACGACGACGAAGACGACGACGAAGACGACGACGACGACGACGAAGAAGAAGAAGAAGAAGAAGAAGAAGAAGAAGAAGAAGAAGAAGAAGAAAAGAAACAGAAGAAAACGGCAGAAACGAAAGAAAAAGATTTTTATATAACGAAATTCTAATCGACTAAATCCACAATTGTATTTATAATTCTCCCTCGAAGAAGTATTTTTTTACAAGCATCAGAGATTGGCGAAAGCGCAATGTTTTAATGAATACATGAAAAAACAAACAATTCAAAACTAATTATTTATCAATGTGGCATAAGTGTAAGTGATTCTAGGATGAGCATTACAGACCGTCGTCCTGCGGTACGTCCTCTTTCATGAATTACATTAACTAGTAGATTTAGAACGTGTGCCCAAATTAATGTAACATGATCGTAAAATGTTTAGACCAAATATATAGCATACTGTTCGAATACACTATTTATATTTCTACATGAGAGCTGGCGGGTTGGATATAGAATGTCACCCTGGCTTCGAATTTCTGGATTACACTCTGTTAGTTGCTACATAGCACATGCTCCTCGCCTTTCCCCGCAAAAAAAGCTGTTGAGAAACACAGTGTACAGTAATCATGAAGATGCATCCAAACGTTGACAGACTGAACGGTTCTGAACATCTGAAAGTGACTTGATCAAAATACAGAAAATAGTAGTATCAGGACCCAGTTTTGTAGCCTAATAACGTTTTAATTTTTATTCTCAAATTCATCAGAACTGTCATTATCATTAAACAGTTCTTTATTGGAGAGAAAGTGGTACAATGGGTGGATCTTGGTGACAACTATTGCTAAATTTGATAGATCTAGAGTGAGGTTTGACCCATCTTTCAAGATTACTGCGGAAAATCCTGGACATTGGTATGACGTTAGCAGCCACGAAACAACACTGACATTTTGGAAGACAAATGTCTGACGGGTTAAAATCCTACAAATTAAAATACAATAGAAATTGGAGGTTCTAATATTAATAGACACGTTTGTAAAAGAGAAATATTTTCTTTGTCACGAATTCTGCAAGACTCAGAAGTTAATATGATGTTTAAAAAAATAATTAGCGTAAAATGTGAGAGAAATAAAGACGACCTTTGAGACAATTTATAGTATGTTTTCCACGGAAAGGAAGATGGGTCTGTGAATATATCATTGACAAATTAATGTCTCTGAAAATGATTTATTTGATTATAATAGGCCAGATTACTGTCAAATGGATGCTGAAAAATCATTATCAAATCAGGAATAGGATGAGCATCTGAAATGAGGGTGAACAACCGAGCCTCAGAGTTTTGCAATAGCTGCGAAGGTGATAACTTCTTTCGAGACTGACTCTCGGTTTGGACCATGCGAATGAAGAGATGGGTGAAAAGTGAATGGAAGAAAATGGAAGAAAGGCGGAGGGGGGCGAAGGGAAAGCAATGTCAAACAAGCAAAACTAAGTTCAGTCCTTCCTGCTCCCCGCCACTGCCGCTGTCGCCGCCGCCTCCACCACTGCCGCCCTCGCCCTCGCCGCCGCCGCCGCCGCCGCCGCCGCCGCCACCGCCGCCACCGCCGCCGCCGCCACCGCCGCCACCGCCGCCGCCGCCGCGGCCGCTGCCGCCGCCGCCGCTGCCTCACGTGCGGCGTAGGCCGGGCGCTGCAGCGCGAAGTGGGGGGAGAGGGGAAACCAGGCTTTGGGGTTTTCCAAGACGCGGCGGGCGCGTCAAGATATCCTGCCCGAGCCACGAGTCTGCATTTGAGATCGATCGAAGTCGCAGGCTGGCGCTGCCCGTCAGCTAGCGCCGATAAGCATTCCTCGCCCTCCTGGTCGCCATCCTACCTGTTGCAACGACCAGAAACCTCGCGGGGTGTGCATTGTTTCGATGCCTGTGTCCGCATTAATTACGTCTTCGAGGCAGGATGCTATGGAATCTGCCGTCGCCAAAGGTAAGCCAGGTTGTTAGAGGAAGCCGCTTTGGGCATTGTGTAAATGTGTGGTTTTTTGAAGTGCTACCAGTGCGTGTGGATTCTTCTGTAGGACTATGTTGAATTAAGTGTTCCTTGATTGTCATCGACGATGGACTGTAGCATTGCTTTCGAATATGAAACGACTCGTCTTTGAAATATTCGTGGAATGACATGATATATATTGGTGCAAATGTAACGCATCAAATTGTCAAAAACATTGCCGTATGTGAATACAGCGCCATCTGATGTCTAGGTGAATCATAGATGAATAAGAACGTAATTTGAATGGTGTGTGTTATCCAGAATATAGTTTGCTTGAAGAAGGGTGGGGGTTGCTAACCACGTGAGTTCAAAGTGACAGAAAACCCGCGGTCTTAATCACTTTGGAGTCTGGTATTATGAACAGTACAGACACTGTTTACATTCGATAGAATTGTGGTTTAGGGATAACGAGCGAGAGGTATCGCTAACCGCAACAATGACAACTTTTGAAATATTTGTTGTTTTAAAACAGTGGTCACCGATTTTGTGGTATTGTTACTAAGTTATTATTTATGTAAGTGATAGATTGGGTGCAGAAAATGTACTACAGGTATAACAAAATGTTTCGTGTGAATATTGAAATCGTTGCAGAATATTAGAATGATACCTTTCACATTTTTTTATTGCCGTTCTTGCAACTCGCGCGCCGATTCTTTGTATTTTTATCAAAGAATATTATTTCCGTCATGCAGTTCATTGCGATTGAATTGTCAAGTCATGATTCGCATTGTTCTGAAATTCGCGCACTCTTAGTTTCATTGCTATAAAAGTGCCACATGTAAAAATAAGCATTGCTTAACTGCGTGTTGAAGCGTAACAGTATCGCGTTGGGAGAGTGTGTTTTTATATTGTTTCGAATCTCAAACCTTGTCGCTTTAGTCTTCTTGCGTAATATTGGCGACATTGCAAGCAGCGCCTTGTATATCGTCGTTCACTACGGTGTACTGACCTGATACTAACCAAGAGAATGTATAGCTATCATTTGCTACTCCATGACGACGTGGAGTAGTGAGTGACCCGCCGTATGGCATTGCGAAAGAGTTTTGGTATAGTAGATGAGCGAATCTTTTCGCGGTAAACGAGTTCTTGTCGCCCTCAGCTAAAGCGGAGGATACTGATGGAGGCCACACAGAGAGACTGGAATCTTTGTGGGATATTGGTGAGGTGGCCTGTTTCGGGGTTCAGATTAATGGTTAGGCGTTCCAGATGCCGTGATAGCACGAGGTGAGTGTAATTGCAGGTATCGAACGGTTACTACCCGTGCTTCAAAAATGGAGGTAAAACGGAACCCCCGAATGTTTCGAAAAGAACTTAATACTCCCTCACGTTGTGCCGGGTAAGCTTGCATTTTGAGAAGTGTATTTTGAAATTGACTATCATCCAAAAAGAATTTTTAGTAATTCAAAATAAGTTTGCGTCAAGGTATTGAATATTTTTCATAAATATATTTTCGAAATAACAAAGTATTTGGCACTATTTTGTTTTCTTCTAGTAGTTTTGTATAAAAGTTCTACAATTAGGGAATTTTTCTCGTGTAAAATTGCGTGCCTTGTATTATTTATTAACAGAAAAAGTTCAAATGTAATAGATGACCGTTGAAATTTCCCTTCCAAATAGTACAGGTACAGTGGATGTATAAAAAAATTATCTTATTATTCCAAATGTCACTGTATTGCATCAGTTTCTTCGCGGGAAAATCTAGTTTACGGCATTTGGTATTTACTAGCAGAGTTAAATTCCATGCTTATTACGGAGACTAAATTTCTTGTACATTTTGAACGTCTAAATTAAGCGTTGCACGTAATTGGTAATGCTGATAGGTGGAACGAATCCTAAACTGTCTGGAATCTAAATCTTGTAAAAAGGTTCTTGTACCTCTCGAATCCTTCACTTATATTTTAATAATGAATTCTCAAAACAGTGTCAAAAGAACCTGCGGCGGCGGAATAATTGCGAAAGAACTCTCAATTTCCAGGAATGATTGGCTGCAATAATTGAGATGGTATATATTCGCTCTTAATTTTAAAATTATTGTAATACTGTTTTACAACTCTAATTCCCCTGGATATTAAAAACCCGACGGGTTTCGTAGGTTAGATAATAAGAGATGGAATTTTTACGACCTAAAAATTGCCCAAAGGCGCAAAATAAAATGTTATGATCTAGAATATTGAGAAATCCATATTCTTATATGGATTTCTCAATATGGAATATGCCCATGAAACGTTTAATTCACTGTAGTTCTGCTGTAATTCGTACCGAAGGCAAGGTAATACATTTGCACTGCACAAATACATGAGAGTGGAATATTCGTCTACACTGTGTCGCGTATATAAAAGAATAATTAAAAAATTTAGGTGTACGAAAATTCCTCGTATCTTTAAAAACTAAAAGACAACGAATATGGCTGGAAATCGTTGAAATGTTCCATCTTAAAAAATTGCGAAATATATTATATGCGAACTACAATAACAGGAAGCCTCAGTTAACTTCTGAGAACAAAATTCAAACGATTTGAATGACAAAATCGCAAATATAGGTTTATAAACCACAGATCCTTTTTGGACGTATAAAAAAGTCGCACCACTCGTAATAATTATAAATTAGTGTTTTTCTTGCTGGAGTTTCCTATGCGCTAAGGAGTTAATTAGCCTATATGGAAAATACAAAAACGTTCATCTAACGGACTCTTACTGTTAATAGAACGGTATTATAGTAAAGGGTCATTGCCATTAAAATATTTTTTTCGACATTCAAGCATGGAAACGATTACTTGCCTTCATTGTTTATTGATTAGAAAGTGTTACTTTACGGTACGTGTACCGCAAAGAAGTCATGACTATGTAAAACAATTGATTACTGCAAAGACAAAACAATGAGGCGACATAAATCAATATGGCTGGCGTCTCGCATGTTGAGAACGTTCCCAAGGTACGCATTTGCATGTTCCCATGAATTCGTACTAAAAAAGATAATGTAGGCGACTCGTACGAAGTCTTTCGCGCCTTAATTTCAAAATCCCGGACGAGGCTCCTGCCGTTGCCTCGTCTGTAAACATTTCATTCGTACGCCAGACTTACTTTCTGTGCTAATTACATAAATAACTATTTTAAATGCATTTTTCAAAAAGTCAGTTCTATGAGATTAAATTTATTAGTGTAAATTAATTTTGAATTTACCTAATTCGGAGTCCAGGCTGTGTTTTTTCTTCAATAAATTTAGTGTTGGTAATTTCTCTGAATATTTACATACCGAATGGTAAATAATACATACTTAATCGCTATATTTGCACGATTTTTTGTAGTACTAGGCTTTTACTCTTTCACTCAATTAATAATCAGTTAGGTCAGCAAAACCAAAAATGAAGTTCTTCGGGAACTGCATTTTCCCTTGTTTTGGATTAATTGATTTAATTGTGGAAACGATTTAATCTAATACCTCAAACTGACTTGACCAGCTTAGTCTAACAGACTGGCTTAACAAGCTTTGCGTTAAATGAAATGAGGGATCAGAATCGTAATTCCAGGACGATTGCAATGTGTTCCTACTTTCTGACGTATGTAGGACAGTGCTTTAATGATGTAGAACATATTGGAATTAATCTTTCAGCAGAATGTGAACATGTCCAGCAGAATATAAAAATTTCTTTTGCAAACCCGCACAAATCTAATTTGTTACGAATAGTTAGAATATTATTGTAAATGGCAGCTGACAATATCACGAGGTCTACATCTTGGCTTCTCAAATATTCGTCCGTGAAACAGATTCGTGATTCGGAAAGACGCGGAGGAAAATATAAGTTAGCGGAGAGCCTCACCATTGTCTGCCGTGGGTTTTGGGAAATCTGTAATTAAGGTAAACGTTGAAGAACCAGAATATAACATTGAAGTCCTGGCGGAGTAGACTTAAACACCGTCGAAATGCAGTACATGAGAAATCTTACCAGGAAAAAATTTCGGGATAGACTGTGAAAGGAACGAATCGTGTGCATTTTAAAAGTTTGCAAAAGTATTTGTTATTTCCGTTTCTATTGGAACCAATTTCAAATAGAAACGGTATTCATTGACAACTGACATCAGGGGAGAATAATGTACAAAAAATTAACATTTCATGCTTTGAAATTTCAAATGGTCATTCACCTTTCAAACACCGAAGAGCGAAGGTGATGGTTTGAATCTCAATCAATGATTGAGGATTCTTATCATATTACTATATTGTAGAAGTTCGTTGTATCCGTTCAGCATTGTGTTCGTTCGACATATTTTACAACTTCCGAAGTTTTCTGATTTCAGGGGCGGATCCAGCCAATCATTTGGGGGGCGGTACCATAGATTTTTTGTAAATAATAAACATTTTATATTGTATATTTTTGTAGTGTGTGTATGATATTATACGATATTATTTTTTAAATAGAGGTATTCTAACAAATATTTAAATCAATTTTGCCAAATAAAGGAAAGTAACAAAAGAAAGTGTTGGGCCTTTTTGTAGGGGGTGCACGCCCCCCCCCTCTAGATCCGTCACTGCCTGATTTGCAATAAGTTTGTCACTCCTGTTGCTCCGAAACTTCTCTTACCACCAATATTGAATGAAGTAAACGCCTATTGAACTATTCATTTTTCTGCATTCGCGAATATTTTCTCTTTAATGTCTGGTAAAAAAAACACTGGAACCAGAAATAAAATGTGTAAGTTATCCGTTTAGTTTATTGCTTTTTCTAAAAAGTATTGAAGCAAGTTCTGGAAGACCCGCGTCTTAGAGGTGCAAAAACATATTTTTGTCTGCTCCCAAAATGTGTTTATTATGATTAAGTTAATTACGCGTTTTATAAATATACTGTGAACAACCAATCGCAATGGAATGATGCACATTAATTTGTATCAGAGACTGAAAATTACGATATTGGTTTCAGAGTTGGCTTGTTACTTAATTCGGCAGTCAAAATATAAATCGCTGAAATTAAAATAAATGAAAAAGGTAGTTACCAAAAAAATTTCAGATTTCACCAGATAAATATTTATACCGTTTTTCTCTGCTTGCATTATCGCTAAGCTACATATTTAAAAATATCGTTGTTCATTTGTTTTCCATGGAATACATGAAAATTGTTGCATCCTTTTAGTTTACACTTGTTTTAGATCACTGTTGAAAAGGAAGGGTTTTCCGGTTTGTACAAACTTTCTAGGTATATTTTAATTCTCTTACACTATTCATATGACGTTGACATTCTTCTTAATTGTTTGATGGTATCTTTTCCAGTTATAGTTAAATATTCTCACCAAATAAATAACAACAAAAGAAATATAATACGAGAGAGCTATTAATTGCAGTTTATTCAAGAATAATTTCAATCTCCTGTTGAACTCTTTCGACCTTTCGGTTCTATTCTTAAGCTCTCTTGTAGAAAACAGAGTGAAACGCAAGTACGCGCAAGACTTCCTTTACGCTAACGCATTAGAATTACCATTCGCTTCTCATTTGCGTGTCATTGGTTGTAACAAACTGACGCGTGGAAATTTCCAGAAGGAACTCTGGGAAATAAAGGCAAAATCCTTTTTCTGTGCGCGAGACGTCAATGTGGCTTCTTCTACACACTCAAAATTGTTCACTCCGTTCATATAATAGATTAATGCGTGCACGTGGCGCTTAGACTCAAGGCGGAAAGTGTCCAGTTTCAAAAATGAAGTCCCATCCTCCTGCTCTTCCCCGCAATTAGTCTTCCGCACTAATATCCTGTGCTCACTGGCGCTTGTAAGTATGGCAGGTATGACACGCGAATGGGCGCTACAGATAAAGGGGACCATTCAGCACTAGGTGTGAAAGGACAGTTTTAACTACTGGAAAAAAATATTTCAACAGAAAAATTAATTTTTATTTATGGGAATGATTTTTTTTTTGTATCCCACTTTTATAATGTATCAAACTATTGTCACATTGTATAGTATTTTTAAGAGCGCTGTCATCAGATTTAGACTCAAAACATTCTTGCCCCTATTTCTTTATTATTTTTATTGTATTCACAGAATAACAGCAGTTGTAATTATTTAAAAATTTCATGACTTTAAATAAAGTTTAAACAGTGAAAATTAATGCCAGATTTAATGGTTTGTGGATTCTAAAGGTTTAGCAATTTCGTTGGAATTTTAGATCACCGACCTTGTAACCAGCAGGAGGTAATTATTATATTTGTTTATAAACTAAAATGCATATTATAATTTCATATTGGTGGCAATTGCAACCTACTGAAGCATCTTACCCTTTTTTCGTAAATAAGGGCGCAACTTATATACGTTTCAGATAGTGCTTGCCATGCGCTCCAGTTCACTTTAATACGTGTACGCCTCTTCCTGTACCTACCAAAACAAGTAGATTGCGGATGAGAAGGCTATTTAAACCTTGGGTACTCAGGCATATTACTTGTGAAAACTCGATTTCTCCCTCCCCCCTCATCACATGTGTATGATAACATTTTAGCGAAACGTGTTCGTATGAAACGTTAATAAACCTAACTCTCAATTTACTTCAAATAAATTCGTCTTCCCTTGGTGGCGAGAAGAGCAGAAATTCGCAAAATGTTATTGTCACAAGATTTTATTTTGTAGATTACGCTGTGGGAACAGATAATTTTATCGTACACTTGGGCCACGAAAACCAGGTTTTAAGGCCTTAAAACGTAGTTATTAAGAGTTAATCGCGATCGATGTATCTGGGAACAGCCCGTTCAGCGGGTCATGTAAGGTTTGCGTTTGTTCCGTACTTGGTTTAGACTCGTCTTGCAGCAAACCCGTAGTATTTGTGAAATTAAACATGATTCGTCTCTCTGTGAAATTCCTTCTTTTGACATTTCACGTAAGATTGATTAGGTAGGTGTGAAAGCCTCGAAAGGTGTCTATACTACAGAAATATTACAGGTGGTTATTTAGAAATAAAATATCAGTATTTGTTTCAAAACGTGAAGTTGCTAAATTGAAAAATAATAAAATCTAGCATTTTTACTAATAATTTTAATACACTGTGATTTATTATTATTATTATTATTATTATTATTATTATTATTTATTTGTAAAAAGGTGTGGCGGGCGAAAGAGACTTATCGGAGATTAAGGATGATCTTCTAAAATGATAGTGCTTTCTAAAAATAATGAATGTAGGCCTACATCATTTACATTCAACGTCGTAGAAAGTGCTAGCTCGATATGTCATACACACAGCACTCGCATATACGACTACATGTCCGCACTCCAACTTGTATACGTCTATACGCACATAGTAGCCACACGGTTTGCCATGGAAGAGTTACGTTCATATTACAGTTTGATTAATGCAGAAATGTGGATATTTTTATAAACTTCGGTACCAATAGACCTTTGGATGAA
The DNA here is from genome assembly GCA_011170035.1 of Teleogryllus occipitalis. Lineage (NCBI taxonomy): Eukaryota > Metazoa > Arthropoda > Insecta > Orthoptera > Gryllidae > Teleogryllus > Teleogryllus occipitalis. Next base: position 827,888 of record BLKR01000091.1, on the reverse strand, counting down.
TTAAGTTATCTTTAATGCCTCGCGTAGTTACGAATTCTATGAAGACTGGTTCCCGCGGTAATGGCTTTGCACACGAGATTAGCAAGAGATACGATATTATTATACATGCGATCGCGCTCTTGAAATGTGTATCTTTGCACTTGGCATGTGGAAACTAGGAACTTCTAAGAGTTTTTGAAATACAAATGTAATAAAGTACATGTACATTTCTATTATATATTAACACCCGCATGTGAAAGACATCCTTGGAGATGTAGAAAAAAATAAAATTTTGTATAGAGAAATAATTTTACAAGTTATCGTTATTTAAGATAATACTGCTATTTCGACTTAAAATCGATTACAGATAAAAGAAATGTGAAGCTAGTAATGAGAAACATTTTCCGAAAGGCCACATTTTTATACTGATCTTGTTTGACGATGTATAGAAGTATCTATACAAACTCCTTCGATGGGTCTGAATTGGTCATGTATATTTATACAGAAGTAATACTATTAGTCACTTAGTACGTACATTGATGCAATAGTAATGTTATCTTCCATGTCATTTGACTGTTACGTTAATTTAAGGAATAAGATTTCAAATATTTCGACGATAAAAGTAAAGTTCGGGATTTGCATCTATACTTAGAAGTTATATATAAGAAGTATTCTAGTAAGTGGTTTTAGAAATGTAAAGATATAATTTTCTGTTGGTTAAGCTAAATTTTATCTGCAACACGAGATTCGTTTTGTATTTCGGCCAAATCTTGAGAGAAACAACCGCAACCATTGAATAGGTTTCAACCAAGCTATAGCATCTTTAGAGCGAAAACCTGATAACATCTTCAAAGATTAGAGTATATTATTTTGTTCAAAATGCTGATTCCTCCGAATTTTTCTTTTGGTTTAGCGGGGGTTTAGTTTGAATGTGCCTAGATCTGCTTTATCCTACTATGTAACTTTTAAGCCTTGCAATTGTGGTGTAAAGTTCTCCAAATCTCTTCAAACGAGACTTCTATAACCGAGACTATTTTTAAATTGTGGAAGTTCTATATTCATTTGGTTAGACGTGGCTGATATGGTTTAATATAATTTTAATGTACTAAAAGTATTAAAATTCAAGAGGTCGTACATGGTAGATGGCCTAAACATTGTAAGGCAGTTTTATCAGAAAGTAAGTTTCTGTAAAGATTTTTAGATTTTTATTTCTGACTGATCTCATTGCATAAAAGTACAGGTTATGAACGTCATTTCCCTCGTTATCCGTCAAGAATGCGGGTTGTAAATAGATCATAATCTCGTAATACCAGTTCTTACATTTTTTGATTTCAAGAGAAGACGATTAGGAATTTCCAGATGCTTGCAAGACTTTGTTTCAACAATTGATCTTCATTATAATTGAATCTTATCGTACGTAGGATTAGAAACTAATCGTACGTAGGATAGGTAAAACTATCGTACGTAGGATCAGTACTAATCAGAAAACATAAATTGATATTTACAACATGAAATGCAATGGCACTGTAGACTCGCGTTTATAAGAGTAGTTGGGACCGAGACTATCTCCGATATGGAAAGAATTCGGATAATCCGGAGTTCATTTCGGAGAAGGACAAAAAGATCAAATGTAAAAAATTAAAATAACAGATCAATACAAATGAATAAGGAGTGTTAATGACGAACACAATGTTTAATGAGCGAATACGATGATAATCGAATTGCGGGGAAATCCCAATATTAATTCAATCGCCATCGACCAGGCACACGCCCGATTTGAACTATTAATTTATTCATTTCTTCCGGTTTTCAATGAGTTCTGTTATTTTTCTTTTAATCTGGGGCTTCGATAACAGGGAATCGGATAATCGTGAATCTATTCATTCACTTAACAATAAATTCAAAATCGAATATCCCGGGTAGATTGTGTGGTACGGGACCCACTAGCGGAAAGAATTGAAAGCTCGAAGTAGTTCGAGTAGTGACCGCTAGATGGCTGTAGCGTGCATTTCTCGTGTTCATGTAGCTGCATGTGGCCTTGCTGCGTGCGCGGCGTACATTGACATGATTCAAAATTTCTTATTGGTCAAGATTTATTTACGGTAATTGAACATGATTACGCCACTCATACTCTTTGAAAGGCGTGTCCTGTGGGGTTTACGTGTACATTCGGACATTTTATACCACGATAAGATAGGTTATCATTCAATATTGTGTTTTCCCCACTTCTGGGTTTTCCAAAGCTTATTCAGTGTGTTATCATGCTCGGGGAAACCCCCCTTTACTTTGATAATGGAAAGTGTTTTACTATTCGCTGTATTTAATTAGTGAAATGTTCAATTTTTACATTTTACCGAATGAAGCAAAATTAAAGTGAATGGTTACTGCGGCAAATGCTAAAGTATATTACATAAAGACTTTCATGTCAGTTTTAATGATTTTCAAATTTACATTCATATTCGTAGTGCTGTGTCGTGGCTCAACGCTCTACTAAATACAGTACACATCGAGGTCGTGCTGTTCAATATGCAGGTTTTTCGATTTTCGCAACATTATGCACGTGTATATTATGAAGGCGGCGGGAAAATACCAGTGTCGTAGTTGCCGCGGGGCGCCATGCTATTGATTTAGGATTTTCTTGTAACTGTTGTTTTGAAGATAGTTACGTGCATAAAATTACAATTTGCATTAAAATCGTAAAATTTAGAAACAATTCTATAGCGTTTCACGTTAAAATTGTTATCTGTTCATGCCCTGAAAATAGTCTGTTATATGGTTACGTAGCTCTTCATGTAGCTCCGCCCATTGTGGGATTTTCCCGTATCCCCTCCACCGACAGCGGCAAACTGTACGGAGACGTACATGGCGATAGTCGAAAGGTCGTGCTGAATCTCGAAGGTCGTGGTGAACATACACGGAACCTATTCGAGATTTTCAGTGTCTGTGAAAGCCAGTGGCAGGTTATGAATTTCACGTGGAGGTGTTAGTATGTTCCAGTTCGTGAACGGAGCATGAGTGACACTGCCGTCATCTTTCTGCAGCCTACCTGATTAGAAACAAAAGTTGAACAAGCTGCTTTATTTGTGTTAACCTACTTTCATTTTACATGTGTGCATGCTTCAGTGGTATTTTATCAACAAAGGAATAACTACAGATCATTCGTTCAACAGTGCAGTGCGCGAGAGGAACTAACTGTTGTAAACGAGTCGTTACATGAAGTTCATCTAATCTGGATGTTTTATTGTGCTTGTGCGAGTGACGATGTGGCATCAACAGCATCCTGCCACTGGCCATATTGACGATGTTAACTTGGTTTCAGATTGTGCATCTGGCCAGCAAACTACTACTGCCAGATATTCACATGGAGTACCCACACATTCTGGAAGTGCATATGGGGACCACAGCTGGATACAAGGAAGGGATTCACAAGACATTGCCGTGAACAGAGAACTTCCATCGCAATCTTGTGTGAAGGGTTATTCTGATAGTGGTAGTAATTTTTACGATTCCTCGCGAACAGATTCTGGGTTCCTGTCGGGAGCGAATATAGTGTCTGAACAGTGCATTTCCGAAGAAATTACCTGTTCTGGGAAGTCGCGGGACTTGTCACACCAAGAATCACAACCAGAAGAGAAAGAAGGATATAAAGATGACATGAGGCTAGACAGTGGTGTAGATGTTGGACTGTCTGATAATTTTAAAACCTTGTCAATAAATAATACTTACTTGAACGACCTAAATGCTACCCCAAGTCAGTCATCCAGCGTAGTAGATAATGCAGTGCTATTTACAAACATTGTTGATCCTCAAACTACTTCCACATTGAAACCTACATCTCCTGAGCAAACCCCAGCAAATGTACCACCTGTATGGGAATTGTACTTCCAACAGGATGAAGATGGTGATACGTAAGTGAAATCATATCTTTTTGTAATTTCTTAAAAGTTATTAAATGAATTTCACTGACTGTGTTATGTTTTCTTTGCAGGCAGCTGCATATAGCAATTATTCAGGGTTTTATAGAGGTTGTGTACAGTTTAATCAACATAGCTCCTCATCCTTGTTTTCTGGATATACAGAATGAGAATTATCAGGTGGGTGTTATGTTATTAATATTGTAAACTATGTGGAAATTTGTATTTAAAAATGTGTGTATTAATTTGTCATTGTATTTGCAGACACCGTTACATCTTGGTGTACTCACTCATCAACCAAAGATTGTTCGGAGTTTATTGGTAGCAGGTGCTTCTGTGGATATGAGAGATCGTAACGGAAACACACCATTGCACATGGCATGTCATCTGGGTGATCTGGAATGTGTTAAAGCTCTTACTGAACCTGTAACCATTGCGGAAACAGACACTGCAAATCTGCAGTACACAGTTTACCCCCAGCAGCTCCCTCAGAATCTGGAAGAAGTTAATTACGATGGTGAGTAAAATAAGCTTTTTAGTTTCTGTAAACCAGTGGCCATACCACTGAATTCAGTGGTATTATCTCAAACTTATTTACATTTACTCCTAAAATGCTTCTGGTTGATTCATCTTAAAAAGAAAACCCGACTAAATGTAAGAAACTTTACTTCCAAATTTATAGATATTTCCTAGATTTTTTTAAGAGGTCAGTGAAGAAACATGTTTGGACACTGACCAGTTTGTGCTAGTGTCATTTAAATATTTACTGAATAATGATTGAAAATTTCCTGGTTTGTAGAAACTAATCTTAGTTTACAAATGTTTGTGAATTGTTACTGTGAAAACCACAGCTGGTTCTCAACCACTCTGCTAGGAATTTTACTAGGACCAAGTATTTTCCTGTCAACTCTTTGTGTTCTGATGCTTTCATAAATGTTTATTTGCTTTTATAAAAATGTGTAATTATAGCTCATGAATTTGTTAAACATATTCAACTCCAGAAGTTGTTGATACAGAATAAATTGGTATTAATGAATATGTTAAATAATTCAATGAAGAAAGTTTAATTACAAGATAAACTTTCACACCACAAGGTTGTGTGGAATTGACTATAGCATGATTTTTTTTCTTCGGATCTAGTGCAAATGAAGTTCTATATTTAGTAGAATTGTCATGATAAATAACATGCTCAAAGATTGTTTCAATGACGGAAAATTTTAAGTGTAGTACACAGTACTGCCATGTGCATTTGTTGAGGTACACCACCTTGTGAAGGGAAGTTTAATTTGCCAACATGTTGTAATCTTTTATAAGTATGTTAGTACTCTATTTGATTGTTACTATTGCTAATATTTGTCAGTTTACGAAATTAATTCGAAATTAAAAAGTCGTCTTCAGATTGAGCGATTATAAAAAGAGCATCCCTATTAGAATGAGCAGTTTCAAACGACGAAAACGAAGTAGAAAACAAGTTGGCCTCATTTTACTGACAATAAATGCTTATTCCAAATCTGTAAATAAAGTTCTTGTAAATAAGTGTTTCGGGATCGCATACTATAATAATCGCGCAGACTAGACAAGCGGCGAGTTAGTGGCTGGTCCTTTAAAAGGAAGGTGTTTGCTTGCATTGTAACGTAATGTTTCGAAGGCGCTTTGTTGTGTGAAGCCACCCAAGAGCCTTGGCGTGGGCGTATGTGCCACTTTTGGGCTCGCACTTCCGCCCCCGCCCCCCGGCCACGGCACGCATTTCCCGTGTTTATTTCGCCGTAGTGACGACATGCACGGAAGACGAACCCGCCGGGCCACACTCGCTGCCCGCCACCCAAGATTCGAAAGATCAAACTTCGTAGCAAATTGCCACGAGTGAACGATGACAGTCCGCCACTGCAAAAAGCTAGAACTGGGATGGTGATGGGATAGCGTGGAGTGGGCGTGGAGCAGGATTTAAACGGCGGCGAGTGCTTGAGGTACTACGTCACGGGTGGCCCCGCGCCTCCAACGCGCACTGATGGCAGCGGCGCCGCGCCGCGCTGCCGTCACCGCCAGCGCCGTCGCGTGAATCCCCAGCAGACCTGCTGCTCGGCTTATGAAACGCCTGAACGCAGGCTTCTGTGAGCGCGTCCTCGGCGCCGCCTCAGTCGCCCCAGCGCCGCCGCACCTCTTTCTCAGCGCGAACGGCGAATTGGCAGCGGCGCGGAGCGGAGACGGCGATGGCGCAGGTGGCGAGGCGCGCATCTTCCGCGCCGCAGGTGGTCGACGCAGCGAGCGCCGCGCCACGCCACCCCCGACACGGCAGCCGCCCTGCCCCTGCCCCTGCCCGTGCCCTCGCGGCCGCGGATCGGCTGCGTGACTTGCCACGCCAGACCCGGATCACCACTCATTCACGCTCCCACGCGGCTCGCGAAACCGTCCTTCTCCGCGAAACTCCCTCGACCGGGACCTCGCCGGCGCTCTGGGCCGAGACCGTTAAGGTACTCGGCGTGGCGCTCGCGCCATGGCGGGCGCTGCGGGATTGCATGAGGCACGGGAAGTCGGAGGAAGAATTCCGGGAAGAGTTGGCGGATGCTCTTGCAGCACAAGATTTCCTCTTAACTCTCCCGAGATGTTAGGGCTACGGAACACGGCAGTTGGTAGAATACTTGCTGGAATGATTACGTTGATGCTCTCGGTGACGTACATGCTGGCTGACAAGATTGCTAAGAATCGGACAGGAAACGGCCAGGCGGTAGCGGAGATGTTCTTTTTACATCCCCTACATTGTGGGAGGAAGAACAGATATTTATCCAGGGAATAGAAAGCTGCGAAGGAAAGAAAAACGCGGGGTAATCTACGTAGAAGTCCTTTTTGAAAGCCCCAGCGGTGTGGGTTTTCCCGTTCTGCGCAGACTTCCCACGCATTCAGTAGTTATTATGAACGAGTAGACCAACGAGCGTTTCGCGAAGAGATAGTCTCTTAAAGTAATGTTCTTACTGTAATGTTTTGTTGTTTAGTTTGGCCTCTTCAATTATGGACCTTGAAAACAACTTAGCAATGATATTACTGCGCATTAGCTATTGGAGGGCTCTAATATTGCAGTTAATGTAAGAAACTGAAAACTTCGTTTTGAACACGTAACTTATAATTCTATAACTTATAATTCTATAACTTATAATTCTATAACTTATAATTCTATAACTTATAATTCTATAACTTATAATTCTATAACTTATAATTCTATAACTTATAATTCTATAACTTATAATTCTATAACTTAATTTCTATTTGCGCAGTTCCGTAAAAGTTGATGCAGATTGTGCATCCCACTATTTCGTACTTTCTAATACCTCTTAGGGGGACTTAGAAACATTCAGTGTACTAAAATGAAGGCTCGGTTTTCCCCATAACCAAACAAAATTTCTAACAAATACATTCGTTCCAACGCTGTAGAGGACAGGCAAGCTCAATTGTACGTTCCATTTGAAACGGGCTTTCCCTGGGTGGCGGTGGCGGCGGCGCTGCAGCGAGGATGGAAGTTGTAGACGTCGAATGACGGAGCCGCATGCTGGGGAATCCCCAGCTCTCCTTCGGGTTGAAGTGGGGGGTGGGGTGAAGGAGGTGGAGGGAACTGGTTGCTTGCGCGGTCGCCCGGTCGCGCCGCGCCGCACCGCGCCGCGCGCATTCTCTTTCGCACTCAGGCGCTTCACTTCGCTCACCTACTTCGTCCGTGCGCTGTGGGTTAACGCTCGAGAAAGTATCGCCTGGCGCTCCTTGTCCCTCGCGATATTCTGCGCCGCGGAAAATGTCTGAGACGCTGGAGGCGTAGTTGAATCATACTCCATGCGGTCGAAGGTGGCCCTCGCAGTATTGGACAAAACGCGATTTCCTTTTTTATGACGCTTGGGTTGAATGAATATTTCCGGTCAGTCGCATTACGTCACCTAACGCTATAATAAAAAATAGGGAGTTTGCTTTGCGCTTTTCCCTGGCATTTTGGAGTTGACAGGCGATGTTATCAAGAGGCCGAGCTATTCTTAGGCAGTCTTGAAAGTGCTAATTTCTGAGGGAATTTTTGGTTGCTACTTGAGACTGGGAAATGTAAGAGGAATAAGGAAAGTATTGCTGAAGTGCCTGGAAGAAGATCCATTAGGTTTCGGGTTGGAAAGCTCTTAGGAATGCAATCCAGGTGGCGGGAGGAAGACGGTAGGAGAGGCGGCCGCGTCGCCGGCTCCTAAATTCGCGGGCGGGTCAGCGGCCGCGCCACAATGGTCCGGCCCCCGCGGCGATTTCTCTGGAGATCCCAGCGCCGGCGGGCACGCAAGCGCGCGCGCGGCCGCCCCTTGGGCCAGGCCGGGGCCCGTGGCTCCCTTTTAGGAGCCTCGCTAATTGGCAACGGTGGCCAGCGTCTGCCGTTGCCGCGCTGGGAGTTCCAGTGCGGTCTGAGAGGGGGTAAACCCAACGGCCCGCTCGACAGCAGCAGCAGCAAGCGTTTAGGTTTCCGCATGATGCAAGCTCTGTGGTTTGCCCGGCGCTACCCGGAATCCGAGAGGCGGCCGGACGGATGGATGCCGGCCCAAAGAGCGGACGTGCTAGCGCCCGTGCGAAATTGCCCAACCCTCTGCATTCTCTCCTCCCCCCCCTCCCCCAGCGTTTCTCCCCCGCGGGGTCGGCTCCCTGGACCTCCCGTGGGCGCCAGCGCCCCCTCGCGCCCCTTCGCCTGCGTTCTGTCGCCTGTTGGGTTTTTCGGTGAGGAATCTTTCTACGAAGATTGCGTGAAAGTGCGCGCGCCTGCGCCCACGTGGTCTCCGTTGACAGGGCTCGGCTCTTCGCTTTCTTTTCCGCCGCGTGTTTTCCGTTCCTGGTCGACGCATAAGACTTCTAGGTATGTTGTCTGACTCGTGGGATTTCGGCTGCGTTGAAATTTCGTTCGATCTCTCGCTGACGCATTTATTGTTAGCTGTTCCGGGCATTACAGTTAGTTTCCGGTTAAGGAAGGCGAGTCGGAGTAATTCTGATGAACATTCCATCGCCGTATGTGATAGGATGTACCTTCACTTGCGTTGTTTACTTTCTTTCGCCTCTCACGGCCATAGTTCAGGAATGCAGTTCTTAAAAAGGAATTATAAGAAAGGAGAGAAGTATGTACGTATGAAATATTTATAAGTAATCGGGATGAAGTTAATATATATTTTTTAATAGCTTTGAGTAGTGTATTTGACTTGTAATAGCTTTGACTGCGCAAATAGCAGAAAGAAAATGCAATCTCATTTTGATAAGCGGCTGCAAAGAAGAGGCAGTTCACTCTCCTTTAAGATAACCGTGGGTATTTTTATTGACGCGTCTGAAAAGCCCCGCGGCGTCACGGGAGCGTTGTAGAAAGCGCCGCGTGCCTGGGAATCCAGGCGTAAGGCCCGGGGAGTCCCAGGGCTGGCGGAGGCCCGGCCGCCCCGCCCCCACCGCCCCCGGCGTGAGAAGCAACGCTGTTCTTCCCCCGAGGTCACGCACGCTGCCCCCGAAGAAGTGGGAACGAAATCGGGAATGAACTGATGGTCCCGGGATTGATTAGGCTGCAGGTCCGAAGATCTCAAGACAAAATCCAATTTTACTATTAATTTTGCAATTATATTGCACCTTTGGAGAAACAAATGACTTAAGGTAATTTTTTCTTGAAATGAGAATACAGCTCTGTTTCTAAAAGTAAACTCTATCTGAAGAAACAAAAATAACATATCAACTCTTGCATTTACTTTGGGGTCGGATATGTTATTGAGGCATTTCCGCTTATAAACGGCGTCCCACAAATATGAAATGCGTTTTCTTAGCACTTTATGGATTTACTAGAGTCGAGGTTTCTCTAAGGTGCGATTTTTGTTAGGACCTCCGCAGATTGTAATCCTACGGCAGCGAACGAATTTGAAGATAAACGCTTGAATTGTTGCCGTAGTATTAAACAGTGAAACCAATCCAATCAGGGTCATGGCGTACATTAAAGGACAAGTGTTAATAGATGGATAAATATTACCTCTCATTATAAGCTCAGGGTCAATAATCGCACTTGCTACCCGCGATGTTATGATTTTGTTGTACATTAAATGCTGGATATTGAAGTCTCTGGAAGTAGTAACGTGTAACCACGTAAAACGCCTTGAAAGTGGGCACTATGTTCAATGGTTCTCAAATTAAAAAAAGAATTATTGCTTACTAAAATTTCAATTTGCCAAATGTTTTTCAAACTCTTGTCCAAGACTCGTGGCCCGTTGTAAAGTCTGCGCCCCACATTGTTTTTGTAAATGTACCCATATCGAGAGCTTGTTTGTAAACAGCGTAATTCGAGTCAACGTGTCTGGGCGTAGACATGAGCCTTCACTTCCGCGAGCAGAGGAAGTTTATCGAGAGTAGTGTGCTTGAACAGAGATGTTTTTTTCCCTCTGGGCGGCAGAGTTCAAAAGTAGAGCGTTGGCCCGCACTTGCGTGACTCACGACGACACATTAATAGTAGGTGCAGGCTATTTGTGTGGAGGACTGACCTTTAATAGACATGGCGCTATTACCGTGAGCTGGTTTTATATTATCAGCCGTGCAGTCTCCCACATGGCTGCACAAATACATTCTTAATAATAAATATGAAGTTTTGTTCCTTTTGGATAAATCGTGTCAAAGGTTTGATAACGAAATCATTGTCGGATGAAAAAATTAAACTCCGCATTTTTTTATTTTAATTTTATGTGCAAGACTGCTAGTTGAATGCTTACTTATATTGTTGTCGAAATGAAATTTTAAAATAACACAAATTGCATTGTGAGATACTTCGATTTCGACGAATCCATATCGCAAAGATTCGGCTTCATTTTTCGAGCTCAGTCGGTATTAAATCTTTCAGAAACGATTTGAGAAGTCTAGAAGCAAGTTTTACTACTAATTTTGTAACGCCTTCATTGATTTTTTTCCTTTATTCTTTCGCCCGCCGTCCATTTAATCAAATGCTCTTGCTGTCCCTTTACTGTGGTTAAATTGGGTGGCCGGTATACGCTCGGGCCATCTACAACTAGATCATTGAAGCTACAACGTAACAAATTAATCCCTAACAATGATTTGCAGCTTGTGGTTTTGTTCTAATTTATCTTAAGAATTGAACCGCCTGAAAGGCAGGAAACTGCCTTCCGGGTTTTCAAAAAAATGTGAGGAAGCCATGTAAATAAATTGCTAATTGAAACATATTCTTGTTGCAGGTCAAACGTGTGTGCATTTGGCTGCTTTGAGTAGCCACGTCGATGTTCTCCGCCACCTCCTTTGGTTCGGAGCCAACGTGAACGCTAGAGTAAGTATTTTGTCATCAGTCGATGGAATGTAAAGTATTTATTGCGTTTCCTGCTTATATCCTTCGTTTTTCTTCTACTCTGAAAAGCCATCCATTTTTAGAGGTTAAACTCTCCGGCAATCGTGTCGTGATTGCAATGATCGAAATTTGTTTCTATATCGTAACAACGATTTTGGAAAGTAAAGAAAAAGCCTAGGGCAAATCTGACCCCATTTTAAGTCTCGGTGAAATGTGGAAAATCTAAGTTAAACGTGTGGAACCGGCAGCTGTTACAAATTTCCGGTTTATCTGCGGTCGGGAGGCCGGTAGAAGTGAAAAATCCGTCGTTAGCCTACATTCTAATCAGCGGCGACCTTTGGCGACGTGGGCGTTGCTGCCCCCCCCCCCCTGCCCCGCGCGCCACGTGTATTTCCGTTCCGTGGCCGCTGTTCCGCCCCGCCCCCGTGGTCGATAGTTTCGTGCGCGGCAGTAGGCCCGCCCATTCCACGTGTTGGGGGCTTCCCGCGCGCCGAGCCCTGAGGCCCGGAAAGCTCTGCCACCGCCGCCGCGTCGGGTCGCTGAACCCGCGGAGCGGCGACGGTGGCGGCTGCGGGAATCCCCCATGCCGAGACGTGCGTGCCGCTGCAAGTGTGCCGCTGACCGAAATGGTTCTGCGGTCGAGTTCGTTTGGAGATGCGCTATTCGCCGCACGGCGCCGGTGGCACGCGCCTAGAGTTGAACCGGACGCGTGGAAGCGAGACTTCGCCACGGGACTCCGCTTCTCGGGAAGAGCTTTTAAAAAATGAACATTGTAGTTAAACCGTTCTCTTGCAACTTCGTGTAGTACAACGCTCTCAATATTTTGTATTCCGAATGTATCGCAAATTGTAAATGGGCGAAACATTTGATTTTAAAATTTAAAAAAAAAAAAAAAAATAGCAGTACATATTCGGGAGTTGAACATGGGATTTATTGGTCCAGGATTATTAAATCATAAAGGCTATAGGCTATATTTTAGTTGTATGTTTATCTTTGTCAGGATGTAAATACTCTATAGGGTGCCTCATAATGCCCAAGAATGGTCTTTCTAATCATTTTTAAATGTAAATGATAAGTAAGGAGAATTAGTATAAAAACAAAATTAACTTTTTCAATTTTAAAAATGATTTTAAAATGATGTATACACTCTACAGAATTATAGTTGCATTCAAATTTTATTGAAAAATGAATAAATTTCTTTCATTCTTTGTGTATGCTAATAAAATTAGTGAAGATTATTACATATTTATGAAAAAACAACCAAAAACAAAGTGCTAGTTTAAAGAATTTACTGGGGAATAACTAAGCCCACGTGCTTTGTGGGCTTGTTTTAATCTGTACCTGTTAATTTCACTTTATAACTGATTATAAAAAAAATGATGAAAAATATGAGCAATTCTATTGTGGTGGTTGTATTTGAAGTTTAGTACTTTCAGTAATTTGATGCATTTCTCATGTTCCGATTTGCAAGCTAAAAGAAACTATTTATGATTGCAGGAAGGAAAAAGTGGTCGCACTGTTCTACACTATGCAGTCGAGCTTGGCCTCAGTAGAGTGTTACATTTTCTCTTGGAAGAATGTTCTGTGCAACTGGAGGCGTCCACGTATGCTGGCCACACTGCATACCAGCTAGCTGCATGTATAGACTCTGCTTTGGCGCATCAACTTTCAGAACATGGGGCCCTTTGCAAAAACCTGCCTGATGACTCAGATTCTGATTCTGACTATAGTGATGATGATGATGGTGGTAATGAAAATGAGGTGAGGACAAGACAAGTTTGAATTGGTGTGCCTCTGCTTGAACTGTTAGGATTTTCATTTTGAACTTAAATTTAATTGTGTGATGTGTGTGTGTTTGTATGTTCATAACTCAATTGCATCAAGCTGTTGTATTGTCCTCTGAAAAATCTGTTGCTGTTAAATGCAAAGCTGGAAGTCCACAAAATACTTTTGAGAATCTCAACAGGAATAAAAGTGACCAACTTTTATTATTTCTCACCCGGCAGATGTACCAGAAATCATCTGATGATAATTTTAGCAGTCTCAGAATCAACGGGCAGCCTATCAACATCAGCGCATAACTGCAAAACTGTCATCGGTCCAAGAATGATGGGAGAATGGTGAACATTCTGTGGGTTAACTCTGCTGTAGTGAGAAGTACTTAAGGTTGCTGTTATAGTGCCATAACCTTGTGCGTTAAAGAAGAAAATTGAAGCAAATTGAAAAAGGCATCCTCTGCCAGGTGTCCTGCAATGGTACAAATATTCTGTTCTTTGATGGACTACCATAATGCAATTGAGAATGTTGATTATATTGATGTTGAATAATAATGGGTGCCTTGAAAGTATTTGTTTGAATAATATGAATTCCATCTATGTTGTTGTTATACCCCCCTGCCAGTCTTCAATGCAGACTTGCAGGTGGTGTGAGAATAGTAAAATGTTAAAGACTATTGTTTGTTTCTGTTATATGTATCTCTATATCTTTCTCCAGTGCCTATTTATGATGTTCAGACCTGTCACTGGCAGTGATAGTTCAGTGTGTTCCTCCAAACCTGACTACCTCTCTTCTTCCTTGACAGTGTTGCAAGGTAGCTTGCAGATTATCATTTGGAGATGTACCGACTAGTATCCTCAAAAATTGGCTTGATATGGGATATAGGGTATGAGAAGCACTCAGATATCTAGTCCATGGATGGAATAATTCAGTAAATTATTCAGCTAAGTTTGGCAGGTGCATAGGCTACGTGATATTGATTGTTGCAATAAACATCAAATGTGTAGTTCTGTTGGGATAAGTCAATTAATTGAAAGGCAGCATTGTAATTGTGGCATTCTGAAATATGACTAGCTTTCAAAATGCTGTGCCACACTATCACTGCCATTGAAATTGTTTAGATCAACTTGTAAATTATGCGTACAATCCAAACTGTTGCTGATATTGTACTGTTTGTAGTTATACATCATGTCTTGTATCTTACTGATGACTTCCTATCCCCACTATGGCTTGATATTTACAAACCATTATGATGGTCAGGCTTATTTAATTACCCTGTTTGATGTCCCAAGTTGTGCATATCATGTAAGAAATATTGATGTGAATACTAGAAATCAGTATATCTTGATCCAGAATTGTACCTGCATTGTTGAATTGCATTCATTTTGTGTGGTGGAGTTCCCTAAGGTGACCTCTTCATTTCTTTTATTTTTTTATCTGAATGGTTATTTATTATCAAACAAGATAGTGCCTTCGAAAGACAGATCACCTTGGTATGTGTGGAGCAAGGGACAAACAACTCTTGTAATATGTTTCAAAGTAAACTATGGGCTCAATGATTTATCTCCATGTGAACTAGTGATCTATTGTAAACTGCAGCGAGCACTTGTGTACCTAATTTTGGAGTGCATCATAAAGTCCAAAGTGACTATAATATAAACATTGCAAAAGCTATTTAAGTGTGTATAAAGTAATGGAATTTCTGAATAATTTCAGTTTTGCCAGCCTTAATGTGTATTTTTATTTTGAATTGTAAATATTATTGTAAGTAAAACTATTTTTAGTAACAAAGTATGTGCATGAAATAAATGCAATGAAAATCACCAGAGTTCTTGCTCAAACCTATCTTGTCCTTGACTTAACATTAGTTGCTAACTAGTCGTAATCAATTGCAATATAAAAAATGACGTAAAATTTCGGTGTGATGTGGGGGGCAATAGTCAAGTGGCGTAAATACTCTAGCTGATTGCAAGCTGACTTCCCCCGCCATTTCCTTGTTGCTGCCAGTGGCGCGTTGGAGGAGGCCACGGAGGGGAGCAGGGAGTGGGCTCGGGAATCCCCAGGTTCAAAAGAGCGGCTCGTGTTGGGTTGGCTCTGCGGAAATCCCTGGTTTCCACACAGTTCTCTCCAGGTCCGCTGGAACGCAAAAAACCAGCAGTCATGGCGGCGGCAGCTGCTACAGACGAGCAAGCCACGTCGGATCCACAGACGACTTTTGTTCTTTGTTTTATACTTGTTTAGTGAACCAGACGAAACGTACTAAAATTCATTAGGAGCGTAAAGTAGAACCAAGGGTTGAGCGGCAGGACAGAATCCTACACTTCTCGTTGGAAATGCAAAGTCGAACTTTCTCGAACATTGCTGGTAGTACACCGCGATGGCGTGATAATTCTTGTTTGAGCAAGGGATAACCAATAGCAACGGAGAGTAGTCATGGGCTGCAGAAAAGGGTAACGGACTGGAAAATCCAGCGGCGGTCGTCGTTCGTCACGCCCTCTGCCACATGAAATCCCAGTTGGAGCGGAGGGCTTCCCGGCCGCGGCGCCGCGGGTGCGTAATAATCGGAGGGGCGCGCGAGCGGAGAGACCGAATTTCCCCATCTGGCGCTCCGCTTTCGAGCGGGTTTCCCCAGCCCGCGCCGGCGCGCTCCCGCCCGCCCGCCGCCCGCCGCCCGGCCCAGCTGTTTTTCCTCGCCAAGTGGCCGCGACCGCTCTCACAGTTTTTAGTGTCGCTGCAACCCACTGTCCCATGTTGGATTGAAAAAAAGTTCCTTTAATGATCGTTTGGGTGCTGGCACGCTGCGACAGGGCTGCGTGTCGTTGGGATTTCGTAATGAGTTTATTCGAACTGGGTATTTCTTGTTTGCTGAATGCATGCACGCACGAAATTCTTCCATCGCTGTTATTAGCTGAAGGTTTCGTCGCTGTTGAGCAAAATGTAAATGCGTTACATCAGGTTTTGAGGTGGTATCTATTCAGAACTCGTTTGTGCTTACTTTTGAAATGTTGCTTTTTGATTTATTTGCTGGACAGACGGCGCGTCGTTTTTTGAGATTCACGATCTTAACCGTTAGTTCGCAAATATTTTTGTTATTCCTCAATTCACATAATCTATAACGAATATAGATCGATAAGAATGACTGTTATTACGCAATGCAAACTACTCAACAGAAAATGGGCATTCTAAAACGTGCGCATTTGGAGTTCTGTAGCAATTTAATGATAAAAATTATAGTCTATAAACTAACGTGTTAGAATGACAATGGAGATCATTGTATTTGTTAATGATATATCTCTTTTGGATACTCCACAATTTCAACGATTGTTCGAAGTTCCTAGCGGAAAAGTCAACCCCTATCAAACGAAAATGAGAGTGCGTAGGTGCGTGATACCAGTGAGCTGTTGATTTCGATCTTTGTGACTGCAATATGCAAATAAATTACAGATCTGTTGTCCTGAGAGAACAAAAATGAAAGAAAGGAAACAAAAACTGGTAGACCTCAATTTTGTTAGGGAAGCCTTGACACGATTGAGCAGTGTTTTAGAACATTGTTATTATTAGAAGGTCGTCATCAAAATTTGTGAAATAAGGCCAACAAACAATGCGTGTCGCGGAAGAGTTGAGCATTTTACAAATGACGTGACGGAAGGGAACAAAAGCATATTACTGGAGTTTCCCACTTTCAACATCCATTGAATAATTCAATTATTGAAACGTCAGAAAACTTGGAATATCTTTGTAACAGTTTTAGAGCCCTTTGACATTTACCTGGTTCTCCAACAATGCTTACATTTCATATTTATTACTGCTCAGACCTTGCACCTTCTACCGTTAATGGTGAGTACCTATTTCACAACCTTCTGTACATTGAGGTGTAGCTTCAAATTACGAAGTTTGATTTTATATTAATAAATGTATTGCAAACATTGACAAAAGTTGACAATCTCAAGCATCAGTGTAATATTACGGATGATCAAAGAATTTACCGAGAAGTTTTTGTTTTTATTCCCTGTGATACGTTCTTTCGGGTCTGTTATTCTATTAATTTCATCGAAGAAGTATAATGAATATATTTGAAATAAAAACAGGGTTCAAGTGGCCAATACAACTGCATTACGAGGAATCATAGTGGCTTCGTTATTAGTTACATATTTTTCAAATAAATCAACATTATAATGGATGAATAAATATTATCGTTTTGAAGAATTAAAAATCTTTGAAATCAGTGCTACTAGATTGATTTCGCTCTAGAAGGTACCAAAAAATATTGTTATTAAGTAAATATCTCGACTTATTTTTATTGTATTTTCAAATATCAACAAAAATCGATAAAATTATCAAGGCAATCCCCAGGACAGAGTACTGAAAATTATAAACTCTGTTGTCAAATTAGCATTACGATATTGCTGAGAATTTAATTTTTTAAGCAAATATTGTTTATTTCCCTAAAAAAGCCAGCGTGTATCTAATATATATAATATAGTTACATTTAATATCAAGAAGCAAGACAAGAGTTCGTCTTAGTATTTACGCTCCTGACCGGCAGGGTTTAGCTGCCGCTGTCTCTGCAGTGACTGACCGGGAAATCCTTGGTTTCGAGTTCCCATGGTGGCGGATTTTCCATACTAGATAGGTAGCTGCCTCGAATTGAGCCACTGTCTGGAGGAAAATTCTTGCAGCATTTCATTAGTTTTCCTTGGTTTCTTCGATCGAAACCAGGCGAATGCTGGAGCAGTACCCTAAGTATCTTTCCTTTACATGTCTCGTCCTCTTCTCTCCCATTAACCTGACACACGTAACTTACTGTACATATAACTTACTGTAATCTGACACACGTAACTTACTCATGTCGGTTGCTCAGAGCTTTTGGACTTGGATGGCGCTAAAGGTGGAAATCCCCCGCAAGACGACATGTTGGTCGACGGCGGATCTCACCATCCAAGGAGGAGGAACATCGACACCTCCCGCGAGAAAACACTCACTACACTGAAGGAACTAATGACCATAATAGTTGTCGTGGTCAAAAACATCAATCAACAATGGAAATGGAAATCGGAACCAAACCCAATCGACATAATGATCGTATACGGAATCTATTTACAATAATTGTTTCGGATAGGAAACACCATAAAATTAATTTCAAGTAATAAGCAATTATTATTTCAATTTGGCTTTGTGGTAATGATAAAAAAAATTAACAATGGGCAATTTAATTTACCATCTAAAACAGTAAAAATATGTAATGTATGGGGCAGAAATGTAGACTGCTCACGTTTTCTTGATGTATAGAATCGCCGTTCCTTTCATTTATTATAGATTGTTGGATTATGAATAAAAGTACCAACGATCTGGGTAGGTAACATATGAAAACTGGAAATGTTCGCTCCTGAGGAATAGAACATTTTTTGTAACGGCGTGGAGTGCGAACTATAAATTTTGATTTTATAATATTACGAAATAAAACTCTCCGCCCTGTTCTTCCCGCAACTAGGAAAAAACGAACTGAACAAAAAGTGCGCTGTTAGAAAAGTTACATTTATATCCAGAAGCAAAGCAAGGAACCACCTCAACATTCGCTCAAAGGTTCAGGGAGACTCGACAGAAAACGTGGTCGAGATGAGTCATTGACCCAAAAGCTGAAGTTACTTGTTCTAGACTTGTTTATTCTCTTAGAATTATACAATACAAATGGGGACTAAAACATTTATCTCGTATTAAAAGTAATATTTTCGTTTTCTCTTCTCATTATATTCTCTATATTGTACAGAAACTGTCTTACGACAGAAAAGAGTTTACTTGACATTTAAACATGTGTATCGATTTTAATTGCAAAATATCGTCTAGCCGTGGCTAGAAAAACATATATGCTCGTTGTATGAGATTTCTTGTAATGAGCTATTGATAGGGACTCTTGATGAATATGCTTCCTATGACGTGTGTTGTAATTATCGATTACTGTAGTGCATGAAAATATATTTCCACCCTTGAGGCGTTTTTGACAAAACCACTGTTTTAATATGAATAGGTAAAGCAATGCTAGTATTTTGTGCTCAAAGAAGAGTTTTGCAGGAATCACGTGGGTAGCATTCGCGTATTATTCATACTTTTCTTCTGTAATCTAAAGGTTTGGGTACTGTAGGATGTGTTTTCCCCAGAATATTATCACAGGCGGTAATATACTCGAACATTCGCAAAATACTCGCACTGAGTCAGTCTAGTCTCTAATGCGTAATGGTATAAAAGCAGTTTTGTACCTCAAAATATTTTACTTTTTTAAGACTGAATTGCCTGTGTTTCTTTTGTCAACTGATTAAGCATTGTAAGGGCTTATACATGAGTTGAATGTGGATTTGCATTCTTGATAATATGCTGTTGATACTGTTACCTGATGAATAAAATTACTCCATCGTCTACTGTAGTTATGAATATTCGCGTGACGTAAGATTAAATGTTCTTTCATTGAGTTAATCAGTTTGTAGATAAATGACTGATTCGTAAGTTTAAATGTTCCATTTTAGGTTTGACTGAATCAAAAGGTTTGTAAGTTTCACCACTGAGAGGTGGATATTATTCATTTGCACTGGTAATCTGATCTTATTTTTTTATATACACAGAATTTTATCGAAATAGTTCTTCCTTCATTTAAATATGATTATGAGATTAATTTATGATTTGCGATTCGTCACTCTTCGCTGTTTCTTTTTCTTTTTCTTGCAAAGAATATTCACATCATTCACAAAGAACTCTTCTGCTAGAACTTCACAATGTCATATGCGGTCTGCCTGTTTCTTTTTGAAGAGGGAATTCATGTAAAAAGGAAAAGTGACACCAAACTGGAATCTTACAGGACATGGAATTCAATCGGCTTGAATTCTGAAAAAAAGTACATTTAAATCAGAAAAGGGACTTACGGGACTTAGCTTATGCATATTTTTTCGCTAAGACATTAAATTATTTTAATTAAATTCAATCATCCCACGACGGCTTTAAAAGCAAAATTATATTTATATGATTATGAGTTTTTTTGATATGTTAAAAATATCTGCTTTTGAGTGCATCTGTATTGTCCACAGATGATGGAACGTCTTTACGAAAAAAATACAGAGCTTTTTCGATTTTTTTAAACCAAAGTGGCAATTTGAAATTGCACTGTTCTTTCTGAAGAGTGCTTTCACCCGTACATGAAACAGTCTTTCTAATAATTATGAAAAATTCGACAAAAAATTCAGTCGATAGTTCTGAATTTTAGTTTTGTCATAGTAATTGAAAATGGGTTTCATCTTTGCAGTTTTGAAAATGTCTGGAAAAATTCCGATGTTTAAGGAAGTGTTGAAAATGTGGGTCAGTGGTTGTGAAATGACAGGAGCACATGCTTTCAACAAACTGTCCGGAAATTCATTCGAGCCCGCGGAATGTTTTTTTTTTTCTTTCGTTGACTAACTAATCTGAGTTCTCGAGGAAAAGCTTCCTCTGTAAATATTGTAGTAAAATATTTGAGAAAACTTTCGGTGACTGATAAATATCGGTGACTCAGAACAACTATTTCTTTCACAAGTATTTATTAAAGAGACACATCACAGATGCAGGATCGTTAGATCCTGTGTATTTCTCTTTCAAAACAAAGTTCGCCACAAATCGTCTAGTTGAAATTGGACGTATCTCTTAAAAAATATCCCATAGTTTTATGATTTGAATGTAGAATATTCCGATCGATTTTCGTGATTTTTACTTGTGTAATAATGTCTGGGGTCTCATTATCATTATTATTATTATTATTATTATTATTATTATTATTATTATTATTATTGAACGAGTGTTGGGATAATAATACTAGTAATAAAATAATAATTATTACTAATTATTATTAAACGGTACACTTTAGGATTGTACATCTTTTCAATCAATAGCCAACGGAAGTAATTGTTTTCATGTATCACTGCTGAAAATGTTTTGAATTTGTTGTTAGAATCAACAGCTGTGTCGACAGTGTATCAGAATTCCACAAGTAAGTCATTATTAAACAACTTTACAAACCTTAAAAAACATTCTGTACATATATAGGTGTATAATTTAATGTGTGAGGTTTTCTGTGGCTGAAAACTGCATTTGTTTTTATTCTCACTGTAAACTAATCCTAGTGTATGCGGTACTTGATATTTAGTCGTATTTTTATTGACCACAAACTCCTCTAATGCCATTTGTGTGTTTGGTGCATTCCATTTGAAACAGGGCCATATTTATCTATAAGCAAAATAAGCAGGAGCCTCAAGAAATCATAAAATATTCTTTAAAAAAGTCATAAAATGTTTGATTTTCATCAAAACGTAAAAACTGAATGACATATTAGTAGAAGTGTAATCCACACACGTTGTCTTGACCTCCAGAGTCCCTTCCCACTCTTTCATTGTACATAGTTGAATGATGAATAAAAGTACAAACAAAGCGATGTTAACAACATTTGAAAATTTTCGTTCCCGAGTTATAGAAAAGTTATTTGCATCGTTGTTTGCATCTATGATATAATTGTTAATAAAACATGTTCAACGATACTAAAAAGTATTTCTATTATAATTAGTGTGTTTTTAGTAAATCTGGAGAATTTAATTCCGAAGTAGGGGCCTCTTCACGATTTTGTGCGTCGGGGTCCCGCTGTAGTACTTAAATTCGGCTCTTGTATGGGAACATTTACATTCTGCTTTAAATTAAATGAATGCATCAATTTGTAAAAAATTGTTGTTGTTTTTTTTGGATTTCATTGAAAACATAGCTTATAAAAAAGGATATGAACAAATCTTTACTTATTTTTCGGAGAACTAACTTTTCAGGAAATACGTATAATCTACATCTCGTTTTGTTTGTCTGGATATGTTGTGTCTGGATATATACTTGTACATCGTCTATGAAACGTCCCAAGCTGATCAGTTTGCTCAAAGGAATCAAAATCACTATTAATACAATTAAGTGAGCTCGAAATATGAACCAGCTGAGTTTAGCTCAGAGCCAGCCTCT
Source organism: Teleogryllus occipitalis (assembly GCA_011170035.1). Taxonomy (NCBI): domain Eukaryota; kingdom Metazoa; phylum Arthropoda; class Insecta; order Orthoptera; family Gryllidae; genus Teleogryllus; species Teleogryllus occipitalis. The sequence goes on along the minus strand of BLKR01000091.1, from coordinate 805,898 downwards.
GCAGGGACTCTGATCGGGAGGTCCTAGAGTTCGAGTCCCTACGGTGGCGGATTTTCGGCACTAGCTACATAGCTGGGTCAAGTTCAGGCGCTGTGTGGAAGAGAATTCTAACGGCGGCTGCTCTGATCGGCAATTTTCCGCAGTTTCTCCGGTCAATATCAAGCGAATGACGGAGTAGTGACCTAACAAATGGGCCAATGACCGTGCGCGATCTTTCCTTCCCCTTCCTTGTCCTATCCTCTCCCCTGGCACATACATTTATTCTTATATGTTCCTCTTTGCTCCACATATCAGGAGAGCAGTCGGAAGCTTAGAGCTTGACCTGGCTGGGGCGATGCCCCGCTGGAGAGACAGCCAGAGGAGAGACAGCCCGCAAATCGACGTATAAGTTGGCGCAGGAATTCACCTTCCAGCGAGGCTACCTCTCGGGATAAAACTATTCACTACAATAACAGAACTAATGACCATAGCAATTGACGTGCCTGAAAACATCAATCAACGGAAATAAGCGAGATGAGTTTAATTAGGGATATATATGTTTTCTTTAAAAACTTCATGAGCTTAAACATTTAGTTTTGAAAGTTTCATTAATTCAGCCTTCAAGTTTTCCCCTGTATGTTTACACTATTGAGAGTTATTACCACTCACTGACCCTCAAAAGCAAATTTCGAATATAATAACACAACAACTGTTTTCGAGTGAATTCAGCAGTGTACAGAGCCCTATAGTAAACATAATAAATATGATATATTATATATATATATATATATATATATATATATATATATATATATATATTTGTTTGTGTGTTATTTTTAGGAAGGAGAATGGATTTCCTAAAAATCCTGCATCCTTTATTTACGCCTATGGGCTTTTCCGGAAGAGCACAATGAATCCAACGTTTCAAAGCGTTGACAAAGCGATAAGATCACCATAATGGACACTAGTAGTTACGTCGAATTAGGCATGGATATCTTTGCCAGGATAGGGGTGATGAAATGGAAAATCATCCTCCAAAAAGAAGATTAGGTAAAGGTGAGAGGTTGAATTTAAAAAAACGAAATCAGCGAAACAATGAAAAACAATGGACAGCATGGGTCGGAAATATAACGGAGATTTCAATGATTGATAGATATAGGTAGCAAGTTCAGTTTTCTGTTAAATAAAAAAGTCTTTGTTATGAAGATGTAGAGAATATCAAAGAAAAGTGCATTTGGGAGAGATATATTACAGGGATGTGTGTGACGATCTGTAACGAAATAAATGATTCGAAAACGTTGTTTTCAATAAGTGCCAATAAAATTTCTGATTCACAAAAGCTTTTGAAATTTATAATCCATTGTGGATCTGAGAGCGTTATTCAGAACCATAAGAGGAGCAATCAAAAGCCGACCATCCTCGATTACGCAGAGTGAAACCTAAGAATGCGATTGGGAATGTTTTCTTTTCCAATTTCAGTGATTTGGATTCATCGGTTTGCATACCTAAAGATATAGAAATAAAAAATGAGGCACCTGTAAACAAATTAATGGTGTCTCTAACTAGGAAAAATATTACTTTTATGGCATAGAACTTCAAACTGTCAGGGGTTGATTCTACTGCCAATTCGCACCTTGAACTTTATAAACAAAAATCAAAATTAGACTCGCAACTCACAATTTAAATTGGACATTGTTACATTCGAAGAAGGGTCACTGTACTTATGAATCGCACTATATGTCTCGTGAAATGTATTAGGAGAAATCGCGAAATTGTTCTTTGCCATAAGGCATCTAACACATTCCGCATTCGGTTTCAGGGCACATTTGTTTGCAACTGATCTGAAGCACAGAACATTAGAAAGAAGAGAAGTGATTTTTTCCCCTTGGCAACAACAAAAAATAGTTTTTTCCCCAGACAGACGGAGTATGATGGTGACAACATTTCATAGACATGATGTGGTTTATTACGGCATCAGGGTCACTGGTTTTTCCTTTGCAATTGCGATTTCACTTAGAAATGTACGAATGGTCGGCAAGGTATGTATTTACATTTTTTTTGCAATTTTCTCAAAACAAAATTATACAGTTTCTATCAGATTACAATAATTATGTTCAATAGAATAAGCTGAACGTAACAATTAACAGTGGGAACAGGCACTATTAGGAATTCCACGAGGGTTCTGCACTGCTAAGACACGCTGCCCTGCGCTCCGTCATGGCTATCCGCGGAGCTGACGACACACCTGCGAGCTCGGAGGAGGAGTGAATGATCGTCCCTGGGGGTCATTTCGCGGAACAGAATATTGAACAATATTACGTGCTACTGGGTACACTCGGTTGTCTGCACTGAAATATATCATTTTCCTCACAGTCGTGAAGAATTTATCTTTAAATCTCCCTTACTATAGATTTATAATTGAGGTTATTGCCATTTAGTATTGCCAAGATCGTTTACTAACTACCGAGATCTAACAATCCACTTCGGCATTTGATATAGTAATCAAGAATGCAATTTTAATATTACGGAAGGATACGCAGCGTATTACAGAATGGGCAACCGAATACCAGCTGTTTTTAAAAGCTATCTAATCAACTAAAAGTTATTCCATCAGTCCCGATTTACATGCTTTTTTTCCACGAACGAATTCAAAGTTCAAGCTAATATGCGGATGCTGTGTCGCTTCAGAGCATCCAGAAACAACACTGCGCATGCGCGCGTTCGCTAAAACTCCGGAATCGTTCGTGAAAAGGAAGTGTATAATCCGGATCTTACAGTAGATCTCCGGTAATTATCCGAATCTAAATTATCTGAAATGATTTTGGTAAAAAAAAAATAAACGAAAAATTCAAAATAGAAAAGCCATGGAGTTTATCACTAAGAAACGAGTTTAGTTTCAAAAGGTACGCAGTCTTGTCGAGATATTTGAACTAAAATAGGGTATTGTGAAAATTGGGTAAAAGGCGCACCCAGAATTTTTCTTGAGGGAAGGGAGAGGTATAGTGGCCAGCCGACTTAAAGTTTTCGTACAAAGAATTTTTCAATAATGCTGAATATAAAGTGTAGTTTTGCATTTGTTGATTTATAGTTAAAATTTATAACGTAATCGATCGATGGTTTGAATGGCTTTCGTTAGTATAGTATAAGGTATATTTTTAATATGTACCATTGGCTTCTGAAGCTCCATGAGCCCCCCTTGGGTGCTTGTGTGTACATAGTACACACGCTACATATTGTATTGTCCACACATATAATACATATGCATATATTGTATTTTTAATACACGTTTATTATACATTTTTTGTGAACCTTACATAATTTATTTTATCGGTCACATGCGTCTTTAACCCCTGTTAACATGCAACTATACAGGTTTGTTACTTATGGTGACAACTTAAGATTAGTTTGGTAATTGTAATATTACCTGTATGTTACGAAATTTAACATCCTTAGCAACCGTTTTTAACATCCTTAGCAACGTAAATAAACAACCATCGATTCATCGCAAGTCAAATGTTTAAAAAAAAGAATGACGATGTACAAAACAAATCAGATTCTAACTATTCAAAATAAAAGTAACGCGTAATTAGTTTTTGGGATACTTGTTGGTAATTGTAATATTATTAATAGTACAATTAGAAAAATATATATTAGATAAATTAACGTCATTTTCCTGGTATTCCACGAAATAAGCTCTTCTCCGGTAAATCATACTGACGCTGTGAAGGTGTCGCTATTGGAAGTCAAAGCGTCAACTTCCTCACCGAACGACATTTTCTTAGATATCTTTAGGTTCAGGAGAATTGTTTGCAACCATCTTTCTCGAACTACGGTATACGAATATTGTTTAAATAGATACATTGCAAGGAATACCCCACAATATCATACTACCGTGCCGCAGCAACAGAATTCATTTGTTTACTATGGCAGGAAAGTCGTAAATTTGCGCGCAAATAGTGAGATTTTATGGTGATCGATAAAATGCTGAACATATCACGAAATGTTTCAGTGTTATTACCGCCTTGTCCAAATCAAAAATCTCGGCTCTGCGACGCTCCGCCTCAATTTTTAATTTTTAGTCTTTGCAGTAAAAACACTCATATCATTACTAGGTACGTTAAAAGCTATAACCATATTTTTTACACGCGATATCATGAATTTGAGATTAGTAGGCTTATTTTTCTGACGTATTTTTTACTTCATTTCTGAGCTATATTCAACCAATCCCCAGCGTCGATAGCCAAACCTTAATCAGGCTGCGTGAAGTCACGGAAGTTAGAAAGTTCGAGTTACCGGGGGTTCCCGGTTGGGTGGCCGTCTAGGATCCCCGGATTCTCACTAACTCACTCACGTCGCTGAGCTCCTGGTTAATAGGGACAAAAGACAATAACTTGCCTTGACGTATAATTGTTTAAATATTCGTTAGAGGAGGATTACTCCTCTGTTTAAGGAGTATCTACCTATTCGTTTATCTTTTTCTTATACTTTTCTGGATTTTTCTTTTTTTACTTCTTTTCTCTTATTTTCATTTGATAATCTGCTATTTAGGGTGAGCTATCCAATAATAGTGAAATTATCTAGAAGAACGAAATAGATAATTGTAGCAGGTGCCCGATACGCGTTAACGTAATACATTGCTTCATGAATTTCATTCTTGCAATCAATCAAGAGATAAGGCGCCTCCAATACCTACGACAGTCGACAGGGACAGCACGCCGCGTCTGCGAAGGAGTGTCTCCTGGAAAGCCCAATGGCTGAAAAAGAACAAGAAGGATAAACTGGCTCCCGAGTTCTAAGTGCTGGCAAACAAGACATTCTTATAACATGTGCACATTCGTATGGCATACGAAAAGGACAGGTATTGACTATTTTTTGTCTAGCGCAGGTCGCAAACATAAATATTCTAAAACTTCGCAGAGACGAAAAGAATACTCTTTGCGTCTTTGAAGCAGACCATTCAATCTCGAATTCACAATTTTCGATTTTGGAGTCTTGGCAGTGTATGAAATTCATTTGTCACTCGTTTGTCTCCCCACGATGCAACAGCTCTAGCTAGCTCTAGTATGTGAAGCAATATAGAACCGGATACAGTCAACAGGCTTCATGATCGTCAGATGAGTAGGACTCCAATAATAGTTGGTTAGTCAATCATGAAGTTTAAAAAATCGTTCATCTTCTTATAGTACACATATTTGTATACTTTGGGTTTTGTAGATATATTCTAATTATTTAATTTCTACTTGCATGCCTTTATGTTTTATTATTTGTTTTCATCTTTATATTTCAGAACGTAGCGACAAAAAAATTGTCGTTGATTACGAATGGCTAATTCATTTTTACTTTCTCGCCCTACATACCTAATAAAAGGAATGTACTGTAATGCTGTGGCAGAAATCACGATTTTCGACAGAAAACACTGTATTGACGGGCCCAAACGATAGTAACGAAAAAGTGGCTAAAATTTGTCACTATGTATTTAGTAAATTACTTTTTCTATTTATTTATTTTTATGTAAAAAAAACAGTTAAAAACTGGGTATGACGTGCTATGGGGAAAAGTGAATTGTGTGCGCATTTTCAAAATTCTGTGATCCCTACACTAAGTCATATACTACTTAAATTTTGAATTTTTGAAAGGGAGAAAAAAAAGAAAGAAAAAAAAACTCCCATGTAATAAAATCTATTTTCAAGGATAAACAAGCAATAAATTTTGAATTTTGAAAGGGAGGAAAAAAAAACAACAAAAAACTCCCATGTAAAAAAATCTATCTTCAAGGGTAAATAAGCAATAAATTTTGAATTTTGAAAGGGAGAAAAAAACAACAAAAAAAAACTCCCATGTAATAAAATCTATTTTCAAGAGAAATAAGCAATAAATTTTGGTTCTTATTACTTCCTGCCGCGACAACATGGAAACGACAATTTGAATAATTGTATTTCCCACTGAATTCTAGAAGACGTGCACAGAAAATGAAGTTACATTTATGTCCAGAAGCAAAACAAGGGGCCATCTCAGCATTTGCTCAATGGATCAGGGAAACTGGACGAAAAACCTGATCGAGATGGGGGTCATTGACCCGGAAGCTGTAGTACAATAGTTGTTACAGGTTGTTTATACTCATTTATACAGTCCAAATGGTAAATAATGCATTATGTCTCATTGTTAAAAATAATGTTACTTTTCTTGTGATGCTCAGTATAGTCTCTAATTGTATAGAAACAGTTATGCAGCAGAAACGATTTCACTTGGGATTTAAACTTTTCTATTGAATTTAATCGTTTAATGTCATCTGGCAAAGTGTTGTAAAATAATGTACATGTATTGTATGTGAATTTTTGTAATGAGCTGTTGATACTGTCACCTGATGAATATGATTTCTACGTCGAGTGTTATAGTAATAGACTTCGGCATTTTCTGAAAAAATATTCCCGCCCTTGAGCAAGTCATTTTTTACAAAAACCACTGATTCGTAAATAAAAAGACACGGTAATGGTAGAATTCCTAGATTAATGAAGAGAGGCTTACATGAATCACGTGGGTGGGATTTGGTTATTATTCGTACAATTCGTTTTTGTAATCTAAAAGTCTGGGAGCTATAAGATGTATTTCCCCAGAATATTATGCCATATCTCAGGCGGGAATGAACATTCGCGAAGTATACACAACGAGCAGTATGAAGGCTGACTGAATTTGCAAGAATTCTGAACGCGTAGCATAATGAACTTAATTTTGTGTTCAATTCATTTAAATGGACGTTCCATTTAAGGTTTGACTGAATTGAGAGACCTAAAAATTTTGTTGCCTTAACATCAGTCAATGGTACACTGTTCATTTTCAATGGAGCACAGAATTGTTTATTTGATATGGAAAACTGCATTAAAACCGTTTTCTTTTCGTTTACTATTAATTTGTTATTTCGGAACCAATTTGAAACATCTGATATTGTACTATTTACGGTTTCTTTATTGCAAAGGATGTTCGTATCATCCGCAAAGAGAACCGTTCTTCCGTTTCGAATCGTCGAGGGCATATCGTTTACGTAAAGTAAGAACAGAATAGGGCCTAAAATCGATCCTTGAGGAACTCCACATGCAATGGGAAAAGAGTCGGATAGGTGCGTACGTAATGTTCCATCATTCCAGTAAGGTATTTCAACTCTCTGAGATCGTTGTTTAAGGTACGAACATAACCAATCTAGAGCAATACCACGAATTCCATATGAAGGTAATTTGAAAAGTAAAATGTCATGATCAATGACGTCAAAAGCTTTTGAGAGATCTAAAAATAATCCAATAGGTGCCTCGTTTTGATCCAATGATGAGGCGACATCTTTAAGAAAAGAAAATATAGCTGTTTCCGTTGATTTTGATTTTCTAAATCCATGTTGGCAATCTGAAAGCGCGTCGTGTTTAGTGAGAAAGGTTTCCATTCGTACGTAAAAAGTCTCTCTAATATTTTTGAAAAAACTGATAGAAGAGAAATGGGCCGATAATTTTGAATTTCATTTTTGTTGCCTTTTTTGAAAAGCGGCTTAATTTTAGCTGTTTTGAAAATATCTGGAAACGTTCCAGTGCATAAAGATGCATTAAATATGTGAGTTAACGGGTGTATAATGGCATACGCACAAGTCTTTAACAAAGAATCTGGGAATTCATCTAAACCGGACGAATATTTATTTTTTAGTTTACCGATTATTTTGAGAATTTCATAGGAAGAAGTTTCGGAAACGAACATTGTGTCTAAAATTTTGGGTGAACTGTCTGGTTTTGAATTTTGTGGCTGAAGACGCTTAGTGAGATCGGCACCCTTAGTGAGATTCTCGAAAAGTATTGGTTAAAGAGATTAGCCACTGTTGCCGGATCGTTCACATTTATATCGTTATATTTTAAAACAACATTCTCTACGAGTTTTCTAGTTGATTTGGTAGTATTTTTTATTATATTCCATATTGCTTTTGTTTTATTATTTGCGTTCAAAATATCCTGATCATTTTTCATGATTTTAGCCTGCCTTATGACTTTTCGTAACAATGTTTTGTATTTTTTAAAGTAGATAAGGAAATCTTGAGATACGTCATGACGTTTAGAAATAAAGTAGAGAGTACGTTTATTTTTACACGATGTTCTAATTCCTTTTGTGATCCAAGTATTACTTTTTCGTGAAATGTTTAATTTTCTCTTTTTAATAGGAAAGCATGCGTTAAAGAGAAATGAAAGCTTTGAGAAAAATAAATTATATTTTTCATTTGTGTCAATAGCGTTATAAACTGCCTCCCATGATTCTTTCAGCAAGTAGTCCGTAAATAACTTTATGTTAACTGTAGTAAATGCTCTGCACATGCGTGTTTTATTTATTGTGTCAGTATTCATGTTATTAGTAATTGTAGGAATTTGTGCATCGTGATTACTGTAACCTAGATTATTCGTTATTATTTCATATCTAGTTGTGGTTTTGTTAATTATAATTTGATCTATTGCTGTTTGTGATTTAAGAGTATTCCGTGTAGGTACGTTCCCTGTAATATCTAAATTAAAAGAATGAATTAAATTGAGAAACTGCTCTTTTTCGTGGGATTCGCTCAGAAAATCAATATTGAAATCTCCACATACAACAATGGATTTAAAAGAGAGATTACTAATTTTGTTCAGAGTTATCTCTAGATTTTCTACGAAATTGAAATAATCTAAAGCTTGCTTTGTTGGAGGTCTGTAGATGCAAAGTAAAATAATTTTGAGCGTAGTAAGATGTACAACTGTTATTTCAAAACCTTTTTCAACTGCATATAAATTGAATTCTGACAAGAAGGTAGAATCAATATTATTTCTTACATAAATACACGAACCTCCGTAAGCAGGGCCTTTATTTGATTCCCTTGCTCTACAATAAGATCCTGCAAGGTAAAAACTAGGAATTTGGAGTGTGTTTAGATCATTATGAGATAACGAATGTTATGTAAAGCAAAGAACATCTATTTGACTGAGATCACACTCTAATGCTGCCTCGATAAATTCAATTTTATTTGAAAATAGGTTTTCTAATAGGTTGTGTAGTTAAAACCCACGTTTTGTCGTTATTGATAGCGAAAAATTGACAGCAAAACGCCTGTCTTCTCTGACTCCTTGCGTCTGTCTATCTGTGGTTAACGCTAGCTCTCAACAGTAAAACATTTTTCTCGAAAATTAATGTTCCCCGATCGATGTGAACGAACTCGAGGCCATAGAAATTTGAAACGAATGTTTTTGGGGATACTGTATAATGATGCCTTGAGGGGGAGATATTTCCTTGTCTCTACAGAAAATGTAGGTTGATATTGTTGAATTTGAGTTGATGCATTAGCATTAAAAATATAAGTTTCGAACAATTTTTCTGTGGAGTTGTAGATGTACTATTTAAATTATAAACTATTAGCGTTTCAATAGATCACACTTTCTTGCATTTATGTAAAATTTGCAATTTTCAACAATTAAGAGAGTTCAACGAAAATTGCAACTGCACCAACTTTGTAAATTGCAACTGCAAACTTTGCTTTATTCGATAAAAAATTAAACCAAAAATTTTAACCCGTTTTTGAGAAAATATTTTTTCTGTTGCCTTTACTTCAAACAAACATTGCACAGAACTACTACTTATATTTTCAACAAATTGTATATGACTTTATTTAAACACCTTTTTTTAAAAGACGTCATTAAGAAAAAAAGGTTTGCTTTTTTGTATTTGTTTGTGCAATTTGCAGAGAGATAGCCAAAAATGAAACCGCCGTCAAATTTTTAAGCATCTAATGCTCTATTAAAAAAATGAATAAAAGGAATTTGAACCGTTTGTTTAGAAAATGATTGTTTAAGAATTACCTTTATTTTTAATTACGAAAAAAATTACTCATATTTTCGAAAAATTATATACAAACTTATTTAAAGATATTTCTTTGAAAAACAGATTTAATTGAGAAAAATCTCTATCTCGAATTCTGAATTCGTAGGAAGACATCGAAAAAAAATTTAGAACTTGCAATTTTCGAAACTTCAGAGTTATCAACGTAAATGAGACAGGCCCAATTTTTAACGTCTATTGCGCTATCCGAGAAAAATGTCGAATCAAAACTATTTGAGCCATTTTTGCGAAATTTTGAAGATGAGGATTTATGCAATGTAGCTCAAAATAAAAATCTACGTTTCAAACTCGCAGAACTTGAAGTAGGTGCAGATCGATCCTGGAGAATCAGTTTCGCAGAAAATCGTTTCAACTATATAGGTGCTAACGTTGACTACAGACAGACGGACATATAGACTGATGTCTTGCCGTCAACTACTTTTTCGGTATTATAACGGCACACCCTCCGTGAACGGACATGATTAACTCTACCCTCGATTTTATTAATCAAAACATTAGGCGCGACGCGGGCCTTCGGCAGCGGACCTGCCCGGCCCGGCCACCCCTCCCCCCGCCGACCATCGCCACCTGCCACCCGCCACCAAAACTTTCCCGACAGTGGCAATCTTCAGTGACGTAAGGAAATGCCCTGAACTTAAATGTTATTATAAATAAATTATAATTAAAAGAAAAATCCCGTAAAACAAATTTGTTTTTATAAATTTCTTTATTAATTATAATTCTAATACGCATTTAAAAGTAATGATACAAAATAATAAAAGAAATAACTTTTAGTGAATAAATATAAAATTGAAAAAATGAAAAAAATTAAATACGATGGATAATCAGGGGCGACATATCTGAGGTGACAGACTAATCCGAAAGCAGGAAGGGACGGTCATCGACGCCGCAGATGTCTTTCACTTGACGTCAAAACTAAGACGGATGAGACGGATTAAGAAACCTTTTTTCAGGCACGAATCTTAGACCACAAAGGTCGGAATATTTCTTCAATGATTGAATTCAACAATGATATTTGAACCCACACATTCATTTGGTCAGAAGTTCTGCGAATTATGTTTGCGGGCTTAGGCGTTTCATTTTAAATGCTAAAACAGACGTCAGAATATAATTCCAGGTTTGGTACCGTTCTTTATTGAACGGGAACTTAATTGGAAATTATGTGTTTTTTGTTAAAATAATTGTGGGAAATTGTTAAAATAATTTTCAGGTACTTTCAGAATCTTAATGTTGTGCGGTCTAACAAACCCTGCTTATTTATTTCAGCCCATGTCTCAGTTACCATATAAGAATTTGGTTTAGGGTAACATCGGACTTTCGCTCGCAACAGTGAACATCACGGGTACACATTGTTGCTTGCTGAGTTAATTATATCATATTGCATTCGTGGAAAATTAGCTTCCATAAATACCAATAGTTCTTCAACTGTATGTAGTTGTTTTTGCTATTCTTGCTTGAGAGAGCTTTGCGCACCTTCGATACTCTGTTCAGAGATTTATTTCAAAAGTGCTACCACATCGTTTTTACCATCAACCTGGAGGTTTATTATTGCAGCGTACATCAATTCGTTATTTGGTATTTGCTGCCTCATTTGTTCGGTCGCTGGCTTCGGTCGCTGCATTCCTCGAAATCTTTCGACGGTCGCCCCTGATTAATGTTTGACCACATTGTTAATTTTACAGTTCCACGTAGCTATCTTTCATTATTTATTAAAAATCTATCTTCGATGTAATTTGATGCGCTTCACGTTTGTTCAAATTCGCTTTTAAGGTGACCCAATTCGTGCTTAAAAACATTGACTTTACGGGCGAAAATCATACAAAAATCTATAATTTTGTATATGATCCTTTTTTACCAAAATATTTAGAACAATCTGTAATTACATTAAATAATTCTTTTGTAGTCAGCTTATTGATATTTTCTTCTGATTCTGCAAAAGAAAATATCACTTCACGCAATTTCTTAATCAACCTTGTGCCATCGTCCTTAAAATAAAAATTTATAACAAATGTTAATGGATTTATCTGGATTATCTGAGTCATGTTCCAGATAGCTACTAAAATTTTCTATCAACTGGTACAAACGTTCTGGCTCGACACCGTCCGACAGTTGGACTAAAATGCTAATCTTTGGAAACAAAATACTTGAAATTAACTGACATTACGCGTAAATGTGAAATATACCATAACAGAAGTATAATTATCTACATCCAAGAACAAAATTATCCTCTAATAATAGTACAACATTGTACAGCATATGCTAAATATTTCCTCAGTTCAAATATTGTTTTTCGACTTATGGACAGGTTTTGGCACCAAATACTACACTGTGCGGCGGTCTGTTTTTTGCAACTCAGGCCCGAGGTGCCGACCACGTGCCCATGCCGCACCGGGGAGCCGCCAAATAGATTCAAAAGACAGACGCCTTGTTTTTTTTTCAAGGTGGACCCGCGCCGCCCAGCGCCAGCGGTCAAAAAATCTCCTCTACTAAAGCTCTCGCAGCCGGTTCTCGAGGGCAGGGTAGAAAAGCTCTTAACAGGGCGCAGTACTCCTTGCACTTTGCGCGTTCGTGATGCCCTGAAATACTCTGCGATTTGTCATGGACACCCGTGAGAATGAGCGACCGTTCGACCCTCTTATAAAAGTGAAGGAGCCAGCAATTCGCAATGCACACATGCGCGTCGGCCGAGCGGTTCTTTGGCCAAAGAATAATTTCAAAAATTGAGGCCGCACCTGTACTGCATTCCACCGGTGGGGCCCCCCGCTGCATTCCACCGGTGGGGCCGTGCAATAACTTTCGCGCCAAAAATGCAACAGCAATTTTCACATGAGCTAGCGCACCATTGGTTCGAGTGTCGTCCCGCTCCCGATAGATGATCTTAAGCAATCAGAATGAGGCACTCGGATGAGAGGAGGGGATTAAAGCCTTCGTTTTGTCGCGTGTGAGGCTCCAAAAACACTCCCAGCTCGAACTTCGAATTTGGCACTTCGCAATGATCACTTCCATTCGAGTTTTTACTGAGACTTTTACTCCGAGTTCATACTTCTGACTTGTGCCTCGAACGTGGCTTCAATATTCTCACTTAAGACTTTGTGTTCGGTAGATGAACTTTTACAATAGACTTTGGGCTTCGAAGATGCACTCGCAGTGGCTTGCATCTCGAACTCGCAATTACGATCACTGATGTCTCAAAGATGCATTTATATTGTTTCATTTCGGCACTAAACTTGTGCTTAGAACTCCATCCCTTGAGTTCACCATAACATGTGCTCAGAGACGCCACTTTGACCATGTTCTCGCCTGGTTCGGGAATGCAGCTCATCGCTACGTTAGCGTGACATCGCCGACACCACAGTGGGTCCTATGGTCATGTGCTATCGTCCCGTGACCTGCCTGGGCGAACGAGGAAGCGACGTCAGAGGCGTTCCCGCCTCCCACCGCCGCCCACTGCGCCGAGGCCTCACCGGCGCTCAGCCGCCCAGGAACGAAGTCATCACGTTAACAGGAAGAATTTTGTGAATGACCCGTAATCGGGTCCCCGTCAGCCCCTTTTCCCCGCCGAGGTACGGAAAGGCTATAACGAAGTAAGTGGAGAGGGTAGATGTCACCAATACGGCATGTTATTGCAGCGGCAAATTATTTGCTTTTTGCGTGTGATAGATTCAGTTAAGATAGTAAGCCGCAATAACTCTCTCAAAACTTGTAATAGTTCTTGTAAAATCATTCATACGCATGCTCATCATCATCATTATTTTAACTTTAATTAAATGTTTTGAAATTTATTTATGTGTTTTAGTGAACATGCAATCCCGTAGACGGAGAACCCCGGTAGGTTACAGTATCCAGGGTCCACAAAACGTGGATTTTGATTAAACCTTGATTATAAACAGTTATTTTCTGTAGAAAGTATAGGAATAGTATAGGAACAAGATCTACCCACTTTTTCGATACCAGGGTCTCATCATACGACTCTTTCTGTCGAAATATCCTGGTATACAGTACTTTCTCTTTACTAAATAAGTGGTACATTACAATGTACGAGAAATTAAAAATGGTGAGGAGTAGCACAAATATGAATACAAATTCGTATTATGTCTTAAAAACTGGTCTAGAAAAATGTGTTTATATTCCTGATTTTTACAACACTATTTAATAGTAGATCTGTCTTACCTGACATTTCTGAATCGAGGAGATAAAACCAAATGGGCGAAATTGCATTCTCTAGAAATTAATGAGTTCTGTATTTTAGAGGTAGCTTATTATATAACTAGAGGTGCTACATCACATATTTCCTAATATTATTTTTAACTTTTGCAACTTTCGAAAATTCGGAGAGTAACGAAAATGAGTCGTGTGCCATTTTTTAAACGTATTTTGCTCTATTCGTGAAAAAACATTAAAAGAAGTACTTTGGAGCTGTTTTTAAATTAAACATTATTAATAGCATTAACTTCAAGTAGAATTAATGCTAAAACTACTCGCTAAAAAATTGCAAGATCTTCATTGAAGATTTGCTTTTTTAGAACAGATTTTATTTAAGAAAAAATCTCTATCTTCAAAGTTTTTCTTTTGCGACGTTAACTTTTTGTTATTTTCGAAAATTCGACGAGTTCGCCGGAAATTCGACCATCACCATTTTTTGACCAGATATTGGTTCATACGAGGAGAAAATTTAAAGAAAGAATCGGATTCGATTTTGTGAAGATAATTGTTTAAAAATTGCCTATAATTCACCCAAAATTACGTGAAAATTGCTCTCATTTTGGAATAGTTGTGTCTGATTTTATTTCAAGACCTGTCTTTGAGTAAGAGATTCATTTAGGAAAAACTCTATATCTTCAATATTGAAGTTGACAAAACAATTTTGTAATTTTCGAAAATTCAGGGATTTGAATCAAAGTGAGGCCTGCGCCAATTTCTAAAGAGTTCTTTACGCTATCCGAGGACAAAGTTTAATAACAAATTTGGAGGCATTTTTAAGAAAATTTAGAAAATATTGAAGCTTAATGTAAAGTATCTCCCAAAATCAAAACATCGGTTTGAAACTCGTAGGGCTTTGAATTGGTTTTGATCGCTCGGGCAATATCAGTTTTGGAGTATATCGCCTGAACGATTGAGGGGCTAGTATTGACCACAGACAGACAGTCAGACGTTTTGTCGTCAATCGATTTTTCGGAATCATGGATCCACAAAACATGGATTCTGATTACACAACGTGTTTGAGGAAGTAGTGTACTATATATGGGAACACAATTTATCCACTTTTTCGTTACAGGACCCAGAAATAACTGTTTCTCTTGAAATATCTCTGCTTTTCGGCGCACGATTACCACCTCTTTTTACAAAGTAAGACGAGAAAAAACCGGGCAAGTCCAATGAAGTGCGTCTAGCTTGTATGGATTACAATTTCAGCACATACTAGAAACAAGTAGGTAAGTACAGTCTCTGAAAATCCTACAGCAATTGAGCTTGTACTACGCTAATGAAATGAGGTACGATGGTCAGCAGCGTATTTCCCCATACGCTTCTTTCATATAAAGCTGCGATAGCCAAGTACATCTTTGAGTTCTTCTACGTGATCTTCGTCTTGCTCTCCAGAGGAAACGGCAGCGTTTCCAGACACGTCCGGCCATTGTCCCTCTGACAATGGCCACTGTCCCATTGCTTCTCTGGCGAGGGAATTACGCTTACAACGGCGCGAGGTATTCGATCATTCTCCATATTTCCCCGATTTGCTTACAACTTATTTATGGTAAGCAAAAGCTAAGAAACATGTAAGAAGGCAGTGTTTTTTGGACATCAGGTTTCCTGATGAAATGGAAAATGATCTGATATTGCATGGTAGGTTATATAGATTATTTGTAAAGCCTTCGGTTTGTTTCTTCTCTTTTCACGAAATTGTAGGCTGTTATTTCTTTCCACTTAACTCTCCAAAAAATATAGGACTTATTAATGAAATACATTGATGCTATAAAAGCACAAACTTCCTCACTATTCCAGGGGAAAATTTGAAGAAAAAATGTGAAGCTGTTTTTGAGAAAAGAGAATATAACTTGCTTTTATTTCAAACAAACATTACGGAAAAACTACTTGTCTTTTCAGAAAATTCTACCTTATGTTTTTTAAAGACCTAATTCTTTAGAAGAGATATCATTAAAGTAAAATGTCTCTATCTTCAATACTGTTGTACGAAAACATTGAAAAAATTCAGAAGAGAAATTTTCGCAATTTTCGAAAATTCAGAGTTCAAAGAAAATTAGACGTGCGCCATTTTATTTTAAGCATTCTTTGCTCTCTCGAATGAAAAAAACATCTAAAAATTTGGAGAAGTTGCTGAGGCAACTTTAAAAATGTTGTTACAGTGTCAAGTAAAACATTCCCAGATATCAAAATATTTTAGATTTGCAGGAACTTAATTTCGACCAGATCAATCTTGAAATATCAATTTTGGAGAAAATCGTCTGCACTGTTTACAATTAGAGGAATGAATTTAGTAGACACAGGAGCTAGATTTAACGGCTTTTATGATATCAGGACCTCACAATAAGAGTTGTTTTTTTTTTTTTGTCGAAAAATCGGTGGGTTTTGTTACAATAGCTTCTATGTACTACGTATGTATTATGCGAGAAAGTACAACGAAAACGAAGGTATTGCACTCCCAAATATGATATAAAGGCGACCCTTGCGTTATAGAATCCATATATATTTTATTCTATCTATCTGTCTATCTATCTATCTATCACCATATTTTGTTTTTCTATAAAAATATAAGGAAACATATTAAACTGTTTTTAAGAAACTCTTGTTTAGATGTTTTTGGAAAATAGTCACGATTCGCCTCAATCTTACCTGACAATTTACTAGTATTATGAAAAATATTCTAAAATGATTTAAAGACCTAATACTGAAGAATATATTGCATTAAAAATAAAATTCTAGCTTTAATAATATATGAGTAGGGCATGTTCTAAAAATGTCGAAGTTTTGCAATTTTCGATATTTCATATGTTTTAATGAAAGTTAGATATTCACTACTATAATTTAAAATGCGCGCACGAATTAGGAGAACTTGCAAATTTGGACAGATAATATAGATATATTTTATATATTTATAATATTTCCGAGAATATACATTTTAGAGCAATTTCTATGTATGGTTTACGGGCTAGTTCACAGGGCAAACACACATATATTTGGAAGAAAAAAACGGAAAACTTGATACGTAAATTGATGTACCTATACTTCTTTCCTAAACAAGTCTATTTCCGTAAAAATATCGATATTAATTTGTTACTGTATTAAATATTTCTCTTTACTATGTATGTGAGACAGTAAAAAACTGTGCAACTTGTTTCTGTTGAGCTTTCTTCCGTGCAATTCCTCCCCGTACTGAATTATTGTACAAAGGAAACAAGCCCACATTTTCCATTAAGTTAAAGGAATTTTACTTAAACAGTACATACTTTCTCTCATTATTTCACACTTTTGCATTTTTCGGAAATTCAGAAGTCTGAAGGAAAATGTGGACTGGGCGATTTTTGCGTTCTGGCTCCAACGGCAGAAAATTTAACGAAAAAATTGAAGCCGTTTTTGATAAAATGTTTTTTTATAAATTGCGTTAACTTCAAGCAGAAATTCCGCGAAATCTACACTTTTTTTCACAAAATTGTACTTTAATTTATTTAAGGATCTCATTTTTTCAAACGTATTTCATTTAAGATAAAATCTGTATCATCAATACTGTACTTTTACAATGTTATTTTTTGCACTCTTCGAAAATATACAAAAATGAAACCATAAGAAAATAATTGTTTAGAAATCGCTCATATTTCACGCAATATTATGGGAAAACTACTCACATTTTCGAAAAGTTGCCACTAACTTATTTCAAGATCTGTTTTTATTGATACTATTATATTGATTACTATACACTGATACACTGATATTATTCAGGCAAAAATGTCTTCAATATTGTCATTGTAGGAAGACGCCTAAAAAATCTTGATGTTTTACTTTTTTAATTTTTTTTTTACATCAAGGGCTTCACCGAAATGACAACCACGCCAATTTTTAAGCGTTCTAAGCGCTCTCCGAGGAAAAGGTTTAATAAAAAACGTGGTGGCATGTTCGAGAAAATTTTGAAAATATTGAGGTTTCGTATAAAATAACCTCAAAAATCAAAATATCCGTTTCAAACTAGCAAAACTTCGAGTACGTTCAGATGAGACGGGGAATTTCATTTTAGAGAAAATCGGCTGAACGATTCAGGCGCTAGCGTTGATCACATATAGACGGACAGACAGGTATTTTGTCGTCAATCAATTTTTTGGTGTCAAGGACTCACAAATGTGAATTTTAATTGCACAACATATTAGAGAATGTAACTAAGGGGTCGCCCATAAATTAGTATAAAATTGTAGCGTAAAAATAAAATGGTATAAAATAGCGTAAAAATAAAGTCGAAAAAGCGTTACGCTGCGTTACATGAGGAAATGTGTTAATTTAGTATTCCGTTAGGCCGATATTTTTTTTAACATTTGCTGAAATATTTTCTTTTATTCAGTCTTACACTAAAACATTAAAATATTAACAAATTATTATTTAAACATAAATAAATTAAAAATTATATTTCATGATGCATAAATGTTTACAATAATTGGAAATGTTTTTCATTAATAGTATAAAAATTGAATCTTAGATTACGAAGAAAATATTCGAAACTGATCTATTGTACTATATTCTAAATTGACGCAGTGGATTCTTTGTTTTGCACTCCCAGACGTAAATGTACAAATTTCTCTCCCCTCTTATATGTTACTACTCTGTATCAATGTAGACTCAGTGGTTAGGCGGAAGAGCAGGCCCTATGGCCTGAGCCTCGCCATTAATAAAGACATTATTATTATTATTATTATTATTATTATTATTATTATTATTATTGTTTTTACTTTCTCATTTTATTGGTACATTTGAATGAATTGCACAGATATACATAATCAGAGCACAATACATCTATTTTTTAAAAATAATTTATAATACATTGTTTCCCATTAATTTCCGTACTATCCTTGTTGTTGAAATAACAACAGCCTTCTGCATGGGTTTGTACAGGTCTTCATTCAAACCCAGTTGCTTAAGGCCCCCAATCAGACTCCTAGGGATAACTCCGGTGCTGGAAACAATTATCGGGATAATGTTGACTCTTTATTATTATTATTATTATTATTATTATTATTATTATTATTATTATTATTATTATTGCTCATACGTCCTCCACGACAACGTGTGCACACATCAGAAATTTTCTCGCATACGCTTCCTTCCTTCACGTAAAATTGTTCTTCAATCTCATTGATAGGTGCAGTTAGCATTACCAATTAATGAATTTAATGTATAACACAATTAAATTAATATAAATTATTTTTATTGTCACAATTTATTTTTACTCATTGTAAATGGGAGGGGAAGTGTCGCAAACGTTACGTAATTATTTAGGGGGATTCAGGCGCGCGTTACATGGGGGAGAGGGTGGATTCAAAATGTTCCAAATTTGCGTTACGTAATTCATGAACGGTCATTTACTACGTATAGGCACGAGATTAATCCACTTTATAGATACCGGGGCCCGACAATAAGTGTTTTTTGTGCCAAAAAATCGCCAATCCGCCGCACTATTAGAATAGTATTTTCTCTTTACTCTGTACATAGTTAGACGAAAGTAAAAATATAATTGGCAGAACATTTTTAATTGATGAGATTGTACTACAATTGTGTTGCCAATCTCTCAATATTATTTGTGTTCATATTTTTCTCATTGAATTATTTTCGCGGCATGTTCATGTAATTTCCCAGCACACTGCTGTTGAGGAACTCTTTTGCATTCGTTGCATAATGAATTTATTATTACAGTCCTCTTCGAAGACAAAGAAAGGCGTGGTTTGAAAGGAACACGTGACGTTACAAGCTTACTAAGACATTCCTGTTAAATATTGAGAGACGTTCAAATCAAGTAAAAAATGGGTTGATAATCATCATGAAAAATATTTGAATGATACTTGTTTCAATAAGATGCTCTTATCAAATTTGTTTCTTTAATATCTATAATGAAACATAATTTGATAAAACAGTGTAACAACAATATAAAAGTGTATTAATGAAAATTGTAATAGCCTATACTGCTACTCGCTAATGACCTTTCATGTAAATGCAACTTAAAATTATATTAAATTAAAAACATATTTAGAATCTGAGAATACTTTCGACCAAGCGCCTTGTTCGATCTATTGATAGAGTGTCCGGCATATATGTTAATGATTAAGCAGTGAGCCGATTAGTGTATTCGTGTAATGATATATAAATCCATATAAAAACTCAACGGGGGGAACCAACATCAGCTTGTAGACAACCCAGAGTATGACTTGTATAATGAGTATGACATGTATCATTTAATAAAAAAGATTGAGTACTTCATGATTAAGGTCTTCAGTTATGTGAAACAGTTATAGGCAACAGCGATAGTCTAATGCAAATTAAGTTCAGAATGAAGGAGCGATACTCATTTTGGTTTTATTGCTGCTGAGGAATGTCGGCTAATGTGTCGCCACCGGGAACACCGGACTCCATTAGATCATCGAAGTTACCCGGCGTATCTGGTCGTGACCATCCGGGAATCCCGAGCGGCGGCTGCATTGGCGGTTCGTGATGGCGGAACGGACTGTTAACATTGTGTTCCACAAAGGCCCCGAAGGTTGCCTGAGGGTTCGCGGTGGAGCAAGCCATCATTTCTTGGGACGTAATGCCCCGCTTCACGCATCGGCCGACCAGTGGGTTTCCTGCCTTCCTGCGGGCGCCTTCTTCCGTTGCGTTGCCGCCAGGAGGAAGACAACTATTGGTCACTTTTAACAAGCAGGTGTAGAAGCTTGATGTTATTATCTGAACTGTTTCGTCTGCAATCGAAACCGTTAGATAAACACTGTTCCAAACGTTAGGCAATCCAATTTATTCTAACCTCTTGCACGTGCATTGTCCACATTACAATATAATTATGATCACTGCAGAATGAATCTTAGAGGTAGGTACTGAACGCTGAACAGTAAACCCTAAGATAATTTTTGGTCGTTTCTTTAAAAAAATCTGTCTTTGAAGTGTCACTTTTCTATAGGTTACCCAGAAATTAATTTTGAAACTTAATGGTATTATTTTCGAAATCATTTTTTCGTATGAGTAAAATAATAAAAGCTGCACAATTTATTCCAAGAAATCTTTGCAACGCAGGGAAGCTATTTGCCAAGTGAAAAACACGGAAATTAATGCACATGTGTTTGTTTCGAAAGACATGTGGTTTAATATGCGTTTTGTATTTATAATTTCAATGCCTATTCAATACTCGTAGTTGCAGCATGGTTACTCGTCAAATTTTATTAACATATGTCATTACATAATTTCTATCCCCTGCAATAATCTCATCGGTACTGGGTCGATTTATCATGCTGAGCTCTGCCTTCCCAAAGATAATGGTGGATTTAAAAAAAAGATGTCACCCAGCTTTTAGGTAGTTGCTGACTCTATTAATACGATAAGAGATATTCCGTTTCCGCGTCAAATATGTTTCAAAGATTATTTTCACGTATAAAATACCATAAACCGGGGGTGGCTTTGTGCGACTTTGAGAACACTTTAGAAAATAACTTCTTTATTTTTCACGTAATTAACAAAGTTATAGCAGTATACGAAATTTAAAAACGTGTTGTCTATTGTATGTGATGGTAATTATTGAAATACATGTCTTTGAACAAAAAATGAAACCTAAGGTTATCATAGTCACATCATAGGATGGGGTGACTCTATGCCACCACTTTTATTGCGCATCGTTCAATGCTGCTCGATGTGTGGCACAGTTTCACCCCTTATTCATCATTGCTTTGTATTAAAGAATGACTCAAACAGTATCTCAAAGTTTATAACTTTATTTAATGAATATTTTTTTAAGTTATTAAGTAAACATTTTGAAATTGGCAATGTTAACAGAAAACGTATCATTTCCCCAAATGCTTTTTAGGCCTGGAATAGCGTAGAGTCCTCTTTTTGATTTTAACTCAGGGTTTTAAATTTATTATTCATATTTGTAAAAAGTTTCATTCCTATTGTGTCCATTTCCAAAACCCCTTGGATTCCTGCTGGACATTTCCCGTGACGAATCACTTTCAGTGGCAGTGACTTGTCCAGAAAACAGCTCTCCTTCACACTGCACCGTTACAAATTCTCCTACTATTATGGATTGAGAAAATAATGAATTGCGAGTGCTATTACTGGAGGAATCATCACTGCATTAATTGTTAATCACAGAATTTCTCGTTTTCACAAAAAACTAAACGGATAATTCAACTAATTTAAAGAGAAGTGTCACAAAAAAAATCGCATTGAATATTTAAGAACTACTGGCACAAAGCCATCCCTTCATTTTACATCAATTTATTGCCCTCTCAAATCCCCCCCCCCAAAAAAAGGCAGAAAGTAGATAATATAGCATTATATTAATAAATATTTCTGTAAACTTTACACTTATTATTTTTACTTATTTAAGGTCGCTTTTCAACTACCAAGGTCATATAGCGACCACTAGGTAACACTGGGGGTAGTAATGGTAGCGGTATATAGACACACATACACATAAGTCACAGGCGCCATTCGAACCCGCGACCCTTCTGGCACGATGCAGCTACGGCGGCCCCGTGCGCCCGAACGGGCCGACGGAGAGGTCTGAAACTCGGGATTCCTCAACTAGCCGGGGCGGGGAACGCGATGCATCGACTTTCAAACCCGGCAAAAAATTGTTTATAACAATTGTTTAAACAATTTTGCTAATTGCGATTTCGCAAAAAATACCGCGAGACGGGCGACTCTTCAGCCTTAGCGATCACGACTATCCAGGCCGACAGTGCCCTTACATTATTTTCCTTAAAGTTACTGTACTCTGAGTTGCAACACAAATTTTCTGACGTACATGAGCACAACGTCAATTGATGCAACATTAAGAACTACAAACGCGGGAAGATAGTAATGAGAATGCAGTCCCTAAATGGTGTAATAGATAGCACCAGTCATCAGGATACCAATGAACTAGAAAACATAGAGCTACATAGAGTGGCTGAAGTGCTTCCATACTTGCAGCAAATTGAAACCATAATTTTTGCAAACAAAGCAACGCCCTCAGGAGAAACAATAGTTTAGTATTCCGTTTGGCGCTGGGTTCAGCCGGGTGGGCGCGGGCCAAGCGTAATATAAATCCTCTTACTCTGTGTTTCACCACCAAAAACCAACGATTTAAAAACAGAATCACAATATGTAAGTAGAACGAATTGAGAAACTAAAAACACGTTTCTTCCTGCATCGGTTATTGTCATAAGAATGGAAGCTGTTGAAATGTTATTGTAGTTAGCATAACGCCTGAAAGTGAATGTTATTGCAATAAGAAGCAAACAAACAGATCACAAAAAAGGCGTCAAACATGAAAAATGATATATTTGTGGTTTGATTACTTCAATTTTTACAGTTATAGACCGAACATACTGAAGGCATTGAGAGTATTATTATTCTAACAACTAATATAATTTAAATGCAGATAAACGAAAAGACAACGTTATAGAAATAAGATATGCTACAAACAACACTTCAATTCAGTACAGCAGTTCCACATGCCATCAAGCTCCTCTCATGTTTTGACTGCAAAAATACATGGCGGCCCCTAGTTCGTCCAGTATCCACCAAGAGCGCTGAAAGCTTTAGATACTGTAGAGTCCCTGGATACAGAGAGTAGCGCAACCCGAACGGCCGCCGCCATCCACTCGAAAGCCCCGCCAGGCAGCATTCAGGAATTGAGGACAAATCATAACAATCGAAGACATTATTAGGAATTTCGAGTATATTATCGTTGGTTTTTGGTAGATTGGTAACTTACCCACAATACCATTTAGTTGAACTGGATATAAAGTGACGGCACCGGTGGCGCAAAGGAATGCTCTCTGTATCCAGGAACTCTATAGATAGTCTATGTAATATATTCTAGCTCGTCGCATTCTACCATCGCCTCTGGTAGAGACACCTCAACATAGTTTAAGACAATAGTTTTATAAAAGGCGCGGTGGCACAAAGTCACCTACACGGCACAAAGAGATCCTTGTTTACGGTAGTGTATTTTAGCGCTTAGGCAACATTTTTATATTATTGATCACGTGACAAGCAACCTTATATGTAGTACGTAAGGCACGGCGTTCAGAGGAGATTTAACGTTTGTAACATTACATTACGCATTATAACAAAATAAGTATATCAAAAATAGAACCAGTAATTTGCATAATGTAGTACTACTTCAAAGAAACTAGGGAGAGGCACTTGAACCTCGGTACGGGTGAGGTAACAAATCATTAACGAACCTTCAGATTTTCTGGCCCTGGTCGTTGATGAGAACGCATTGTCAGATTTCGATGTGGCCTCACTTGAAATTATAGAGAATAATTGCGTTCGCAAAGCATGCAAACATAATCATAAGGTCTACTATTTTACTTTTCTCAAAAGCCGGCCAGTTTTTAATGTAATATACTTTTTCCAAGCCTCATAAAATTATATCATAATAATTTGATTATTTTGCGTTTCCGGGCGCGTCAACGGCTATGGTCTTTAGTCCCGTAAGTATAGTGCATGCTTTACCATGAGATGTGGTAGTGGTGTTCTTCCCCCGCTGGATGGTGAGATCCGGCGTCGACCTACACGTCGGGTCGGCTTCACTCCAGCCGAGAGAAGTGTGGCGCATGTAAGTGTGTGTGTGTGTGTGTGTGTGTGTGTGTGTGTGTGTAAGGGGCGAAGATAGTCCAAGGAAGAGGAAAGAAAGATCGTGCACTGTGTGTGACCCGTTTATTAGGGTACAGCTCCGGCATTCGCCTGGTATTGGTCGGAAGGAAACACGGAAAACTACTAATCAGAGGAGCCATCCGCTTGAATTCTTCTGCAGGCTAAATTCGGCCTAGCTATGTAGCTAATGTCGAAATTTCTGCCACCGTCAGGACTCGAACACTCGGACCAAAGGCCCGTATTTGTGCAGTGCATTTTGCTCAGTTGATGCTCTGAGCTACCTCAGCCAGTACAATAATTTGCAGAACATGATATTGGTAGGAATCTATATTTAAAAAATATAAGTTATGTTGCCATGGCTTCGTTTCGAACTTCTACTGAACCGATTGTATTTCTTTTTTCTTTGAATGAAAGAATGTAATCCCTAGGTGTGTTATCAGATATAGTTTGTGTTAATTCACTAGCATTTACGTGTAAATTAATTAAATTAGTCAATCTTAGTAGTATGCTTATCAGAAGTTAATTGTTTTCTTCCAAAGGCTCTCTCTTTCAATTATCGATAGATAAGAGATGTCGATAGATGTAAGACCTAGCCGCTTAATGTCCCGTATAATGTTTACAATTCGTCAAAATTGTGTTTCAGGTGTAATAATTACATTTTGGTACTGACTGCGATTGCATGTATTTGTTTTCGTTGTGCATTTTCCAGAGAAATTCGGACAGTGGGTTTTGTTCGGCTTTATTGAAGTAGTCAAGTTGTGCAGAGGTTATGTCGCATTCCGAATCGTTGCCCACGAGCCCCAAAAGTCACAAACATACATTAACTGAGCATAAGGAAAAAGAAAGTCAGCGCAGATATGGTGGAGAAGAAATTTCGATTCCTGTTGGATCTTTATTAATGAAATGTTGTTCTGTTTTTTCTTCTTTCTATTTAAGAATTTGCTTTGTGAGCTTTAGTCTGGGTACAGTATTTTTCGTTTACCTCAGACCTCACCGTCAAATTTTGATGGGTTCCCACTAGTTGCCTTTTAAAATATTTAAATGGAAATTTCCTTCTTTTTCCTGTAGAAATAACTAATTTTACAAGTGTAAGATATATTAGCGCAAATAAATCATTCATTCCTATCGCCTTTTAACTTTATCAAGAACTAAATCAACAGAAACAAGCTATTATGTAGTTTTGAATTAACTCTTATTTTAGTGTCAGTAAATATAATTATAATTAATTATATTATAATTATATTATTATAATTATATTCTTGAGAACTACTAAAGCTCTTATTAAATCTAGGAATAGTTCAGTACTTACGTAGGCTTTTTCAGAGAACATTAAATTTTTAAAACCGACTGCGATGGCTCTGTGTCAACATATCTTGCCTTTGCCCTATCGTCCTGGAAGTCCAAGAGTTTGGGTCGCGACAATCAAAAACTTTTAAATGATGTCACAAGCCCGAGCCTCACCTGATATCAAGATTTATTCAATGAATTTGCTGATTTTATTAGATGATTTGATTAGATGATAGATATTTTTTGCAAACTTTCTATTTCTTAGAACAGAAATTCGTTTTACACTCCTTATGAGTTCTTAATATTTGTAAAATCCTCCAAGAATACAAATGTTTGCGGACTCTTGGAGTAGGATCAGAAATTGATATGTAATAACATGAGTGAAAAATAACACAGTTATTTCCTTTTTAATCATACCTTTTTATTTGTTGAACTGATTTGTTATTTGGGGTTTCCTAAAGCTAACTACATGTAGAAAAATTTGAGTTAAGGCGATATTTTTGAATATTTTGGGGCATGAATTTTAAAACAACAATGGAGTGAGAATGAATGAATGACAATGAAAATAAAAAAAGAATGGATCCATTAGTAAGGTTGTTGCTGTGCTTTGGTAACCTCTTGTCGAGTGATGGCATTATATGGAAGTCTACCACAAGAATAGAACGTGAACACGTCACTTCCTTCTTAAGTTAATGCTTCAAAAATCTGAGAATATAATCTCCACGACATCTGGTTTCAAGAAAGTCGGATGAAGAGGCCCACGCCATTAAGTAAGGTACAAAGGAAGTTCCTTTTGTGCAAATTTTTTTTCAGCTTCCTTAAGAAATGCGAAGGAGAGTACTATCTCAAATCGTTTTCAACATTTCTGGTGGTGGCGCTATGTGCTAATAACTCCCTAACGGTACAAAACAATAACTATCTCTCCTTGCTGTATATATATATATATATATATATATATATATATATATATATATATATATATATATATATATATATATATATACACACACAATGAATATGTGGTATGTACGTAATTTTTCAAAGTTGTTGCAGCATTTATGTCAACGGAATTTTGTGCTAATTTTCAAAACTCGAAAGTCGGGAGGTAATTTGGATCCTTTCCAAAAAGCGAGTTTACTAGTGCTGACGTCCGGGTGGCAAAGTCGATTCGTCCACAGAATCGCGCTATACAGGACTGTAATAAAATGCACCAAAAATACAATAGTCCACAAGTTTGCGTATTTTTTCATTTGTATTCAAAAAAAGTAAATTTATCCTTCAGCCATTCCTAGAAATATTCTCAATCTTCAAATATAAACGCAAACTTCTAATTGTAAAAGAAGAGAAATCGTAGACAAACTGCTGTGCAGACACAAAGGGTTTTTCAAGAAAATGACATATGAAACATTTATGCATCTCGTTGACGAGATAGCGGCGGATGTTTTCGTCTTACATGAAATGACTGGTTCAGGGTAGTATAAACGTAGTACACAAGAAATTAAAAATTGACATTTGGTATAGTATGTACGTGATGAGTGGATAAGTGCGTAAGTCATTTCTGGAAAATAGGCGAGGGAGGAGGTTAACACCTTTGTTTGCTCACTTTTCCTGGGCAGGTAAGCATAGAAGTGGTTGATTTTGTTTTCGACTTTTTGAAGGATATTAGGGTGATCAAGTGGAGTGAATGGCAAAGATGTAAATTATTATGGATGAGATGACAGCTCAGATAGGTTGTTTTTGTGGTGGCATATTTATTCTGTTAGCTTTGTAAAGAATTATGGACTGAGGAGTTTTCAATTTGCATAAATACGTACTTAAGCGGTTCGAAACTCTCCAAAGAATGTAAGAGTACAAAGTACGAGGTACTGAGGTCAACGTAAAGCAAAATATATGTTGTAATACTTCACACTGTGGTATGCAAGTTAACGATAAGTGAACTCTTAATTCTCGCCATTTATTAGTTCTCAAATAGGAATTATGTATCCAGACCTTTGCTGGCTCTGGATCTTCCTTCTTCGCTTTTTTAAATACTTCAGAGGCGGAAAATTCCCGTGTCTGTTGTGCTTGGAGACCTGATGATAGTATGTACGATTACTGGGAACTAGATATGTGCTTAATTAAATGTTATCGTCTTTTATTGGCGCTATTGAAGTAGTGGCTGGGATAACCGACCATATTAAAGCAAAAATGTTATCTGCAGAACGGCCTAATCTGTATACATAATTTACCTTTTGCTTTACTCGAGATCGTATTCTATTGTGGTTGTTAACTGATATACTTTGAGGAGGATTTTTTTCATATTATTTCATTTCTCATATTACTTCAGGTACTTCAAAATATTAGTAGTTGTCGAGTACTTTCGATTCATATCGTTTGTATTTTTCAAAATACGTGCTGAGGCGTTAATGTGATAGAAATTAAAATACATTACGTAACATTAAAGTGTAAATAAATTAAATATTTAAATATGTGAGTTAACGGGTATATAAAGGCACAAGTCTTTAATACACAAGACGGAAGTTCATCTAAACAAGAAACATTTGATATACGGAAGTTTGTAGCTTTAGAACTTTCGTTTTCACGTGAACCAATTGCACAGTGTGCAATAAAGTCGCAGATATTAATGAAATTTTTGTTCAAAATATTATAGTTCATCTTACGGGGAATTTTCGAGAAAACTCATTATCAATCACATTACAGTTTATTATCTAAAATCATTTTAAATGAAATGTTAAGTTAAAAAATACGAGAGAACAGACGGAGAATGCAAGAGCACTGTCTCACTTGGGACAAGCACATTTTTCAATTTCCGCTCCACAGTATGCCAGTAGAGGTGGGACCGGGAGAGTTGGTTTAGAGTACCAACTGTCTCTGCGGTGCCTCTGACCGGGAGGTCCTAGGGTTCGAGTCCCGACCGGTAGCAGTATTTTCGACACTAAGTAGATAGCTGGGTCGAATTCAGCCGTTGTCTGGAGGACAATTTAAGCGACCGACTGCTCTTATCGGCCGCTTAAATTATTTTGTGTGGATTCTCCGATCAGCACCAGGCGAATGCACCAGCAGTACCCGCACAAACGGGCCACGGTCCGCGCGCGATCTTACCTTCCTCTTCCCTGCCATATCCTCACCCCTTACACACTTACATATACATGTACTACACTACCACACATTTTGGGAGCCTCCATCCAGCTGCAGGAAGATCACTATCTCCCGAGGAAAATTATTTACTGTACTCACAGGACTTTATCAGTAGATACCGAATCTCTAAGCAAAAAGTCTTTGGAGGCTGGAATTTAATTTCATAATTCGGGTACATTGAGCTGCTGCCTCACTGCTTAATCAGTTGGAGGGGGGCTTTTCGTAATAAGTAAAACTAACATAAAACTAATTTAACTGTTAATATGTAAGCACTTTGACATACCTAACTTGAACAATTATTTTTTAATGCTAAGCAATGTTCATTCATTTGCTTCTTTCTTCTTGTTTTTTTCATTCACGCATCATTCGTACTTATTGCATATATAACCATTCATTCATCCCATTCACTCTCACTGCTCTACATGACAAACTCTAAGTTCTAGAATGGTAACCCGACATGTGTCGTAGTGTACTTCATTAGTTCACCCAAGTGTAAGCGTGTGCAATGGGAGAGGAAAGACTAAGGATGAGGAAGCGTAATCGCGCTTGGTCCGTGGGCCGTGTTTTAGGGTAGCGCTCCGGCATTCGTCTGGTATTTATCAGAGAAACCACGGAAAACTACCGACCAGAACATCCAGCCTCTAGAATTCTGCTTCAGACAGCGTCTGAATTCGACGTAGCACTTTAACTATAGTATCGAAAATACACTGTCAAAGCTCGAACCCTTGAACCTCCCGGTGAAAGGCGCCACAATGGAAACAGTTGATGTCATGAGCTACCTATGCCGGTACCATTTGCGAGACATTATACAGTAATTTTGGGTTTTTCTATAAGTATTATGTCTGGACTGCCTGTCGTTTTTACCAGTTTAGTAAATTCGCATATATTTAAAAATGATTACGGCAATTTGTTTTTCCAATGATTTTCCACACACACACACACACACACACACACACACACACACACACACGCACGCACGCACGCGCGCGCGCGCGCGCACGCACGCACGCACGCGCGCACGCACGCACACACACACACACACACATACATATACATATATATATATATATATATATATATATATATATATGTATATAAAATTTCCATCTCGTTCTCTATTATTTGACTCTATTCTGGGTTGTAATCAACATAATTTTGAAACATCTATGTAACTGATTTCTAATGCGCTAGGACATTGCAAGAAAATGTGTGTCCTTCGGCCTTTTGCGAGATGCCGAATGTTTCGTTCGAGACCCAGGAACTCGGAGAAAATCTAAAAACAATGGAGCAGTTTCGATTTTGACTGAAAGAAATGCAATGTGTTTCCTCCTAGTCGTCCTCGTCTCGTGCATTCCGACTGATTTCTTATATTCAGTGCTCCACTTCTTATGACACACCTGGTGTCATGCGACAGCAAGACTCCAAGGAAGAGGCATCTCGACATTAAATATTTGTCATTCACGGATTGCGTCATGAAACTGCAACTGTTTTGCATTGCTTGTATGTAAAAAATCTGCTGTACTCTGTATCCGTAGGTAATATACTAGTATGTTATTGCGGCATTCGTGAGGATTGTTTTTGTTAAAATATTTAATTTATTTTCAGTCTTACAAATTAATTTTATTTTTTCTTCTCGAGTGTGCATGCTAAGTTTTGGAAATAATTTTGTGTGGTTTTGTTCAACAGCATTTTGCTGGAAGCCTCTACTTCCTGTATCTAAATGTAAAAATAACGCACGTCCGCCTACCCAAATAAAACAGGATTTCAATTTTTTAGAAAATGATTTTTAAAATCAATCATATTGTGTGTAAATAATTGAATACTTTACTGGATACTTTCTGCGGATCTTGGCCGTTATGTCTCTTATCCTCTTGTCTTCGACTCTGATGTTTCGAAACATCGATGGGAATATCCCGTCGGGAATGACTAGATGGGTATACCCCAGCAGGTATAGCTCCTCAGACCCTACATAGGGCCAGAGCAGGTGCTAGCCAGTGTGACGTCTAATCCTCACAAAGGGAAGGGGCCAGAACAAAGAGTTGTGACGGACGAGTTGCGTTCCGTTATCCGGTTACCTTCCTGGCATTTCCAAATCTTTTCGTGTTCACCAGGTGTGATTAAAGAGAACTATGGTGTACCTATTCAGAGAAACTGTCCTCAAAATTATTTACCAGCACTCAATGCATTACTTAAAGCGGCTTAACGAAATCGAAATATATCTTATCGCTTGCAATCTATCTGCCCACACGAAACGGAAAATAGGTTTTCAAGAATTGATATATTATCTTTTTATATTTTTTTTAAAAAGAAGATTAATTCCTACATCGTTCTTGATTTTAGGTTGAGGTTATCAGCCTGAACGTGTGCAAGCTGGTATTTATTTATTATTTTATACGTTATTAGCATCGTTAACATTGTTAATTGGTTTATTAAGTTTTTATATAAGGAATGGTACTTTGTATTTATATGGATTTTGGGGTGACGAAATTAATAATTTGTATATTTATTTAAGAATAATTATTGCAATTTTAGTGAAAATATCTATATTTATGGTTCATTTATGATTACCTAAGGCTCATGTTGAAGCTCCTATTTCTAGGTTTAACCTAGGCGTGCGAGTTATCTAGGATTTGAAGCTTGACCTGTGAGACTTGCACAGGCGAATTTCTCTCATTAAAAACCATGTTCAGCAATCGGTCAATAAACAGGTGTGAAGGGAGCTCGTTTAATTCCCGCGCGATGCAATTTCGTAAGCGCCGCGTCTAATCGCGCTTGCTGTTCGACTGCGGGTATGTTGTAGCCAATGAACGAGAAGTCCCTCCTCCCGCCCGCTCTGCCCGTGCGTGTGGTCGTCCGACGTCGTCGTCGTTGTCGTATTTCGTCGTCGCCGCCGCCTCGTGCCCCCCGCCCCCCTGGCTTTTCCGGCGTGGGCCGCGTGGCACTCGCACAGCGCCGCGTGATCCACTGCAGGTAAACACTTTGAAGTGGGGATTCTGACCGGGGAAACATCCATTGTTCTCAAAGTATTTGTCGAATGGCGTGCACTTGTCCGCATTCGGCAAATGGGACAATAAAAATCCATCATTGATGCGCGTTTGGGAAACCAAGGAATTCAATGTGGCATTTTTGGGAGAATCGGATGATGTTCAGTGCCACGAGAACAAACACATCTACTGAAGTTCAAATATTCAGGATTCTGATTGTTACGATATTACAGTACTCTCTTCACTATGAATGTGTAAAGCAGGATGGCGGAAACTTAGCAAGAAATAATTTTAGCACCCCCTGAGGCGGGTAGCATCATAAGCTTCTCATCTATTTGCGACGCCTTAAATACTAATAAGACAATGCTTCACAATATTCCCTTGACAGACGTGGGCATCTGCACAGGAACGCAGGTTCCAGCTGCAGGGACGTGGTTCCCGTGACAATTTTGAAAGGGCCCCAGAGCCTTACGTAATAAAATATTTTCTTTCCTTAAATAAGTTAAAATACTAACAAAACTGAACTATACAACGTATAGATACGTTTTAAAATTAACAGTGATAAATGCAAACGGTTAGACAGAGTAGTTAGTATACGCTATTGCATAGTATATAATACGAAAAATTTCGCCGTTTTACTCAGCGCTGAAAATAACAACGGCAGATCCCAACCGAAGTTCGTTTTGAGGAAAATTATTTTTTTCTGTTTTTGTTCACTTTTGCTCGGGACAAATTTTTGAAGGTAGAATTTGAGAGTTTTACCCTATCCCAATTCATTTGATATTTCAGCATATATGACAGGAGTTTACCGTCACACTTCTAACTGAATATGCGAGGTAGGTTGGGATCTGCCGTTATTACCCTGGGCGCCTCAATTTTTATATTTAAGTCATTATTTTTTGCAACAAATAGTAAATACTATGTATACAAATAAACATTGCAAATTCATTACACATTTTGAATGTACTTTATTTTCCGATTATCAAAATTTACTTTTGAAACGGCATTACTTTAAATTGTATCTGGACATTTGTAATTACTAGTATTGTCATTCCCCCAACAACCACCAAATTTCAGTATCTCCAAAATTTTAATTTCCCCCAAAATGGTGGATTTATTATATTGAGCACGTATTGACATGCCATTTTCTAAACTGTATAAAACAATATTATGGGTATCTCATAAAAAAGTGCAACGAAATATTTGAACAATTCTTAATTTTTCCAAAATTAGTAAAAAAAATAAATCGTTTATTGTGTTCCTATAGTGTAACTGAAGAATTCGGAAGAAAAACGATAAGAAAGTTTCAAAAATTCCCTTGAATAATATAAAATTGATGAATAACCAATTGAAACTGGATCTTCTCAAAGAAACTGTAAAAAGGGTTAAAAACCCCAAATCAAACGATAACAGCTAAAAATGTCGAAAAATGTATGAAACTACACCGAAAAATTCGGCCTTCAAAGTCGATCCCTATTGCAACTGCAAGAATTCGCCTCAAAAATTATAAAATTCTGTGAAAATTGTTGTTCGAGTATAATACCATATGTAAATAAAAAGTTTAATATACAAGGGGGGCCAGAATTTTAATTATTGATTGATTATATCGTGTTTCCTGATATGTTAACTGCTATTGTCTTCAGTCTCGTGTATTGCACGTTTGTATGTAGGTCCCTGCTGGAAGGCGAGATTTGGCGCCGACTGACCTATACGTCGGTTTGCGAGATTTTCCCCATCCAGGCATCTCCCACCATCGGCGCCCCGCCCTAGCCGGGACAAGATCTAAGTTCCCTACTGGTCTCCCGACATAAATTTTAATTGGCGAGTGTGGTGGGTGTCAACTGCTAATGTCATTAGTCCCGTAAATGTAGTGCATTTCCCCCCTCGGAGGTGGCGGTGATCTTCCTCTGCTGGAAGGCGAGATCTGGCGTCGACCTACCGCTGGCTAGTGGGGTTTTCCTCAACCAGGTATTTCCTCTCTGAGGGGCACCGCCCCAGCCGGGACAAGCTCTATGCTCCCGCTCGGTCTCCAGGCATGTGTGATAGTGTAGTGCATGTTAGTGTAAGTATGTATGTAATTGGTAAATACAGTGAAGGAAGGGGAAGGAAAGATCGCACGCGCCCCGTGGTCCGTTTGTTAAGCTCCAGCATTCGCCTGATATTTATTGGAGAAACTACTGATCAGAGGAGCCGCCTGCAAAAATTATCCTCCAGAGAGCGGCTTATTTCGACCTAGTTATCTAGCTAGTTTTTTATTTAATGAAATTAATATTTCAAAGACATCTCTTGAAATAACAGCAAAGGACTAAAAAAACGGCTATAATTTTTGTTGAACTCTGAATTTCCGAAAATTGAGAGACCATTTAATTTTTGCCCATGGAAGTACGCGACGCAATAGCGTGGTGTAGTGGAAAAACCTGTTATGAGTTATTTCGATCGACAAGAGTTCGATTCTCGCCTTGGAAGAAGTATTTTGGCTGGTTGGAAACTCTTTTGCATGTTTATGTAGTCGTTTAATATGGGAGAGCCATTAGAAATAATGTGAGAACGCATATGCTGATGTATCAATACTTTAGTTATGAATTCCCTTACGGTCATTTTAAAAAAATCCCCTTCGAGGGTAGTTGGCACTTCAATTGGGGTTGTTTGGCACAGTATCAATCAGTGATTTGTTGACCATCTCCACAAAGCTAAATCATTTTTATTCTCACCTAGGGTAACAGTATCAGTAGTGGCCACACTAAACATTTTCATAATTTTCTCAAAGTTCTTGGGATATAGTAGTAAATTCGTTGTGTGAAGCTCTACCGGAAACTCCATCGGTTTTAGCAAACCGATTTCTGAATTGATCCTGCTCCTAAAATGGCCAATTTTTTCTATTATTTTTAATTTATTTCTAAACCGACTTTATTTTTTTTTCAAAGAATTCAAAGATTTCAAAGAATAGTAAAAGCTGTATGCGACGTATGGGGAAGAAGTACAATGTTCCAGTAGAGACCTTTGCAACATTGCGGTGGTGGTCAGATACTCGACTCAGTAAAGACCAATTAATATTTTACCCACTGAACGTGTTGACACCTAAAACGTCCAAAAAAATTACACTTCATATTACATTACTGCAATGTCAATTTATGTAAGATGTTTTCAACTTTTTAAAAATATAAAATAAGGGGAAAATACATAATCTTCATTGTAATCCTCACCACTAGAAGGAATAAGCTCTAAGTTCAGTTTGAAGCAAGTGGGAAAAGTTTATTTTTCAAATAGTGTGTTTGAAGTGGATCGCAGTGGCCTGGAACTTTACCTAGCTCATTTATCCCAAGTGTATCCCCTTTGCTCGTGAATGCCGCAATATAGGCCATGGTTAACTAAATTGAAAACTAACAAATAATTTTTCACAAAACATTGTTTTATCGTTTTATTGAAACACAGTATTTGAAAAATAAACAGAAAAACAATAATTTATTTTGACATTGATTTATTACTCTACACTAGTGTACCAAATTACCCCAAAGCCTGCGTCAACCAATCCCACGATCGGGGTGGTTGGCTCACCTTGACTTGATAACTTATAACGATACCTAAACTTCGACAGTCAAACACGAATAAATAATACCATAAGATGGCAAAATAAATTTAGTTTAATAGACAGAATCAAACTTGCAAAAACCAATCCGGAGTAGCCTAAATAAATTAAAAATTGCCAACTGGTGCCAATCAGTCCCGGCTGCTCCTACTGCTCTGGCATTCATTTAGAATTTAAATATGTTGGTTTACGGTGTTCCATTATTACATTGTGAAATTACGGTGACAGCGTGACAGAGATTAAATATTTCATATGAAATATGCAACTTAAATGAGACAGTCATAACATTAGGAATTACAGTGAATGGAGACAGAGGGAGAGAGGGTGAGAGGGAGAGAGAGGGAGAGAGAGGGAGAGAGGGGAAGGAGAGAGAGGGAGAGAGAGGGAGAGAGAGGGAGAGAGAGGGAGAGAGAGGGAGAGAGAGGGAGAGAGACGGAGAGAGGGAGAGAGAGGGGGAAGGAGAGAGAGGGGAAGGAGAGAGGGGAAGGAGAGAGAGGGAGAGAGACGGAGAGAGGGAGAGGAGGGAGGAAGGAAGGGAGAGGGAGAGAGAGGGGGAGAGGGGGAGAGGTAGAGAGAGGGAGAGAGGGGGAGAGAGGGAGAGAGGGGGAGAGAGGGAGAGAGAGGGAGGGAAGGATATCTCAAAGTGGTGTTTGTCAAAGTGGTGGTACTAAATATCATTTAGATGTGCTTTATTGACTTATAATTGTTTTAACACCAATTCTAGAAAACATAAAAAATTCTTTACTATTACAGCACATAAATATATCTGAACGAATATATGCAATTCAACATTAAGTAAAGTAAAAAAAAACAACAAAAAATTGGTTTAAGAATGTGACGTACTAGAACAAAGACACACCGAAATATTTATTATAATTGATGCTTTTCTGTGGTATTCCATTAGTTAAAAACGTGATTTCTTCATCAATTTTAAAATTTGTTTAACGATTTTGGGTCAAACCTTTTGTTTTTCTGGAGGCTTTCCGTGCAAGATCGCATCTATTTACAGTGGAGCCTAAGTTATGTAAATATTATGGAGTATGTTGGCGTGGGGTTCTTGTCAAAAGAGAATAATGGTATTGCGGAAGTAAATTTTGGTACAACAACCTTTTGCCATATACATGAGCTAGAAATGAATATTTCATTATTTACGACATTGATGGTCATGCCCTGCTTTAGTGTGGAGCGTGTTTCACTTCTCCCTCAGCTTCATTTGTTTCAAGGCATAAACAAATTTTCATCTAATCTTTCCTATTCTATTTTATGCGAAATATCTTCCACAAATCAACAATTTATACGCCTGATGCGTGATAATATTTACGTGAACAAGAGACACCCCTTAAAAAACTTAATAGTATTGTCTTGCATTGAGAAAAAGCGAATAACTACAAATTTCATTAAGGAAAAAGAATCTCATGTCTTCAAAAATGTAGTTGCAGATAGAGGCCTAAAAAAATTTGCGCTTTTGCAATTTTCGAATATTTAGGGATTTCAACACAAATTAAACCTGCGCCATTCTTAAGAATCATTCGCGCTATCCGAGAACAAAGTTTAATAAAAAAGATTTGCAGTTATTTTAGAGAAAATTCCGAAAATGTTGAGACTTCATGTAAAGTTCTTTCAAATATCCGTTTCAAACTCGCAGGACGTCGAGTTCGTGCAGATCGATTTCCACAAAATTAAATTTGGAGAAAATCGTCTCGAAACTACGTAAACGCACGGACGAACGTACAGACATACGTATTTCCGTCAATCAATTTTTCGGTACCAAGGACCCATAAACGTGGATTCTGACTACTCAACATGTAGTGTTCTACTTATAGGAACATGATTTATCTACTTTTTACTTACTTGGGCCCGACAATATAAGTGAATTTCCTTGGCAAAAAATCGCCAATTTTCGACGAAACATTACCATAATTTCTCTTTACAACGTAATTTACTGGGTAAGTACGTAGTAAGGAGAAGATGTAAAACGGAGAATAATGTGAAAGAGAAGTAAAAGGAGGAAAATAAGGAAAAGAAAGAAAAGAAAAAAATAGAAAACGGATGAATTAGAAGAAAAAAATATGATATGGAGAAAAGAAGAAGAAGAAACCGGCTTGAATCGACTGATGTCACTGCAGTGCCTCTGATCGGAAGGTCCTAGGGTTCCAGTCTAGTCCAGAGCTACATAGCGAGGTCGAATTCAGCCGCTGTCTGGATGAGAATTATAGCGGCCGGCTGCTCAGATCGGTACTATTCCATGGTTTCTCCGATGAACATCAGTCGAATGCCGGTGCAGTACGCTAACAAATGGGCCATGGACCGCGCGCGGTCTTTCCTTCCTCTTCCTTGTCCCAGCCTAATCCCTTATTTACACGCATTTACACTTACAGGCACGAACATACCACATGCCGGGAGATCACTCGGGAGCTTAGAGCTTGTCCCGGCTGGGGCGGTGCCCCACTGGTGGGAGATACCTGGTTGGAAAAAAATCCCGCATGCCCATGGATAGGTCAGTGCTCTATCTCTCTATCCTACCGGAGATGACCGCCACCTCCCGGGATACAAAACATGCACTACACATACGGGACAAATGACGTGCGAGGAATGATTAACCTCTCAATCAATGAAGGAGAAGAAGAAGAAGTAAGAGAAAAATAGAACGATTGACTCTTGTCAATATGTAATATATTACGTATTTATACTATTATATTTATGTATTATATATTATATTATATTATATTATATTATATTATATTATATTATATTATATTACATTATATTATATTATATTATATTATATTATATTATATTATATTATATTATATTATATTATATTATATTATATTATATTATATTTATATATTATATTTACGTATTACGAATAGTGAATTCTATATACTTCACGTTTAAGAGGCCGCAGTAAGCGGGGGTCTCGAGAGCTAATACTTTATAGATATTTCTTTTTTGGATTTTTAAAAATATGACTCTCTCTAGGAAATGAATTAGATTTTGTATTGATGTGAAAGTACTGATGAGAAGTTATGGGTTTTTCTACGCTGTACTTGTTGATAGACCGTGAATCATCATGAATAAAGTGAGACTCTTATAAGCACTTCGTGACCCGAACAGACGTTGATAACAAATTAGGTTAAGGTGAAAAATCACGTTCCAGAAGTACAGTTTTTTTCCTCTTGAACTCTTGTAATCAATTTTGTGACTTGTATTACATGGCCCTTGAAAAGTACTAATTATCTCACATCCAGTGCCAGCGCTCTTGTCCTATCGAAATCATCGCTCTCCATATGAAAAATTGAACAAGGTCAGGAGTAAGCAATAACGAAGTGAGAACCGTTTTGGAACCTCTTGACATTCGGTCACTAGGCACAAGGCACATCCAGAAAGTTAGTTTTCCTAGGTCGCCAACAAAAATGTAACGCAATTTCATGGATAAACTTTATTGTAGCAGATACAGCATATGTTGTACTATTTTCCAACATAATCCCCACCAGAAGTTTTAATAAAGTTTTCTATCACATTAAATTTAAATTGTAATTCATGATTTTTTCATTTACTGTCAGTTATGGAATAATACCAGTCATTTTTAATTTTTTCAAGGTTGCATTTCAACATCTTTGGTCATATAGCGACCATTGTGAGTTTTAAACTGTAGGGAGAACACGTAAGGACAACACAAACATACACAAACATCCATTCCTGAGGCGGGATTCCAACCCGTGACCCGATGCTACTACGACCCTTCAGCCTTAACAATCTCCGCTATCCAGGCCGGCCAAATACTGGCCCTAGTGAAGCGAAAAGAGCCTTAAATAGATGTAATAATGACGGGAAAAATTCATAACTCAAATGAATTTATTGAGTATCTAATGTTTCCGTAGAACATCAGTTTGAGTATGTGATACAAAAAGTAATTGTTGATAAAATGTTAAAGGAACAAAAATAATGCTTCGGGGACACTTGTACCCACTTCACGTTCCTGAATTTACAAAATTATACAACCTTGGTATGAATTCATATATGCTTTACAAGGCAACCACGCAGCACAGAAATGACAAAAGTCTGTATATTAACAATTGGCATCAAACATTGAGCTCACATTTTTTATACGAATTCTAAAGTAAGTAATGTGTGCGGTAGAAAATCCAAGCACATCTCGGAAACTACTAGTCGGCGGTATGGTCAGAAGTATGCACAGCACATAATGGAAGGCAAATGACAATGGGAAGAGAGCGAGGGGTGAGAGAAAAAGGAGAAACCACTGAAGTATGTGAATGTAGAGTAACTAGAGACAAATATATACGAATATATTCTTTCGTGAGGCAAAATAAAATAAATTATCATATACATTAGTAAATTTATTATTTTTCACCATAAGCTTCTGGTTGGAGGAGTTATAGAAAAAGGCGGAAAAAAGTTTGAACTTTTGCAATTTTCGAAAAATCAGAGTTTTCAACGTTCTTCAGATGTTCACCATTCACTTAAACGTCCTTCAAACTATCCAATAACAAAGTTTAATAAAAAACGTTGGTGCCACTTATTTGAAAATGTTGAAAATGCTCCAGGGGCTTCATGTAAAGTAGCCCCCAAAATTAAAATTTCGTTTTCAAATTCAAGTGGCCGCGACACCTGCGACATTGAGGAATATCAATTTTGGAGAAAATCGGCTGAAAGGTTAGCCGCTAGCATTATTCAAAGACAGACGGACGGACGGACGTTTTGCCGTCAATTGATATTTCGGTATCAAGGACCCACAAACATGGGTTCTGGCTACACCACATATTAGAGGATTTCTTTCTAAATTTAGGAACTGAATTTATCCACTTTTTCGATACCAGGATTCGCCGTTTTTCGCGCAACATAACTTTCTCTCTACTGCTTAAGTGGTAGCGAGAAAGTAACTAGTGTTGCTAAAACACCAAGTACTTTCTCGCCCGTACTTTCACGCAAAATAACACGAAAAGTACACCAAATTTTCGAAAAATAGTACATGACTTTATTTCAAAATCTATCTTTAATTTCAATCCACGTTCAATTATTCGATTTTTCGGTATCAAGAACCCACAAAAAAAGAATTCTGGGTATACCACGTGTTAGAGGATTTTTTTATTTAGCAATTGGATTTATTCACTTTTTCTTTACCAGGGACCTGTAATAAGAGATTTTCTGTCGAAAATTCGCCGTTTTCCCGGTGCAGCATTATATAACTTTTTCTCTACACCGAAGTGAGAAAGTAAAAAACTAGTCACTTCATCCATCAGTATCACAACCAAACAGGAACAATTTGCAGGTTGGTTCTAAGGGAGCTCGTTTAATACTTTCTGTTCCCTGAGATACTTTCATTTGGAAAAGCGGGAACATTTATGAGAAGGCATACATTGCCTTCTATCAATTATAATATCTGAGTGGAAGAAAATACACATGCTAATAGGTGTACAATAATTTACCGAGTTATTTAAAGCTGGCTATCGTTAGTCTGAAGCTGCCCAAAATGAAAATTGCTGACATATCAGAACTGCGCGTGCCCGTAAATAATAAACCTAATGTTTTACAATGAATATTCCAACTACAAAACACTTTTCATATGTGTCATGATATTACGAATAGAGTCTGCAGGGAATTCATATTTATCGTATGTGGCTATCTAAAGCACTTGACACTAGTTCATATTGAAGATATGCTAAAAATAATAATTCGAGCATTTCAGTTTTGTTAATTTCCATGAGGCTTGGATCAAGGTCAGCGTTCGTTGGTATGCCGCTGCAGATCGTGGTTATTATTTTGAACAAAAATGCATTTGAAGTACATGTAATATATTGATTGAGTAGTAAATATAAGAAAACTAATAAATTAGTCTAGTGTGTGGTATGCGATGCTTTTCCTCACTCGACACTTTCACTGATAACACAAAAGAAACGACGATCTACACAGCGCCATTGCGGACGCGGTAGCCTGTTTGAATTTCGGCACGGAAGTGATATTTCAATTCAATTTTAACGATGGCATTTTTTTTTCGAAAAAATTGGATTGACATAGTTTACGAACTTTTACATAGAAAATGGAGTATTTTCTTGCAACGATAGCCTCCGGTCATCCTCTCAAACTGGTGATAGTTGACAATATTCGTCGAATTCTTACGGCCGTATTATAGTAAGTATAGTATTATAGTACAGTGATGTTCTATTTCTTTTTTCATCAACATTATTTTACAAAATAATTATGAAATTATGTGTTTCTTTTGTGTTTGTTCCGTTCCTAAAATTTCCTCTTTAGTTCTATTGTTTCTTTCATAATTTTGAACATTACAGAACGTGTTGTTAATTATTTTATGAATCAATTACATTGTACCGAACGTATTAAGACACTATGTTCTGTCCAATATTGTTTATCTAAAGTTGCCACATCAATACTGTACGCAAGTATATGCGTTCCTACTGGTTCTGCAACAAATGAAATATTAATCATTTAACAATATAATTAATTACTTTCAAATGTAAGTTATGAACATGTTAAAAAACCACAACTCCGCCGCTGGATAATATGGGTGGGAGAGGGTTTTGCTCCTGTTTTACCCAGAGGATCAAAAAATGGTCGTTTTTCAACGCGCTCCAGCGTTAAAAGCTCCTCGAAGCAGCACTACCCGAACCGTTCCTCAAACTAGAGGTGCTTCAACAGCACATACTTTCTCGCATTAATTCTCACTTTGGTCGTTTTAGAAAATTCAGAGCTCAAAGAAAATCAGATCATCGCCATTGGAAAGGTTCGTATCTTCTATACATGAAAAAAAATTAAACAAAAAATTGAAGTAGTTTTTGAGACTTTTTAATAAATTATATGAAGTATCTTCAAGAAGAAATTACGCAAAACCTACACTTCAAAAAATTGTATATGACCATACTTATGGTTCTAATTTTTTAGAAGAGATTTTATTTAAATACAAAATCTCTATCGTTAATATTATACTTTGGATATATTAATTTCTGGATATTTTCGAAAATAAGGTTCGCCAAAAATCAGACCAGCACCATTTTTTAACGCTCTTAGATACATACGAGAAAAAAATTAAAGAAAAAATTGAGCTAATTTTCAGAAAAAAGTTGGCTATATTTCACGCAATATTACGCGAAAATTATTCGTTTTCGAAAACGTCCCTTAACTTATTTTAAAGGGAGAATGTCAAATTATGAATTGGGCGTAACGAGTCAAATTTTCGATTTTCGTTTTTTTGGCTAGTTAAATGGTTGAAACCTTGCTCGTTTCAAATACATAAACATTTTTCTTCTAGGACGCTTGAAAGTCACTTTAATTCTTATTTAAGTATCAAAGTCCGTATGAGCCACGCCTCCTTTTTACTTTC
Source organism: Teleogryllus occipitalis (assembly GCA_011170035.1). NCBI lineage: Eukaryota > Metazoa > Arthropoda > Insecta > Orthoptera > Gryllidae > Teleogryllus > Teleogryllus occipitalis. The sequence continues at coordinate 762,829 of BLKR01000091.1, read as the reverse complement.
TCGTCTACGTACGTATATACGGAGTAATATACATAATATAGAGAAAGTTAATGCTGCTCGAAAAAACTTTTGAGAGTTTCTGAAAGTGCGGAATTTTCAGCTCATTTTAACAGAAAACTGTTGAGTTTTCCGGAAACTTTATATGACATAATTTAAAGCACGTGTACTAAAAAATACAATAATGTGAAGAAATCGCCGCTAATGTAAATCATAACGTCGTGAGAGACAAGTCAAAAAAATTAAATTTTTGTAATGCTTGTAACAACAAAAGAATTGAGCAAAATCGCATTTATGTCATCTCATGGGGTACGGTTAACACTATCCTTACCAAAAGTTTAAAGAAAAAATTTGGAGCTTTCTTTTAAAAAAAATTGTTTAAGTAATTTTTAAAAATTTCACATATTGCACACAGTATTGGGCGAAAACGACTAAAATTTTCAAGAAATGTACGTGACTTTAATGAAAGAAATAATAATGGACAACAAATTTCATTTGAAGGAAAAATCTCTATCTTCATTTTTTCTAGTTGGTGGAAGACGCCGGAAAAATTAATGCATTCGCAACGTTTGATAATTGAGAGTTAACCGTGAAAATGGGACCTATGCCACCTTCATAAGCGTAGTTTACTTTATGTTTTTAAGAAAGACAAAATTTGGAACCGTTTTTGAAGAAGTTTTGAAAATGTCCCTGGGGCTTCGCGTAAAGTACCCCAAATTTTGAAGAAAGGTTTTCAAACCCGCATCGCGTCAAGTGGAGCCAGATTGACCGAGAAAAATCCATTTTGGAAAGCATCCTACGTACAGTTTAGGCGCTAGTGGAGTTCACAGACGGACAGGCAGACAGACGGGCGGACGTTAAAACAAATTTGTTTTCGGTATCAGGGCACCCCAAAACGTGTATTTCTGTTGAAATCTCGAAATCGATTTTCAGCAGCATTACATGACTTTCTTTAAACTACGTATATTACTCCGTATTTACGTAAATATAACAAAAAGTAAAAAAAAAACTATATATTTTCAATATTGAAGTTGTACGAAGACGCTGAAAAAATTTTTAACTTTTGTAGTTTCCTTAGATTTTGAGATTTCAATGAAAATGAGATATACGTCATTGTTTCGAGCATCTCTTAGCCTATCAGAGGAAAATGATTAATCGAATAGTCCATAAATTGCAGCGAGCTTTTTGATGAGATGCTTTTAACACTGAAATCTGATCTTATCCAGAAATCGTAATCCTTAGAATCATATCAACTTTCTACTTCGATAGTACATGCTATGTGGAAGTTCAAGATCTATATTGTTCATTGTTACTAAATACCTCTGATAGAGGTTCCTGAACGGGATAGAATTTGATCAATCTATAACTTCTGTTTCTTTAGAGATAAACAATTAGATGTTAAGAAATGTGATATTTCCAAGTAAACACCCTCCTCTCATTTCAAAATTTTCTTGTTAAGGCTTAGCTTTTTTCTTGGGGTACATCAAACGTCTAATTTCATTCTGAACGTTCCTGCGTTTCGTCTGAGTGGTAGTGTATTTATACAAGTATGCTAAAAGAATTACTAGAATGTGATGCTTATGTTTAGATAATGTGTCCAAATGTTCATTTTAATGAATTAGTTTGTGATCCTTTGAGATTTTCTACAAAAGAATGTATGTTGCATAAAGATGTCCCCGTTTTCTTAATGTTTAACGGAAGGACATCATTTGCGTTATCAATCGCAGTTATCTAGCCTAACGTTGTGCCGTATTTAGGCTTATCTTCAGACTCTTCAGACCATTTTGCGGACAGTATTTTTTCATGAGTACAAAATATAAAATTACCGTGGATAACATGATTTTTGACATCTCTGAAGTTTCTTATCATTCTCACTCCTGTCAATAATAGTGATACGAGATGCTGTTGCCCAATGGGACGAGAAATCAGACTCAGCAGAGCATCATCAGATTCTTTCTGGGAACTCTTGTTACATAATGAACTTTTCGACAAGTGATTTATAAATGAAATTAAGAAAAATATTGCCTGAAGACTCGAGATATAGTTCTGCTCCATTTATAATAAATAATGGAAGTGTTCTCTCCCCTATTTCGCAATAACTTCGAAACTTGACCTCTTTTATCGCAAAAGTTTGACGCCTGTCAGGCAGATTTTTCTTCTCGGTCTCAATATCCCATTCCTTAGAAAATATTGCTGTGAACTAATTCGTGAGGAAAACAGTGAGTAAGAATTTTACTCATTTCAACAAAAAATGAAATACACATTCTTCGGTATGGAAAGTGAACTTTTAAAAATCATAATGAAGTTGGGTAATAAAATATTAGAGTATTTTTTCTAAAGTTATAGCAACCAATCTCGAGTTGCGTGCTTGAATAAAATACGCTAGAGAGGTTTTCACGCCGCTGCAAAATTCCTTAACCGTCCTCAGACTCCTCATTTTATATGTAGTTCGGTTCCTGTCAATTCCTGTGAAATAGATAGGTTGTCCTCTCTAATGCTCTTAGCGGAGAGAACTACGTTTAGTTGGTGGGTGGAGAGATATAATAGTCCAAATTGAGTGTTAAACTACATATTAAAAATATGTTTATGTGTCGATTTTGCCAATAATAATTTTGGAAAGTGAAACCAAACTTCGAGAGGTGTATCTGTTGAGTGTATTATGCTGTATTTATTTTAGATGCCTTTCAAGCGTCGTTCGAATAGTGTGAAACTGGATGTTGTAAAAGCGAAGAAATCCACGCCCGACATATGTTTGTCAGTGGACATTAAAAAAACCCAAGGCGAGTGTAACCGCAATTTATAGCGAAATGTGTATGAAATGGAACATGTTATGTGGTAGCTCCAATTATTTAAATTTCTGGCCATTTCTCTTTTTAATGGTGAAACTTGTTGTTTCAACAAAACGGGTTTAGCTGCTTCACAAGGGCTAGTCCAAACCCTGTGAAGTGTCCTAAACCCTACCCCTATCCTAATTCCTTCCCAATTCTGGCCGCTGGGTAGTGACGCAGATAGTGGGAGGCGCGTACGCGATGCTACCTGGCGGTCCTCTTGACTACTACCGGACTTACGGACTACGTAATGGAGGATTACTCCCAAAGACATTGACTTAAGAAAACACTTAAATAACGGAGGATTACTCCTAAGCGCTCAATGCCCAATGGGGGTTATGAGACACGTTGCGTCATGGCGAAGGCGCAACAATTTTTTTTTAAAATCTAACTTGCGAATGATACTATAAGTCGAAGGCAAATATTTGTAGTTTGAAATTTCGAACCTTGCAAATTCGAGTTTGTTCTTAGCTAGATAAACAAGAAGTGTTGTTTGCTGCTCGACGTAATGCTTAGCTTGGAAAAGGAGAACTGTATTATTTATTTAAGTTTGATTATTATGCTGTATTTCATGGATATCTAGAAAGTCTGTAACTTGTTAACCAAAGACATTATTATTATTATTATTATTATTATTATTATTATTATTATTATTATTATTATTATTATTATTATTAGGCTTTTATTATCATCACCATCACACTATACGCGATATATATATATATATATATATATATATATATATATAGTTTTTTATATTCTGTGGTATTATGCTCCCCTTTTACACAGATATCCCAGAAATGTGTTAGAAACTTCTAGATCATGTAGGGAGATCGGAGGATCACTCTTTGCCAACGAACATGTAAGAAATCTCATATAACTAAGTTACACCTATGGCAATTGTCCTTGATTGGTAAGCAACCATTCGTGCACAGGTATTCGACAGGTACAAGTCCTGCCTGACTCGAAGAGATAGTGTTTGTCAAACACCAGCGCAAGAGAAGTTGCCTAACAATCAGGGGTAAAAGTCGTATGAGGAACTTGGTATGTAAAATTGTCCACCACAAAAAGTTATTGTCGTTGACCCCCTGCATCTCCTAGACGTTTTTAACATTAGTAACGCTGAGAAGATGTATACATTGTTCACTTCTAAGTTCAGAGTTAGCCTAGAGCATAAAGCCAGTTTACGCCACTTAAAACCACATAAAGATTAGGATGTTTTGCCCAACAGTAGACTACAGATTATCAAAATATTTTTTCTATTATTATTTTTACATGAAAACAGTTAAAAACTGTGTTTAACATGCTACGGGGAGATGTAAATTCTGTGCACGTTTTCATAATTCTGTGATACCTACCTTAAGAAATAAACTTCTTGAATTTTTAATACAGAAAGAAAATGAACGTTTTTTGCAAGGATTGTTAACAAAAAATTTTGCCTCCAATGTAATAAAATATATTTTCAAGGATAAATCGGCTATAAATTTGGGCTCTTATTCCTCATCATGTCCTTCGTGAAGGAATGATATTTCCCGCCGCAACAACATGGAGAACGATACTTTGAATAACTATATTTCCCACAGAATTCTAGAAGACATGCACAAATAATGAAGTTAGATTTATATATAATATCTTATTTCCTATTAAAATTTATATGTATTTAAATAGCGATATTAGAAAGTAAAATCGTGCGAAAAGTGAAAATTATAGTTGATTAACAAAATTTGGAAAAGAAATTGGAACAAATCTTACATTTGAATGTAAAGATAATAAACGAAACGGACAAGTGTGTTCATTTACAAAAGTAAACAAATGATTCCGTACAGGATGAATTTTAATTACTCCTACAATCCGCAAGGAGCACCTTCCAACGAAATGCCGCAAAATAGTCCATATCAACATGTGTCCAGAAATGCAGTGTTGCCACAGTCGATACCCCTGATGAACAACATCATTCTCTCAAACCCCTTTCTGTGTGTTTCTTGTGTGTTGCAAACTGTGTGATTGGAGCAGAGTGCAATAAAATCAGAATGATTCTGTAATTAATTCAAGGAATTAGCTGAGATGGTGTTCGTACACACCCAAAGAATGGGGGGCACGGTCGAAAGGCAGCACGGATATCACGGGAGAAGTGCCATGACAGACAGCACCGACCACATCACATATTTGAGGCGATTTTCCGATGTTTGTGTGAGCGTGGGTCATTTCAGAGAGACGAACGTGCAGGTCGGACGCGGAATGTGCGTACACAAGATGTGTAGGAATATGTTCTACAAGATTTTGAGACTAACCCTGGTACAAGCTCCAGGCAAGTGACCCGCGAACATGGCGTAAGCCAAAGAACCATTATATGTAGGCCAATCCTGCATGGCCACCGCTATTGTCCCCATCACCAACACGTGCATCACGTGCAGTGATTACTACCAGCAGTATGGTCATCTAGAAAATGTCAAACCCCTTCACGAAGAAAATAATATTAATAATAATATTATTAATAATGATAATAATAATAATAATAATAATAATAATTATTATTATTATTATTATTATTATTATAACTGACATGCTGACAAAAATTAAACATTTAGTTCGTGTTAGTCTTTTAGCGTACGTTGTACTGGGTGTACACTTTAACGGAATGAAAAAGACTTGATGCATACACGCATGTGCAGATTAAAAACAAAGTATCGTGTCGCGTTCTAGCGAAGGAGATAATACATTTCCAGTACTTAAGTGATCAAATCTTAAAACCCCAAAACGGTACATTGTAACATTTTCTTGATTGAAAAAATGGGATAAAACGGGACACATATTCCTCAATTGAGATTTCTTGCTAAGTCGCACAGAAACTCGCAGAAGGTTCGCATCACCTTTAGGAGCATTATCTGTATTTCATTCATTTTTTAAGTCCTTATTACAAGATATTTCACTGAAACTAGAGAGCAAAGAAATTATTGCATGTTATCTTCACATTAATATGCAAAACTTCGCAGAAATCTGAACATAAAATTACTGAAGGAATTTTTTGGAATGACAGTGATGTTTGCTGTGCACAACAATTATTTGCACACGTTCAGAGCAGCAATTCAAAAAAGACATACTTGCTGTTTATCGCAAAATTCAGCAGTATTTCGAAAAATGGTACAACTTTGAAAATTAAGTATTCCACAACTTGAGTTGTCTCAATCATAAGATTGAGACAACTCAGTGAGTGAAGCATCACTAACTTTAGAAGCCACAGATCTTTGAATGTTATCACCATGGTGAAATGAATTCCCATTTGATGGTTTGTTCGACGAAATTTATACATTGAAAGAAGTGAACGCTCGTCATCTCTTGCAAAATGGAAAGATTTTTTCAGTGAGAAATCTACAGAAATAACTTCAATCTTGTACGTCAGTCCTGGCCTCCAATACTAAAATAAAAAGAATTTGCAATATAAAGAAAAATGTTTGAAAACAACAACAACAGAAGGAAGTTGATTTGTGGGAATTCTGATTCGGTGTTGTTGACGTTCTTATATGAAAAAATAAAAGAGGTCATCTTCGTCAACATAGTATTTTTATTGAGATAGTCGGCTTTCGACAGCGTTTTCTTCTTAGAAGGCAGTTGAGTCAGTTCAAAGCCAGCTATGCGTTTTTTTAACATTCTATACAAGTGTACTGTACAGGAGTTAACGAATTATTGAAAAAGCAAAATAAAGTAAAAATTGCTCAGTCAACTAAAAAATATTGTTGAAAATAGTTAATCGATTACGTTAAAGAATAAAATGGTTTCAAGTCAAACAAGTTATCCAAAGATAATTGCAGCAAAACAGGCGATTGTGATGCTACTACATTTAATTTTAAATTATTAAGAACTGTATCATTATTCAAAGATCTTATTACATTGAAGCAGCCGATAATGGTAATGGTATATGTATCCACAATTAATAATTATTCAAAAGTGTATCATTATTATCCAAAGATTACCTCCCCCTCTCGGGCTCACTATTTTCTGAAACTATTTCTGGCAACCCTAATTTTAAAAGTGGCGTAAAGTGACAATTTTTAACGAAAAGTAACACGATGACGGAGTAATTGAAATAAAAGTTGCAATATTTAAAAAAAGCTTCATATGTCTGTTTCAATGACTTGTAAGAAGGTGATGATTTTGATAACTGGCTGCATTTAAAATTCCTGTTAATATTGTGGCGCAAACTGGTCCCAGAAGCTCATTGGCTGAAGTCGGATACGATGCGCAAGGGCCCCCCAGTTAGGATTATTGAATCTCTCGATAACGATATTGATAGCGACTAAGCATAAGCTCAAATGACACGATTGTTCATTTTCGCTTCCTAGAACCATGGTGGAAAGACAGAGAATACAACGAAATTCATTATAAAAATTGAAACTTTTTGACGGCACCTAATTCCGATTAGTCATTGTCACAAAAACGGAACATTTTGGTGTCCCGTTTTCGTTTCAAAAAAATACCGAACAGAGACTCAAAAAAAGGGATTGTCCCGATGAATTCGGGACATGGGCAGTTTTCAGTTTCATATTCGTCTTCTCTCTCACTCTCATAGGGTTTCGAACCGTCGAGTGCCTTCGTCTATGTTTGAACGCGAATTGCGTTCTAGCGATCCAGTGATTCGTTTGTTAAATCACTCTCTGAATTTTTCGTATTATCTCCTTTGCAGCCCCTTGGGAGGCTCATGGAGAGCGTGCTAGCTTTCTGTGAGGAGGTCCCTGATTCGATTCCCGGCCGGGGCAAAAATGAAACTAGCTTTCTAATACAAATTTCTCGATTTCTATATTTGGGGGACGAAATAAAGCTCTGATAGGCCAAATAAGCTGGTACCTAGTGATGGGAGTAAATCATGCTGGCCACATGTCACTTTTACCCCCAGGCTTCAATAAATAAATATAAGACCCAATCCTGGCGCTAACTGGCAAAATTTGACTTTAAAATGTCAAATACTTACATAATCTATTTCGTTCCTAATCGTTTTTGTTCAGCTTTTTTACATGTATTGTTTAGTGGTTGCCGGGCAGTTTATCGCGATAATAAAGATTAAGTCGCTAAAGAGTCAATTTGTTACACGGAAGAAATCGAGTGTACGACAAGAGAGCAAATTTTTTTCTACCAGAGATACATGTAAAATAACGAGTTTCCAAGCCACAAATATCCCGCGGAAGACTAACCTCACTCACTAAACATAGATATATACTAATGTAAATAGAGTAATGAGAAATCGGCCAGAAAAGCGAAATTTTGTTCTTCAGCATAAAGGGAAAGCTTTTCTTCCCGACTCAATAATTCAGCAAGATGATTTCTGATTTCTTTATGATTGCAGAGGAAAGCAAATGAATTCCCAGCGCCTCTTGCAAAGTATGACATTATGTACAATCAAAACCCTTCATCCGTTTCTGTGACCCCTTGCTTTACGTCACATCTAGCTATTACATGTTTATCATTTTTATCTATCTTCCATCAATATTACGGTTGCTTTTACCATCATTTATAATGTTCGGAACAAAATCGAGAGAACAAAAATTTTAAAACAAACATTTATTTCTACTGAATAAAAACACATTGCGATTAATGTTTCGTCGATTAATATTTTTTCTCAGAATCTTTTGCGTGTATCAGGCTGAAAAAATGCAGAGACGGGGAAACATCGCTCAATTAGCAGGTATTTTTTCTACGAATTTTGACGAAAAATTCAAATAGAAGAAAATAAATAAAGTTTTTGAAATTTATTTTCAACGTGATAACGTTGGAGTACTGTCTCAATTTTTTCTCCTAAAATGGATCTTATAACATTCTATAACATATGTTTTCAGATTTTTAAACAATGTGGACGGTATTGAAAAATAATTAAAACCAATTCTTCAGTATAAACTTTTGAAATTCGCACCAAAATGCGAATGGAAATACTTGTTTCACCAATGTTTAAACAGTTTATATTAACATTATTGAAAGGTCTTGCTTACCAAAATGATTTGGAACTTTTTGCTGACAAATGTTTGTTTTTTGAGGAAAATATTTATATTATCGAAATACAATTATGAAACCCCTTTTGTTTTTAGATTTATCTATTATTTCTAATATAAATAAAATTAACTCCGTTTTAGGTGTATTAAACATTTATGTTTATAATATAAATCAAATTACTTAGTTGTAGATTTATTAATCATTGACAATAAGACAATCATAGATAATTAATCATTGTCCCTTTCTTCAATAACTGGGATCACGCATGTGTTTATAAACAGTCTACTAAAATTTTCTGTTTTTTAACATTTCTATTTAAAATACCTGTTTAACAGTTTTTGCCAAGTAACTAGCGTGTGCCAAATGTGTTTAAATGATCCCAGCTATGTGGGAGCAACATCCGAGAGTTCCACTTCCCTTCGCGCGTGGACACTATCGTTTCCCTCCCGATATTCCCATGGTAGAAAGAGATGGGTGGGCTCCGCGAGTGCATCGATTTTTGCTCGTTCTGCACAGCACCAGTTTCCGTCACAAACCATGTGACCACTTCGTTTGAAAAGCGAGACCAGACGTCGGCCGACATATTTCATTGAGTGCAAGAAGTGTCCAGAAACATTTTTAAGTGGCATAAATGGACATTTTTCAACGGTGACCTACCAAAAATAACACGATGAAAGGGCAATTGCAATAAAAGATGTAATATTTAAAAAGTACGTATCTGTTTCTGTTTCAATGACTTGTAACTGATAATTTTGGCATTTAAAATTCACGCTAATATTATGACGCACAATGGTGCTGAAGTCGGATGCGCAAGAGACCACCCATCTCTTTCCACCCAGGATATTCCGATTGAGTATGGTACTACATATTCAATGTAACACCTATATGATTTCGAGTTCTTATGTCGTGTTTAAATCTGTTTAAATTAGATTGTTAGACCGTTTTTTCCAATCACATTTAGGCGTGAATTTCAAATGTTTAAACTGAAAAAATCGATTTTAATTATTTTTTTACTACCGTCATTATTGTTTAAAAATCTGAAAAAATATGTTATGGAATATTATAAGACTAGAGATAAGACATTCCAATGTGAAATCAATGTCAAATGTGAATTTCAAATGTTTAAACTGAAAAAATGGTTTAATGATTTTTCACTACCGTCCACATTGTTTAAAAATCTGAAAAAAAATGTATGGTATAGAATGTTATAGGATCCATTTTAGGAGAAAAAATTGAGACAGTACTCCAATATTAAAATGTCGAAAGTTTATTTATTTATTTAGTCAAAAACAGTAAAAACTGTATGTGACGTATGGGGGAGAAAATCATCTGCGCACGCTTTCTTGAGTTTCAGAATCCCTTCCCAATAATTTAACTATTAATAGTTGAAAGATAAAAAATAATCCTATAATAATAATAATAATAATAATAATAATAATAATAATAATAATAATAAATTTAAAAAAGCGAGAGATTAACATTTCAAAACTAGATATATTTTTTACATTCTCTGTATGAGTTCTGTATGAATTTGGCGTCAAAATTCGTTGACAAAAGTACTTTTAAATTGAACTATGTTTCCCTGTCTCTTCAATTTTTTACACACAGTAGATTCTGAGAAAAAATAAAACATGGAAAACACATTTCTCGTTTTACATCTGCAACAGATAGCCCTTGGTGGCTGACGTTTTGTGAATTTGCGTCATTTTGTATTCTCTTTCATATGAGCATCGCGATTACTTACTTGGTATGGGGGCACTTTTCACCGTCTTATTCGGCTATACCCTTTGTAGCATTCTTTTGTTTTACCACATTTGAAATGCCTCTGTTGGGTTCATTATTTCAACTTTTAGAGTTCATGCTTCCATGCTATTTCAAAAATATTTTTGTTGTTTAGCAATAAATGTTTATTGAATCCAATGTTCCTGTATTTTATAAAAGTCAATATAGCTGGTGATAATCTTTATAATAATTATTAATGAACAATAATTTTTCATGTGATAACGTAAGATATTAAAAATTATTCACACTCACGATCGTTTTTCCTTTTAAAATATACTTTAGCACTTTAAAATATAGTGCGCCAGGAGCGAGTGCCGTAAACTTTATACAATTTTATGAGTGTATTAATATCTATTGCATCAATATTCAAAGAACTTTTTCTACAACTAATGAAACGTAATAGAATTTGATCGTTTACATTGAACCCTTATGAGTAAGCTGGCACATTGGATGTGACCCAGGGGTCATGAATTAAGTTCGGCTGCAAACGAACAGAACACGAGTCAAGTGAGGATTCAATTTATTTTTGAAAAAGTCATCAAAGTTTAGTATCTGTTCATTCACATTCACATTTTATCATCACAATATGTTGTACCTTCCCCATATAGGGCTTCAGAATAAAAATATAATTTTCGAAAACAGAGGGCATGCATGGTATTTCGTCACAACCCCTCAGGTCGTCTCGGCCCCACAAAGACAATAGAATTTTTAATAGGACGATGAACAGTGATTACTTAGGTCTCAATGCTTGGTTTGTAAGCTTTGTTGTCATTAGGCGAACTTCTGAATTATGCTGCAGGTACATTTCTATCGTAATGAATATTATAAAACGAGCTGTACCCATCTAGTTTATATTACGAGAATTATTCATACAATACAAAAATATTAGAGTGGAGCACGTTTCGCGTTATTTTGCGTGAAATATACTGGACAATTTTTAAACAATTATTTTCTCCAAAACGTCAAAGAATGATCAAAAATGACGCTAATCCTATTTGCGCGAATTCTTTGTGTTTTTGAAAATTGCAATGAAAAAAATAAATTACGCATAACTACAATATGGATGAAAGATATGTTTTTCTAAATCAAATGTCCTATAAAACTATATCTTGAAATGCTTAATGTTTGAAAATTGCAAATACAATGCTGAACTTTTATTAAGAGTTAGTAGATAATTGATGAGAGGCTGGTTGTGCAGGAGTAACTGAATGGAGCGTTGCATTCTGAGTTCGAACCGCAGCTCAGAGAAAAAATGTTGTTTGAAAACACTTTTGAAGGTTCGGGTAGTATTATAATATTCCGTAGCCGTTACAATTAATGCCAGAAATTATACGCCAATAGTACCACTAGTCTAACCATGAAGGACCCACTAAACGTATGTTTTGACTACACAAAGTGTTAGATTGATTGATCGATGTTTTCGGGGACGTCGACTTCTGCAGCCATTATTCCAGTAAGTGTAGTGCATATTTAAAACAGGGAGGTGGCGGTGATTCCTTGCCTGCTGGATGGAGTGATCTAGCACCGACCTACACGTTTTCGGGGAAATTATCATTTAGGTCCTCCCAAGCGGTGCACCGCCCCAAATGGAAGAAACTCTCAGCTTCCGACTTGTCTCTCGACTTACGTAGTGGAGCGAGAAATCAAACAATTCAGCCTAAGTTACGCCTGACAAGTCTCATCCTTTCAAAGGAAACCGCACGAAAATCCGTTCAGCCGTTCCAGAGATTACCCGTGTAAAACTGACAGAAAATTTCATAAAAACAATTTAATTGTTTTTTATAACATTTCAATAAGCATACGAAATTATAAAAACGCAGACAATATTATTTATATAGAAGATAGTAGATGAATCTTTCGCACAAATTCCAATGCTGTATCTAGTAATTCAGGAATAAATACTATCGTGAAAGGCTCAAGTTGCGGTCTTTGCAGAACAAACAATTATCTGCACCACTGGCATGCGAAAATAAGAAGTGGCTGTAAGTCTTCAAAAGCCCGCGGTCGTTGTGAGCATCTCCTGCCGCCTGCCGGGGATCCCGTTGCAGTCAGTGGCAGCGCCCACGTTCGCAAGCAAGGCCGCACTCGCCACGGTGTGAAAGAAGCATTGCAAGAAGCGCTCAACGACAGGGTATGAGGTGGATTCCCCACCTGGAACTCTGACGCCACATTGAGGGAAGCCCACGCGCAGCAGTGTGTGAGAAGCACACTTTTTCCCTGCGGGAATGAAGTTAAATCTCAATCAAAAGAGTGGGTTCCCCAGAAACAGAATCACGTGGTGAGCGCACCATGTGGGGTAGCTTACCTCCATTAGGACTTCCACACAATGATGTAACTTTAAATGTGGGTGAAATTCCAACTCGATTTCGTTTCTGTAATTTACTTTTGCACACTCTCTTATAGATAAAAAAATAGTAGAATGTTTTGTCCTTATGCATTCAATTCGTCGATTGATTGATGTTTCATGACGCGTCAACTACGAAGGTCATTAGTCCTCTAAGTGTAGTGCATGGTTTTATTGCGTGAGGTGGCGGTAATCTTCCACCGCTGGACGTCGAGATCCGGCGCCGATCTACACGTCGGCGGAGTTTTCTCCCACCAGCGGGATACCGCCCCAACTGGGAAGAGCTCTAAGCTTCCGACTGGTCTCCCGTCATGTGTGGTAGTGTAGTGCATGTAAGTGTGTGTAAGTAAGTGGTGAGTATAGGGCAAGGAAGAGAAGGAAAAATCGCGTGCGGTCCGTGACCCGTTTGTTAGGATGCTCCAGAATTTTTGGGAGTTTACTGAGTGGGAATTTCCGGGATGCTTTACTGCTCCGGAATTTTCCTTGAGTTCATCGGTAAAACCACGGAAAACTACCTATCAGAGAAGCCGGCCGCTAGAATTCTCCTCCAGACAGCGACTGAATTCGACCTAACTTAGTTAATGCCTTATTTTACGTGGCGAGACTCGGGCCATCAGGCCCGCTCTTCCGCCTAACCACGCAAATTTCGTTACGCTCCTTTCACCACCTAGCGGAGAAAGGAGGTATTATCTTGGGCGACGAAACAGGCGAATCTCAAGTTTGCTCAGAGGCTTCTTTTAGGCTTGAGGATCTTTTACATGCAGTAAATCTACTACTAACATGGGACAGCCGGCTTTACTTCCCCTCCGAAGGAAGGCGTACGAAGGATTTTTTCGCCCTTAAAAATCCACGGCTTCGATCGGGTTTGAACCCGCAACAGTCCGGTACGCTGACCGTTATACCACCGAATCCGCTACCTATGTAGCTAGTGTCAAAACTCCTACCTCGGTCGGGACTCGAACTTAGGACTTCCCGGTCAGAGGCGCTGCAGTGACATCAAATGATACCTTGAGTCACTTAAACCGGTATTTAATTTGTCACAGCAGCTATAATACATAACTGTAAATCATGTTTATCAATAATGTACCCACGCATTATTTAGTCCGCGTAACCTACAGTGCTATTTAAATTTTCTTAATTGACCGATAAATGAAAGTATCTCTTCACTGACACGGCATTTGTGTTTTAAATCTGGTTTTCAGAAGCAACTCCCTGAAATTGATTCTGAAAACTGCAACATTAAACGTGAATCGAATACTTATCAAAACGAGCTGATACGAAGTAAAATTAGTTTTCGGAGAATTATCCATCGTTTGGAAAACTCACCAATAATGTTTATCAAGACTCTCGAAAAACATTACTACTCGTATGTAAAATATCTGTCCTATCGAAGGGAAGAGCACAGGTGAAATCATCACCACAGTTGGTACCGTCTTCCTTCTTTCTTACTCCTCCTAAGTACTGTTTATCGTGTATGAGTACTGCATACGTATTGTATTTTCAACCAAATTCTCAATGCAAAATATTTATAAATAGAACTAGTAAGGAATGAAGTGTCAGGGATGTTCTCTTTGTTTTCTAGACTTACAAATAAATTTACTTCTCTGTTATTTTTCATTTTATTGGAGAATATTGTAATTATTTTGAATATATTATGGAATTAAAAAATTGCGTGCTGCTCGCAACACAAGCAATGCTTTACTGCATTCCATCTGTCGGTTCCTGCGTGTTGTCGTGTCACGGTACTGGTCGAAACTTTGACTCTTTCTAGGAAGCTCTTCAATTCTCGCGGGGCTGCCCCTTTGGGGTTTCCCTGCACCCAGGCAGGATGAACCGTTTATTACCACAGTGCTTAAACTTTTTTGCTTACTCCACTCTTAGCAGACGCAACTACTTACATGGCATTCATCTCCACCAAGTAGACGATATGCATGTACTACATACGCACAAATACTGCAATATATAACAAACCTGCAATCGTTGAAGGGTGCATGTAAAATTGTTTGTTGCTTCATTACGTGGGAGTGTTTTCTTAGAATTTTTTAATAATCAATCATATTTTATTTCAAAATCAACTTAGTCGACATCTTGGAAAAATAAATAATTTGATTCTGATAGTAGTGAGAAAGAAAACTATGCATCGCTATCGAAAATCTTTTTACTTTCTCGCACATACCTTGCAAGAAGAGAAAGTGTTATAATCGTGCGCCGTAAAATTATTTTTCGACAGAAAGACTCTTATTGCCGGGCCTTGGTAACGAAAAAGTGGATAAATATTCTTCTTACTGTGGATACAAATTACTAGTGGATACAAACCTACTAGTAGATACAAAAATACTTCCTCCAGAACTATGTGTAGTCAGAATCAATGTTTTGTAGGTAATTGATACCGAAAAATTCATTGACGTCAAAAAGTCTGTCTGTCCGTCCGTCCCTGGTCAACGCTACCGCCTAAACTATTCAGCCGATTTTCTCCAAAACTGACATTCCTCCTTCGATTTAAGGAAACTTAAGACCCTCTGATTTTGAAACGGATATTTCGATTTGGAGTGTACTTTAGATAAAGCCTCAACATTTACAAAATTTTCTAATAAATGGCTCCAAATGTTTTGATTAAACTTTGTCGTCGAATAGCTCAGACGATGCAAAAAAGAATGATGCATTTCTCGTTTTCGTTGAAATCCCTGATATTTCGAAAATTGTGAAAGTTCAAATTTTATTCGTCGTCTTCCTACAACTACAATATTGAAGACAGAGTTTTTTGGGGGAATGAAATTTGCTTCTTACAGACCTCCTAAAATAAGATCAGGTACAATTTTTCGCAAATATGAGAATATTCAGTCATTTTTTCATCAAATTACGCAATTCTAAAATATTTTAATGATTTTTTCTCAACAAGTGCTCCAAAATTTTTCTTTAAATTTTTTCAACGTATCTATC
The DNA here is from genome assembly GCA_011170035.1 of Teleogryllus occipitalis. NCBI lineage: Eukaryota > Metazoa > Arthropoda > Insecta > Orthoptera > Gryllidae > Teleogryllus > Teleogryllus occipitalis. Next base: position 746,959 of record BLKR01000091.1, on the reverse strand, counting down.
AAAAGACTAAAAAATTGAAGTTAGTCTCATTTCTGGCAAACTAAGTATTTTCAAAAATTGCAAAAAGTTAACATGATAAAATTACAATATTGAAACTAGAGATTATTGTTTTAAACAAAATGTGTTTTAAAAACAGCCTTTTAAAATAGATCATGAAGTACAATGTTTCGAAAAAACGAGTAGTTTTCACGTAAAGTATGCTCGAAATTAATGCAATTTGTAAAAGAAATATTGTCTAAAATATTGCTCCAAATTTTCTCTTTACATTTTTTCTCGTATTCATCAAAGGGCTGTGAAATATTTGGCGCTAGTTTCATTTCCGGCGAACACATTAGTTAAAAAAAATAATCTTTCAAAACTACAAAATTGAAACTAGACATCTTTGCTTGAAACAAAATCTGTTCTAAAAATTAAGCTCTCATGTACACTTTTTTGTACACTTTTTTGAAATAATCTACATGTGAAATCATGTACACTTTTTTTGAAATAACGAGTTGTTTTCGCGTCATTTCTGCTTGAAATTGATGCAATTTAAAAAAAGAATTTCTCAAAAACCGTTTTAAATTTTTTCTTAATGTTTTTTTTCTCACGGATAAAACAAGGAAGACTTAAATGAATAGCGCAGATCTAATTTTCGTTGAGCTTTTGGAATTTTAGAAAATTGTGTTGAAAATAATGGGCGAGATTGTTATGCGTCGGCCCAAGTTAGTACGTATAGAGCGGCTGTCTGGTATAGCGGTAAGGCGCACGGCGAGTTAACTCGGTAAATCTGAGTCCGTTCCTCGGCGCGGAAAAAAATTCTGGTTCAAAACACTTTTACAGGTTTATGTAGTAGTATATTATTGCGGAGTCGTTACAAATAATGCGAGTAAGTATGTGCCGTTGTAGCACCACTAGTTACTCTTGACCTTGTAATGAAACATTGCTTCACAATCATAAGTCGGATTCCAAACTAATAGTGCTATAACAGCGCATACGTTCTTCTATTTTTGGAGACGGTTACGTATATCACACGACTGCATCATCTAACACTTAAACCGTAATTCGAAAAACTAAAAACAAAAGAAACGCGAGGGGTTAAAAAATGTAAGTTTTAAAAAAATTAAAAGTTAAAATGAAAATAACTTTCTGCCATTGATTTCATGCATTAAGCTCTGTTCTGTACACAGGTTTGGCCGCATTAGGATTTGAACACGAGTCCTTATGGTCACGACGTAAATCACACCTGTTCTACCATAGCTTCATGATTGCGAGGGAAAATCAGTCCACAATCTAGCGATGTGTAAAGTTTTGAAATGTTAACATTTTGCAATTTTCGAAAATACAGAGAATTTGTCGAAAATGACACTAGCACCAATATTTGCATCGTTTTCTGGTACATACGAAGAGGAATTTTAAAGAAACCAGTGGTGTTACAGAATGACACAGATTTTCTCGTACTAGTTAGTTTTCACATTTCTTTTTTCTGTCCTAGCTTTTCTGTCTTGCCTCATACATTTGCCAGCTGCCATCCATCACCGCTCAAAGTAGTATTTTTTTTATTTTCTCAATTTTTCTGTTTACTAAAAGAAATATTACTTTACAAATATTAAAGAAGAGTAAAAAACCTCGTCCTAAATGGGAATTCTCATTGAAAAATTTGGAGCCGTTTTTAAGAAAATTGCGTTTTAGCATTTTTGTAATTTCGAAATTTGAAGCGCTTTTTCACAGAAAATTTTTGAGTTTTCGAAAAACTTCATTAGAAGTCAGTTGAAGCACTTCCACTCACAAATGCAATAGTGTTTACAAATCGCTGGAAATGTGCATATTAATGGCGTAAGATATATTTCAATAATATTATATTTGTGCAATTTTTGAAAAACAAAAGAATACAACAAAATTAATTTTAGGTCACCTTAAGCAGTGTAATTAGCACTATCCATTGGAAAATTTTGAAGAAAACATTTGGACCGTTTTTGAGAAAATGGCGTTTGAGCGTTTCTGAAAATGTAGCCTTTTGAGCTCATTTTCACAGAAAATTGTTGAGTTCTCGTGCAACTTTATATGATATTTTAAAAGCACATGTACTCATAAATACAATAATATGAACAAATTGCCGTTAGTGTAAATATTAACAACGTGAGAGGCAAGTCAAGAAAATGAAATATTTTTAATTTTTAAAAAACAAAAGAATAGACCAAAATGACGTTTATGTCATCTCATATAGTACATTTAGCACCATCCCTACCAAATGTTTACAAAAAAAAGTTTGAGTCATTTTTGAGAAAATCTTGTTGTTTTTTTTTTATTTGAACATATTGCAGACAATGTTGCACGAAAACAACTACAATTTTAAAAACAATGTAAATGACCTTAATCAGAGTACGAAATATGGAGAAGAAATTTCATGTGAAGGATCTTCAAAGGATCTTCTTCTATCTTCAATTTTGTAGTTGTAGGCAGACGCCGAAAAATCCAAACTTTTGCAATTTTTGAAAATTCAGAGTTAACAGTGAAAAACAGACATATGCCATCTTCATAAGTGTATGAAACTCTATTCTTTCAAAAAAATTGAAGTAATATTTGGTGCTACTTTTGATAAAAGTTTGAAAATGTTTATGAAGCATCATGTAAAGTACCCCAAAATTTTAAAGATTGTTTTTCAAAATCTCAGCGGCTCGAGTCGAGTCAGATCGACAGGGGAATATCCATTTTGAAAGAGATCCTATGTATGGTTTAGGCGCTAGTGGTGTTCTCAGACAGACGGGCAGACGGAAAGACGGACGGACGTTTTTTCCGGTATCAGGGGACCCCAAAACGAGTATTTCCGGTGAAATGTCGAAATCGATTTCCACAGCATTACATAACTTTCTCTATACTACGTGTATTACTGTGTATATGCTTACATATTCGGGAAAGTAAATAAAAAATAGAGCAGTTTTGGAGAAAAAGTTTTAAAATTTGTCTAAAAATATCCTGTATTTGACACAAAACTTACGCGCAAACTTCTCATATTTTCGAAACACTCTACAGGTCATTTTATAATTACAGTATTTCATTCAGAAAAAAATATCTATATTCAAAATGTTAGTTGTAGAAAGATGCCAAAAAGTTGAACTTTCCCAATTTTCCAAAAATTAAACGAGAATAAGGCTTGCACCATCTCAAGCTTCGTTTACGCTATACGAGGACAAAGATTAATCAAAAACATTGAACCTATTTTGGAGAAAAGTTTGAAATTGTTGTTGGGGCTGAATATAAAGAATCTTCAAAAATGAAAATATCAAAGTGAGAAGGTCTTGAATTCCTCTAAATTGATCGAAGAATATCAATTTTGGAGAAAATCGGTTGAACAGTTTCTATGCTATAGTTTTGGCTACAAATGGACGGAAAGACAGACGGGCCGCCAGATGAAAGAATAGACGGACGGACAGGCAGATGCTTTGCTGTGAATCCATTTTTCAGTGTCGAGGACCCACAAAACTCGAGTTCTGACTACACAACGTGTTAGATGAAAAACGTTTTTTAAACATATGAACATGATTTATTCACTTTTTTCGTTACCAGAAGCCGGCAATAAGTGTTTTTCTGTCGAATATTCGCCGTTTTCTGGTGCAATTTTACAATACTTTCTCTTCTTAAGAAAAAAGTGCGAGAAAGTGAAAATATAGTGAAGATATAATTCACTAATATTGGCGTTGTTTGAATAGCATGAAGGGTACTATTTTAACTTGTTCGATCTCAGACACTTCACGGGGTGGAATATTGATTGGCCATTACCGAGGCGAGTTTCTGACCACCACCAATTTTTTTCCACTTTTAAATGACCTCTACTTAAACAATTTAGGAGTTTTGAAATATATTAATAAAAATAGAACAAAATAAACATTCACCATTTTTACGCAAGGGGATTATTCATAAAATGCATGCTAATTCCCCATAGAGTTTCACATAACGAATTTAGTACTACAGTACTAGTTCACAAGTGCCAACCGGTCCCCAACGGGATTTTTGATTAAAGATGGTCATAAAGGAAACAAAGAAACTGAAAATTACATTAACTTATGCAAGAAAAACAAGACCATGGTGGAAAGTTTCAGATGAAAGAGAAAAGGAAGCAAAACCTATTCTTCCCAATATTGTAGAAATAAATCAATGAACTTTTGAAAATATTTCTCTCCAAGATCTAAATACATTCTAGATCTCGGTCCACCATCATTACATTGATTATACCGAGACTTCTGTGACACAATACTAGAGCTTATGGAAGCTTCGTGGTCGATGTAGTACAATAGTGTCAACCGCCCTGATCTCTCGTAATTGAAAAAACAAGTGGTGCTAAAACTACAGGTACTTCATTCTCCCCCGTATTTTCACGCAAAATCGCGCAAAAATTATTCAAATTTTCAAAAAATTGTGCATGACGTTATTTAAAAATCTATCTTTAAGAAACAGATTTCATTAAGGGCAAAATATCTCCATAATTGTAGTTGTAGGAAGACTCCGAAAAAATTTTGAACTTGTGCAATTTGCGAAAAATCAGGGTGTTCAACGAAGATGACACTTACACTATTCTCTTAAATGTTCTTCACAGTATCCGACAACAAAATTTAATAAAAAACGATGAAGCCATTTTTTGAAAATTTGGAAAATGTCCCCGGGGCTTTACGTAAAGTACCTCCCGAAATTGGAATATCGGTTTTAAATTCAAGGAATTGCAAAATCAGCCAGATTGATTGGGGAATATCAATTTTGGAGAAAATCGGCCGAACGGTTTAGCCGCTATCGTTGTTCCCATACGGACAGATGGAGAGATGGATAGATGGAAAGACGTTTTGCCGTCATTCGACATTTCGGTATCAAGGACCCATAAACATAGATTCTTGCTTCACCACGTGTTAGAGGATTTTTTTACCAAATTTATCAACTGGATTTATCCACTTTTTCTTTACCAGTGCCGTGTATTAAGTTTTTCTGCCGAAAATTCGCGGTTTTTTCACATAGCACTATATAAGTTTCTCTCTACTCCGTAGGGAGTAAAAAGTAAAAATTATTTTTCGTTACGCGACCGTTCTATCTTACCTTTACTAGTATGTGGGACTTCCTCGACTCTTGCAGGATGTGAGAACTCTGGTTGCACACATTGTATATGTGGTGGTGTTAAAACAGCATGTACTTTCTCGCCCGTATTTTCAACGAAAATTGCGCGAAAAGTCCGCGAATTTACTCAACTCACGCAAAATTACGAAAATACCAACGATGCACGATGCGTATTTTAGCCAAAATAAAACTATTAGTTTATATTACTGCGAAAGAAAAAGCAGGAGTCATTATCGTCTTCTGTTATCAGTGCGGCGTAACAACAATGGGTTACAAGAAACAATGACCACTAATTTGTATGGGATACACATTTTTCCAATTAGCAGTGTTGATACCGCTCGCAAGAAAATGAAAATAGATAGAAAAATGTAATAATTAAATATAATATTTTTATATTCATCAAAATTACTCGGTTTTTACATTATTACTCTTTATTCTTACATCTTATTAAAGAAAGCGAAATCATCTATTCCTTTTCACATTTAACTTAATTAAAGGACGCAATTTAAAATAGGTTTTAAATAATTTCTAAAAGATTAATTTTAAAATTTATAACGAAAGCTTAAAGAAAAAACGAACAAAAAAATATGAAATAATATACAAATTCTAACTTACGTAGCATACAACTCTTTAGCATCAATATACATTTTACATTCCGGAAGTGCAGTAAATTGGGAGCAGTCGACTGTTTGTCGCCAAATTCCCTAAAAAACACTCATATTTTCGTAAAATTCAACGTGACCTTATTTGAAGATCTGTTTTTGATGAACACATTTCATTAAGGAACAAATATATTCTTAATTGTAGTTGTAGGAAGGCGCTGAAAAACTTTTGATTTTTTTCAATTTTCGCAAAATCAGAATTTTGAACCGACATGAGACCAGCGCCATTCTCTTAAACGTTCTTCAGACTATCCAACAACAAAATTTAATCAAAATGGATGACGCCAATTTTTTTGAAAATTTTGAAAATGTTCGAAGAGCTTCTTGAAAGGTATCCCCTAAAATTAAAATATCGGTTTTAAATTCAAGGAACCGCGACATCAGACAAATCGATTGAGGAATATCAATTTGGAGAAAATCAGCTGAACGGTTTAGCCCCTAGCGTTGTTCACAGACAGATAGACGGACAGATAGACAGACGTTTTGCCTCAATCGATCTTTTGTTATCAAATACCCATAAATCATAGATTCTGACTACACCACGAGTTAGAGCAGTTTTTTTCTAAATTTAGCAACTGGATTTATCCATTTTTCGTTGCCAGGGCCCTGTAATAAAAGTTCTTGTGCCGAAAATTCGCTTTTTTCCCGCGCAGTATTTCATAACTTTCTCTTCTCAAGAAGTTCTTTCTTAAGCGCGGGAAAGTAAAAAGGGGGAATGAATAAAAGCAGACCATTAATGCCTTGACCGCAAAAGAAGTCATTGTGTTGGATTTTCGGAATTTCACAACTTAGTAATTTTTTACCTAGAGATTTGGATTATATGTGCCATACAACACCGGATCTTTCACTGAGCACAAAATTCCTTCCGGTATTCTATCAAAAGAACTTAAATTTTCCTGATTCCAGCGAACACGATAACAAACAATTAGGTTTTGTAATATTGAAGCATGAGTGATGATTGTAGTAATTCATAAACATAAAGTCTTTAAGTCTTCTGAGAAAAAAGTTCTTTTCACACGTAATTTAGTGACTAAATAGTATAATCAAATGTTCACTGCAATGTAAATATGTCACAAATCGCAAACTATTTTTTGTTTAAATGCATGTTTTCTTCCTTCAGGAATGTTGATATACTCAAATTTTTTCACATAATGGGATATTAAAACTAATAAAACTAATAAACAGGATCTAATAGGCGGTCCATAACATTTGAATTCGTTGAAAAACGTAAATTAGTATCTAATGAAACTTTATGAAGTAAAAGAATTACATTTAAACATTTCTTGTAAACCTATTTTGTTGATAGTAATAAATCATTAAAAAGATGAACGTCTAAATAGCTAGGTTTTATTATTACTTGAAACGGTTAAGTGATAACGTGCAAATACCACGATTGAGAACTCAGTGAAAGAATAAAGTAATTTGGAAAGTTTATATTAAAACAAGAATCGTTACACGCAAAATATGAAATCAGAACAGTGTCGCCCATTGTTTGATAAGGAGCTACTTAGAGCTCGAGATCTTGAGAACTGAATCACGACGTTCTCAAGAACTAGTGGAGAAAATATGAATTCATGGTTATTGCGGAACAATGCTCTGAGATTGTATTCCCGGGTAGTTAATACAGTGTTTTGAGGAAGGTTTTGACTTATTAAGCGAGTGATTTCGTTATTATATGAGGCATTGGGATTACTTGAACACCATAAGTGATATCAACTTAGGTCGCTCAGGGCATCAACTGATCTCACTGCAGTGCCTCTGAACAGGAGAACGTAGGATTCGAAAACCGATGGTGGAAGAATTTTTGACCCAAGCTAGATAGCTAGGTCGAATTCAGCCACTGTCTGGATGAGAATTCTAGCGGCCGGCTGCTCTGGTCAGTAGTTTTCCATGGTTTCTCCGATCAACACAAGGCGAATGCCGCAGAAGTACTAGGGACCGATCTTTCTGTTGCGGTTGTAGAACCACGTTTGAAGAGCGCGCCAAGGTGGCAGCGCTCAGCGACGACCGAGGAAGTCGGCAGAGGCGGCGAAGCGGAAAAGGCGCCGCCCGAGCTTAGAGGGAAGGCTGGCCGGAGAGCCAGGAGCGGTGCAGCGAGTCTGCGGCGCCGCCCGCTTTAAAAGCGGGCGCCGCCAGCCAGAGAGACAGAACGCTAGTAACCGTGTATTGAGTAAACTTGAGTGAGGAGATTGTACCGTGTAGAAGTGAGTGTAGGCCCGGCAGTAATTTTGGTTCATTCTGGTGTATTTCTTGGTGTGACATTGCTAGTTTTTTGGTACATCTCCCGGACTTTTGGTTTTTGATTTTGGCTTGTGACATGTTATACTCTTTTGGATTCTGGAATTGTGACCAATGTACTTTCTGAAGTTCATTGTAATAAATCTGTATTTGTGAGAAGCGTGCAATTATTCTGAACATAACACTTTCCCTCCTCTTCCCTGTCGTATCCTCACTCCCTATTTTTACACACTTACACTTGCGTGCACTATACTACCACTCATGTCATAAGATTAGTAGGGAGCTAGTGCGATTTTCCCATAACTGCCTGTGACATTTCATCAGCTGTTACGGAGGCATCCCATCGGGATGCACGTTACACGTCCTACACGTCGTCACTATGATGGCGTTCAATCTTCCGATTGGATGACACCGTAACAGCTTATTTATTTCATAGGCAGCTATGGATAAATCCATGTACAGAACTTGTCTCGGCTAGGCTGGTACCCAGCTGGTGGGAGATACTTTTTTTTATTTTACGTCAAAAACAGTTAAAAACTGTGTGTGACGTGCTATGGAGAGAAGTGAAATCTGTGCACGTTTTAAAAATTTTGTGATCCCTATCAAGCTATATATTACTTGAATTTTGAATACAGAAAGAAAATGATCTTTTTTTGCATGGATTGTTAAGAAAATATTCTCTCCGATGTAATAAAATCTATTTTTAAGAGTAAATCAGCAATAAATTTGGGCTCTTATCCCTCATCATGTCCTTTGTCAAGAAATAATATTTCCTACCGCGACATGGAGAACGATAATTTGAATAACTATATTTCCCACTGAATTCTAGAAGACGTGAACAGATAATGAAGTTACATATATGTCCAGAAGCAAAACAAGGAGACATTTTAGCATTTGCTCAAAGGATTAGGGAAACTGGACGAAAAACCTAATCGAGGTGGAGGTCATTGACCCAGAAGCTGCGATACAATACTTGTTTCAGGTTGTTTAGAATTATACAGTCCAAATGCTAAAGAATACATTAAATATCACTATTAAAATTAATGTTCCTTTCCTTTTGATGATCAGCATAGTCCCTAATTGCATAGAAACAGTTATGCAGCAGAAACGATTTTACTTGGGATTTAAACTTTTCTATCGAATTTAATCGTTTAATGACATCTGGCAAAGTGTTATAAAATAATAATATACATGTATTGTATGTGAATTTTTTGTAATAAGCTGTCGATTCTGTGACCTGATGAATATGATTACTACGGCGAGTTTTGTTATAGACATCGGCGTTTTCAAAAAATACATTCCCGCTCTTAAGCAAGTAATTTTTACAAAAATACACTGATTCGTAAATAAATAGATATGGTAATGGTAAAATTCCTAGATTAATAAAGAGAGGCTTATAAGAATCATGTGAGTGGGATATGGGTATTATTCGTACAATTCTTTTTTGTAATCTAAAAGTCTGGGAACTATAAGATGTATTTCTCCAGAATATTAAGCCATATGTCAAGCGGAAATGAACATTCGCAAAATATACGCAACGAGCAGTAGGAAGGCTGACTGAATTTGAAAGAATTCTGAACGCGTTGCATATTGAACTTAATTTTGTGTTCAATTAATTTAAACGGGGACGTTCCTGGGACGTTCCATTTGAGGTTTGACTGAATTGAGAGACCTAAAAATTATGTTGCTTTAACATCAGTCAATGGTACACCGTTCATTTTCAATGGAGTACACAATTGTTTATTTGAAATGGAAAACTGCATTAAAATCGTTTTCTTCTCATTTACTATTAATTTGTTATTTCGGAACCAATTTGAAAATCTGATATTGTACTATTTACGGTTTCTTTATTGCAAAGAATGTTCGTATCATCCGCAAAGAGAACTGTTCTTCCGTTTCGAATCGTCGGTGGCATTTCGTTTACGTATAGTAGGAAAATAATAGGGCCAAAAATCAATCCCTAAGGGACTCCACGTGCAATTGGTAAAGAGTTGAAAAGGTGTGTACATAATGTTCCATCATTCCAGTAAGATATTTCTAGTATCTAAGATCGTTTTTGAAGGTACGAACATAACCAATCTGTGGCAATACCACGGATTCCATATGAAGGTAATTTTGAAAGTAAAGTGTCATGATCAATGACGTCAAAAGCTTTTGAAAGATCTAAAAATAATCCAATAGGTGCTTCGTTTTGAACAAATGATGAGGCGACATCTTTAAGAAAAGAAAATACGGCTGTTTCCTTTGATTTTGATTTTCTAAATCCATGTTGGAAATGGTTGATTGGGAAAATCCCTGCTAGCCGACGCGTAGGTCTGCGCCAGATCTCACCATCTAGCGTGCGTAGAACGCCGCCGCCTTCCGAGGAAAAACATACCCTTCATTTACGGGACTAGCGACCTTAGCAGTTCAGGAAGTGAAATGTTTAGTTTATTAATCACAGAGTAGATTGAACTATACCTATAGTATATTTTGGAAGAACAAAATGCTTAGTCACGTTCACAAAACTGCTGTGTGGTTAAACATACTAATATAAATATAGAAATGTTCATTGAACATGTAATATTTACTAAACACATTGCAAGGAAAGCTACCAAACAAATAATTGATTAATAAATTATTAAACGCTGTTGAGTAAGCCCTATTAGGATAGTATGTTCGTAAAATCGACCACGGTGAAGTACCCGCAAAAATACTTTAAATGAAAGAAAAATCTCTGTTCTTCAAGATGGTAATAAAATCTTGGCCTTTATCGGCCTAAAAACGCCCATGGACATAGTTTCTTTTTGTACGTTATTGAATACATTATACGATGAAACTGTTTTTTCTTTTATTCAATGCATAGCAAAACTTTTGAGGAATCCCGTGATATTAAATGTAACATAACTCACCTACCTTCCTGAGGTGTAATTGATTAAAGAACTTCTGCGAAATTAATCCCATTAAGTGTGGAACAGGTACGAAAAAATGAACTTTTGTAATTTTCGTAATTGCCATTGTTTTAATGAAAATCGGACGTGCCATATTACATAACTTTCTCTATATCCTGTAGACGAGAAAGTAAAAAAAACATTTTCAGTATCAGGAACCCCGAAAACGCGTATTTCCGGCCTCATTCATGGGTCGGTAAGGGACCGTCCATATATTACGTGAGGCGATTTTGGCGATTTTTCGACTACCTCTCTTTCCTTGGTGAGATGTAATATTTGGCTCGACCCCCTCCCCCTTCTAATCTCACGTGGGTTTTTTGAAAATTCATATTTTTAATGTAAATACGTTGGTTTGTGATTGATTGCATTGGGATTTATTTAAAAAAATATAATTTGCTTAATTATATTTATTTAAGACGAGATATGACTACTATTTAGGAAATAGAGTGAATTACAATGAATATTATTGCATTTTTAAACGCACTCAGTAATTTTGAATTTTTGTTAGATTCTTTTTCTCAGTATACTATGCTACTTATTGTAGCATTCATATAACCGCGATAAAACTTATTGTGCAAGATTTAGCCATATTTTAGTGTAGAAACGTGTTTTACTTAAATTGTCTCAGTTTCCTGGCAAGTAAGCACTATTTTTTAGCGAAAAAATTTAAGTGATATTTGCCGAGGCTCCCCTCTCCCCCACGTAAGATTAGTTGAGATTCGCTTGACCCCATCCCCTTCCCCCAAAGACCTCGCGTAATTTATGGATGGCCCCTAAGAGAACGACATTCTTGTGGAACAATGCTTGTGAAGGAAATGTATGGTATTAGCTCCATTTAACTCCTTACTGCTATGACTCACTCTATACCTAAACGGCACAGATATCTGCAACAACAACCGCTCCATTGCAGACACGTTTGAATACCAACTTGTATTTTTTGCAGAATTTCCTGCCAACGAGCGATGTGATATCGCTATTAGGACATTCATTTTTTACACGAACTAATATTTTCACTTGAATTGTTGAAACGCTTTCACTTGCCATTAAAAGTATTAAGAAGGGAACATGCCCAGGTGTTCAGCGCATATTGACACAAAATATGTTTTATTGGCTTGTTTCGAATCTATAGGTTCAAAGCCCCAACTGTTTTGATAGTTTGAATAAATAAATAAAAGTTTGAAATATCAGCTTTGAGTTTAAATTCTAATACATTAACCCTTTGATCCATTAACTTTTTTGGTTAATTTTAATTGAAAGTTAATAATGGTAGGTTTTGGGTGTCGTTGAAGTCGTATTTTCGAAATTCAAAATGACAGATGCAATATGGTGCAACAAAATTAAAAGTGTATCGTTTTTCTCAAAACTAGGTGCATACGTGTTTCTTGGATCACTGAACACTAATTTAAAGTCAGATTTTCAAATATTAAGATAACGATATTGGATCCATCATTTTGAAGTTTAACGGTCTGGGCCAGGCATGTAACCGTCGCGGGCAAGGTATTTCAAGAGATCATGGGCAGTGCATCCAGATCAACTGGCGCGAGATTTAAAAGTTTGGATTGTACAAATTGCTCCGCAGTGGCGGTACTCAGAGATTTCTGCCTCGTAACTGTCTTTTGGAGAAGTCAGTTGACAGTTATTGCCTCAAATTTAGCTATGTTACTTCCCATTTCCTCTAATAAAGCGAAGAAATTTTCCATACAAATTAATAAACATCAATAATCTTTCAAATTGTCAATTGAGAGTAAAATTAAATGTTTTAAATAGAAAGCATTTTGATTTTGTAATCATGTTTTCTTTAGAGTGCAATAATTGCATAAACTTCCCTCGTTCAGATTGGGAGGTTTAACAGACAAATATTCTTGTCTACTAAAAGAGCAGACCGCCCATAAGCTAGAAATGTTAACGCCTGAAGGCTTGTTAATTTATTTCATATTATTGCTATATACAACAAATAACTGAATGATTCAATAAAACAACACAAAATGAGAACAAGGAAAGAAAATAATTCGCCATTCAAACATATTCCTGTCCCATTGAAAAAATGCTTATACAAGGGAGAATTTAAAAAGAAAATAAACATGAAATAGTGATATATAGTAAAGATTATGGTAGTAATTCAAATATTGGTTGTTTGAGAGAACAAATCTGGCAAGCATATTTTCGTATGAAGCCACAATTCCCCGCCTCGTGCCACTTCATCTTACGCGCGTACAACTCTTTCTCGAAATAGAGGGAAAATATTGGCGGAGTTGAGTAAGTTGTCCGTGCCCGTAGGAGTGCCGGGCTTCCCAGGCGGGCAAGTAGTTCGTGCAGGAGCATTTTGACAGGTCAGGTTTAGGCGCTAGCGTTAACGGACGGACTTGCAGATAGACAGACGCACAGTCAGATAGACGTTTTGCCGTTAATCGATTTTTCGATATCAAGGAACCACGACTACGTATAGAAACAAGATTCTTCTACATTTTCGATATCAGGGTCATACAATACGCGTAAATCACCGATTTCATCTGCAAGAGTTCAATACCTTCTTTTTACTAAGTAACTACGTATTGGGATAGGTGGATACCCCCTACGGAAATATAAACGTTATTTTTTTAAGGTCGCTTTTTAACTACTTGGTCATGTAGCGACAATTTTGATTGTTACATGGGGGTAACTGTAGGGGGAACTCGACACGTAAGGACAACGCAAGCACACACAAACATCCATGCTCGAGGCGGGTTTCGAGCTCGCAAGCCATCGAGCCGAGATAATTACCGCCCTACAGTTTTGGCGACCTCGGCTATCCAGGTCGGCATAAACATTATTATATCAATTTTTTGGCGCAATGCACATTTTCAACAAATATCAATTTCAAGATAAATTAATCATCCTGTATAGATAATTTGATGCTAAAATAATTAAATATAACTTGAAAGATGAATAGCTCGTGGTCGATTGGTAATTAAAATTACATTTTATTATCAACAAATTTAATTATGTTTGGTATTATATTTTATTTAATTGTAAATTCTATGAATATTCTTCCATCTCCCTCACGAAAATTAATGCAAACCTTACATCCATGATCCCCAATTATTCCTGAGTATGTTAATATGCACAAAATAGTATTAAAAGATGAAATGTGTAACATTATATAGGTATTTTTGCCTACCTCTCCCTTTGAAATTTTTTCTCATTTTGTTCCTATCAATTTCTATGCGCTAAATCACTTCGTCCCAGCGCCATCTTCTTTACCGGTAACAACAGAAGTGCCCACCAGGACGTATACCAGTGATATAAACTATAAATTCATGACCTCATTTAAACATAAATTTCTTTCACCTAGAATAAACGGTTTTAGTGGCGGGAACTCTAATGTTGGCAGTGATAGTGCTGCAGAGATTCCAGCCGTTCTCTTCACTGTCCTTTGACTTTTTTCCTTGAAAGAGCGCCGGAAGCGAGGTCGCCAAATATATTGCTCTTGCTGACATCATCTGATGGCGTGAGAGACTAGAAACCGCATCCACACCTAACCTGATTCGTTTCTGTGCACCGTTCATCCGCTTGCTCAAGGCCAACCCCAACGCTACGGTGACGTGACCACGATGGGGATGGCGATCCTTCGCTTTGCGTGACAAAAAAAGAAAAGTATTTGTAATGCCGACCGGCAAATGGTGTATCACGGTGTACGAATATATTTTAAAACTGAGGTTGCACGCATCATTCCACGTTTCAACTGAGAAATCTTATGTCTGAGAATAATTTCATAACATTGCCGGCCTAAAATATGAAGCCAGAGAGAAACACAAAACCAGCGTTTGCCAGAGAACGCTCATGTGACGATTATTTCCCTTATTTCTTCTCCAGGTCCATTCGGTGGTAGTATCACCTGTAGGTTCAACGTACTTGCCCCCAAATCGACATTGCTAGTTAGGAAAATTTGTATGAATTTGGCTCAATAGTGCTGGAGCAAGTCAAGTTTGGCTCAACAGTGCAGTTTTCCCCAACCAGGTATCTCCCACCAGCCTGGCACCGCCCCAGCCGGGACAAGTTCTACGTCCCCGATCGCTCTCCTGGCATGTGTGGTGGTGTAAGTGTAAGTGTGAGCGTGTAAGGGATGAGGATAGGTCAAGGAAGAAAAGATCGCGTGCGGTCCGTGGCCCATTTGCTAGGGTGCTGCTCCGGCATTCGCCTGGTGTTGATTGGAGAAACCACGGAAAACTACCGATCAGAGCAGCTGGCCGCTAGACTTCTCCTCCAGACAGCGACTCAATTCGACCTTGCTGACAAGCTTGTGTCGAAAATCCTGCCGCCGTCGGGACTCGAACCTAGGACCTCCCGGCCAGAGACGCTACAGTGAAATCAGTTGATGCACTGAGCCACCGCTCACGGTTGATTCTCTCGTACTGAATCCAGAAAGAAAACGAACGTTTGCATCAAAATCGTTCGTAACTGTTTATAAAGCTCCAAAATATAAAGCCTCTTAATGTAAGAAAATTAAAAACCTTAATCCTATCGCCTTCATATGTATTACTTACGTGTGAATAGATCAAATGGTTCATCATTGCATCCGATGTTCAGTAATAAGGGATACAACCAATACAAAATAACACCATTAATCGTATCAGATATACTGTTAGGAAATATGTCAACATGTTAAAAATTAGATCGGATAGGATAAAACGTTTACTACATGCGGATAAAAGACCAATATGTACTATTAATTTAGGATTGAGGAGGTATCAATCACAAAGTATATTACAATATAAATTTTAATAAAAAAATACAGCCATACACGTGTTTTGGGACTACTTTATCGCATCTTCAGTGGTTATACAAAGATGTAAATGAACGAATAAATATACTTAGCATATGAATAAATAGAAATGCAAACGAACATTGTAAAATTTATGTAAATAGAATACATATACTATTATTAAAATTATTAAGATTTATATTGTAATATACTTTGTGGTTGGTACCTCCTCATTCCTGAATTAATATCATGGAATACCATAGTATGACTGCTCCCACCATGGAATTCATGACGTACTAGTAAGTAATTGCACTCTCGTGTTGCCACGCTCGAAAATAATCAAGTAACTTGAACGTAATGGTATCTATTAGCCACTTGTTAAGGCAATACAAAATACAATATTTGGATTTATAACAGAATATTACTAACAGTTCTTTAGATCAGGGATTCCCAACGGAGTCGGTATCGAACTTTAAAGCGGAAGTATAAATATTACGAGGTCGAATGGGAGACAGTAATCGAACTTGAACTGGGGACTGATCGATATAATCAAAATCGAGATGCTATTATTACAAAATAGATATAATGCACCAAGAGCGTTAAAGAGCCCTCGGGCGTCATTTTCGCAACTCAATATTTAGAACCTGTTAACGCCCGTGGTAGCTACAAAATTTATTTTTTTACATATTTTAATGATTCAGATATTTACCTATTAATTAGTTACTAGCTTGACTCAGTTTGTAATATCATTTTCATCTGCCTTTTTATATATCCCTCCAATACCTTTTTGCCCACGATCCCCTCGCGATCCAGGTATGTAATGCAGTGTATATCGAGTCTGTATCGAAGGTAATAACATGCAATGATGTGTCAATAAAAAATTAATTTATTTTAATTTGATAATTAATTATTTTATATAAAGCTACAAAACATCTAATAAATAACAAATTCGTTCCCCTTCATCGCTCCTCGTTCATCGTTCATCGTTTAGGATAACGATATTTAGAAAACTCAAGAAATTATACACCGACAGCATTACTCCATCTCGCAAGAAAGTATTCTCCGCAATATGCACTGCAGAAATATAATGGCCACTTAAAAAAAACGCTCAACATAGACAGCATTTTGTAACCATTCCTCAACAATGAAGAGAAGAAAGTAAGCTCTTGCAGAAGCGGATGTGTCTCCTGTTATTACTGGAAATAAGGAATATTTAGAAGTTGATACTTAATCTTATTCCGAACTTATATTGTCGGTTGGTTTGAATTAGAGGTAAATACATTGTTTATATTTTCTGAATGAAAAAAAGGTTCCCAATTAAGTCGGGGCATGAAGCTAGTTGGCCAGTCTGTACCCCTCTCTGGGCGTCACAAGATATAAATACTCCAGTGTGGAAGAATCGATTATCCGGGATTCCTCTTTATAGTCTTTAGAAAGAAAACGATTGAATGGAAGAATTAAAAAATATGTGTTACATTTCTCTTATCTGCAAACTTGGGATGATATAATTTGTTTTGTCAATTGAATTGGGAATACATTTTTATATGATCACTGGAAATTAGAGCATATTAATAAAAAGGAAATTGTAACATCTTATTTCTGCAAAAAATTGTAATATAAAATAAATCCATGTGAATTAGTTAATACGTAGTTACTAACAATATATTACATTGTAACGTATTTTTTACTCATATTTTATTAATTTATTTTTTAATGAATACGTTGAAAATTTCGATTTTCCGGGGTTTTCTAATTCTGTGAACCCCTTCCCTGTCCTTGTACACAGCTAATGGAGGTTCTACACTTATGCGAAATTTGTTACTCACGCGACTGATTGAAAATATTAGTACTGTCCGAGGAATATTTGCTCCACAATCCACTGGTGTCCCAAAGGACCTTGGAGACAAGGCTCCACCATTTCTAACCTCGGCTCTTGGTGATGAGTCAGTATCGCGCTCTACCGTTTTGTTCGCGGAGACATTCTACTCCACGCTTGCCAACTGGCTGAGTGAGCTTGGCGTGGTGGATCGTACGAAGCTGCCTTCTTTCACTATTCTTCTGTGGCCCTCTACGAAAATGTAGCAACGTACTTCCTTCGTCACAAAGCACTGAATATCATCGCCCTCCAAAATTCTCAAATAAAATTCAAATAATTTTGAGTGAAAACGTGCTGGCTGATGACAATCTGTAGCGATTGTTCATAACTGAACCGGGCGCAAATATTTTCATATGGAATGAAAATACATATAATTTACAATATTGGTATAGCAGTAAACCTCATTAGTTACTGAATTGGGTGATTACCGGAGCCACTAACGCATGTTGTCCCTACTAGGCTTGAAATTCGAAATTCAGCGGATATCGCAACCTAGAGAATTCGACCATTTCTTATCAATTGTTTCTGTCATTTCTGCCGCTCAAACCTAGGTGGAAGCTGGAGCTGTTTTGATTGATGTTTCCGAGCACATCAACTCCTAAGGCGATTAGTCCCGTTACTGTAGTGAATGGTATATCCCAGGAGGAGATAAAACACTCCTTTCCCCACCAGATGGTGAGATCCGACTCCGACCTACACATCCGGCTTTCGGGGAATTTCATCCTCTAAGTATCTCTCCATCGGTGCTACGTTTCAGCCGGGACTAGCTCTAAGCTCCCAGTGCAGAGTATGAGTGTGTAGGTAAAGGGAGTGGATAGGGTAAGGAAGAGAAAGGGAAGATGGCGCTCATTTGTTAGGGTACTGCTCCGACATTCGGCTGATATTGTTCGGAGAAACTACCGACCACAGAAGCCGGCCGATAGAATTCTCCTCCAGACCCCGGCTGTATTTTTACCTGGCTATGTAGCTAGTGTCGAAAATCCACCACCGTCGGGACGCGAACCCTACGACCTCCCGGTCAGAGTCTCTGCAGTTACAGTGACATTGCTGGACCGGCGCTAAACTCAGGCGATGGAATTGTTTCAACAACGGAATCGGTCCCGAAGCTATCTTCAGCATCCGGTGTCATTCACCACTACGGAGGGCCGCCCAAAGCGTATGACCAACCACTCGCTTGGGAATCCCATTCTCATATTTTACTTTCTTTGTTTTTGTATTCTCATTCATTTTGTTACATGCGACTATACATTGAATACGCAACCGTCATGGAAACATTTAATGCAAATAATTCACCTTCAAAAGAGAAAATCACTCATTACTTTCAATACTCGGTAAATCATCTTAAAAAGAGAAAATTAAACATTTCACGGAAAAGCAAAACTAAGATAGCACAAGGAATTATAACATCGCGGAAAAAACACGTACTCTATATTTCTAAGCTAATTTCATTTACATAATATCTAAAATAATTTTAATAACTTTATCTCTAATTTCATGACGTATCACTCGGTTTACATGTATACTTCCGAAAATTCAAAAGCATTTAATGGAAACTACAGCGCAGTCAAACATAATGAAAACGAACGCTAATACCAAGACTAAAGGAATGTAGAATATTGCAAAAAAATCTCAAAACTTTATAGAGAATGTTGGTTTCAAAGATAATGGTGGAGGAGAGCGTTCCGGTAAAACTGCAAATCTCTTCAACCAACACTTGTCGAGGATTGTGATTGATTTCAGGATGGGAGTAAAAAAATCAACATCATATTCCAAAATCAAATATTCCAACATCAGTTTCCAAAAATATTTTCGGCACGATGTTTGTTTCCGAAACTTCTTCCAATGAAGTTCCCAGAGTAGTCAGGAAACAAACTAAATATGCGCCTGGTTTAGATGCGTTTATTAAAAATGTGTACGTCTGGCTTTGTATACTCGATAAATCACAATTCAATGCTTCTTTCTGCACATTCTTTAAGCACCGGAATATTTCCTGGTATTTTTAAAACTGCGAAAATTACCCACTTTTTAAACTAGTGCTACAACAGCACGTACTTCCTCGCATTGTTTCTACATTTGAAGTTTTCGAAAATTCAGACTGTTCAACGAAAAGGATACACGCGTCATAATTTTAAAATAAAAAAATGGAAGAAAAAATTGGGAACGTTTTTGAGAATTTTTTTAAAAAATTGCATTAATGTTAAGTCCAAATTACGCGAAAACTACTTAATAGTTTTTAAAGAACTGTTAACTGTTTGTTTTAAAACTAATAATTTTTTTCAAAACATTCCATGAGCTTTTTTAAAGAACTGATTGTTTGGCAAAGTCTTTGAGGGAAAAATCTCTATCTTCAATTTTGTAGTTTTTAAATGTTAACATTTTGCAATTTTCAAAAATTCCTAGAGTTCGCCGAAATTGTGACTAGCGCCATATATTTTACCGACCGTCGATACATACAAGGAGAAAATTTAAAGAAAAAAGGTTTTCTCGCAAAATTACCTGAAAACTACTCATATTTTCGAAATATTGTACCTGATCATATACCTGATCATATTGTACCAGACTTCAAAATCTGTCTTTAAGGAACAGATTTCATTAAGGAAAAAATCATTAAGAAAGACGCCCAAAAAGTCGCACTTCTGCAATTTTCGAAAAATGAGGAATTTCAAGGAACATGACACCTGCACCATTCTCTTAAGCTCTCTGTACGCTATCCGAGGACGAAGCTTAATTAAAACATTTTGAGCCCTTTTTGAGAAATTTTTGAAAATATTTTTTGAAGCTTCATGTAAAGTGGCCTCAAAAATCAAAATATCCGGTTGAAAGTCCCAAAGTTTGTTCAGATTAATCGATGAATATCCTTTTTGGAAAAAATCGGCCAAACAGTTTAGCGTTGATCACAGACGGGCGGACAGACGAATAGACAAACGTTTTGCCATCAATCAATTTTTGGGTATCAATCAATTTTTGGGTCCGCAAAACAAGTATTCTAGCCACACCACGTGTTCAAGGAAATAATTTACTATACTCAAGGACAGGATTTAAACACTTTTTCGTTACCAGGACCTGGCAATAAGACTTTTTCTGCCGAAAATTCGCCGATTTCCGGCCCACAATTACATTACTTTCTCTTCCTACGAAGTAAGTACGAAAAAGGAAACGGGCTACAAAAATGAAATTCAAAATTATCGGCCAACTTCTCTTTTTGTCAGTTTTCTCAAAAAAATTAAAGAGACTTTTCTCGAAAAACATAAGGAATTTTCAGACTCTGAACAGGATTTAGAAAATTAAAATGTACGGAAACGATCATTTTTTCTATTCTTAAATATGCATCATCATCGAAGGTTTAAAATGAAGTATCTATTGGACTATTTTTCGATGGAATGCTTTTGAAGTCATTGACCATAGAATTTGGCTTTCAAAATTATATTCATCTCTAATGGTGGTTCACATGGAAACGTAAGAACAGTTCTGTTTGGTAATGGTACGAATATTCTTTGAAACGAAATAAGAACTAGAAGAATTTTATATTCTTCCAGTTGGTTTCTTAATCAGAAATTAATAGTAAACGGAGGAAAAACAAAGCATTTTCAATGCAATTTTGGATTTAAAACAGGCAATCGTATGCGCAATTGAAAATGAATAATATGCAATTAACTGATGTTAAGGAAACAAAAGTTCAGGGTCATTGAATTCAGTCAAATCTCCAAAAGAGGAATAACCATATAAATGAATTCAATACTAAATTAGGGCCATTATGCTACGTATTCAAAATTCTTTCAAATTCAGTCATCCTTCATATGCTCATGCGTATATTTTGCAATTGTACATTATCGCTTGAGATATGGTATAATATTATGGGGAAGCTAATACTCCAGTACATAGGCTTTTAGATCGCAAAAAAAATTGTACGAATAATAAATGCCAACCACGTGATTTCTGCAAGACACTTGTCATTGAGCTTGGAATCTTACCATATGCCTTGCCTATTCTTTATGAATATGCAGTTTTGTAACAATTGTCTTAAAGGTGGGAACATAGTTGCATGCCATACAGATATTGATAATTGCAAGACCCGTCGCAGGAATCACATTGACCAAGTGTCAGTATCTACAGCTCACTACAAGAAATCCATATATTTCGTGTAAGTTACTTGCCGACGCATTGTCAGATGACATTAAATAAATAAATCTATTCACTAGTTTAAGTGCCACGTCAAGTATATTCTGATGTGTAACTGTTCATATACAATTCGAAACTACACTGATCATCAAGAAGAAGGTAATATTTATTTTAACACTGATATTTAATGCACTAGTTAACATTTGTACTGTAACATTTTAATAGACTAAGTATCTATTTATTTATTAAGTCAAAAACAGTCAAAAACTGTATGTGACGTATGGGGGAGAAAATCATTTTCGCACGCTTTCTTGAGTTTCAGAATCACTTCCCAATAATTTAATTATTAATAGTTGAAAAAATAATAATAATCATAATAATAATAAGAAGAAGAAGAACAAATTTAAAAAAGCGAGAGATGAACATTTCAAAAAACTAGATATTTTCGTTGCCAAATTATAGAAAACTTATTTTTAACGGTAAAGGAACGAATAGATTTGGTTTTTCTGTATTGTTAACAAAATAGAAACTCACCCTAAACTCTACTACCACTACAAGCAAAAGGAAAGTTCAACAAAACGTGCGCATAGTGAAGCTACATTTACGTATCCCTGTAACAATTATTGTACCCCAGTTTCTGGGTCAATTACTCCCATCTCGATCAGGTTTTTCGTCAAGTTTCCCTGATTCATGGAGCAAATTCTGAGATGGCCCTTTGTTTTGCTTCTGGATATAAATGTATTGCAGCTTCACTATGCAAACGTTTTGTTGAGATCCCCTTTTGCCAGTTGCGGAAGGAGTAGAGTCAGGGATGATAGTTGCAATTTTGTTACCAGCACTGAAATAACAAATATACAGTTCATTAACCGATAAACGTAAAGTTTTCATAACTTCGGAGTGAAAATTACTAGTATTTGAAATGTTGCTAACTTCGCATTGTTGGTACTTCTATTCATAGTAGAAGGGTGGGGAAGAGATTCTGGAGCTTAAAAAACCGCCGCAGATAATACTTATCCTCCATTCCTGATTTAAAGTTTCTACTATTATTTATAAAAAAAATAAATCAAATAATAAATTAGATACCTACGCATCTCCAATGGTATCCAATGCGAAAAAGGAAACAATTTTGTTCTCATCAATAGTTCAAGTTTACCATGACAAAATCAATTTAATTCACTTCAAGGAGTATGTTTTTAACACATATTTCGCCAGTGTCACTTTTTGAATATACCATCTAACAAAAGTGAATAGTATAACAGACAATAAAATGATTTTTATTCATCATATCTGTGATTCGAATGGTACATTTGCCTCTGTTTATGGTCCATAGATAGTCGAATGAAATACACACTACAGTTGCCTGAATTTAGCAATAATAAGAATCTTAGAAAATACTTCATTGAAGGAGATAAAATATTCCTATATGATTGGCAGTATATAGAACACATTTTTTTGTACGTCCGACGAGAGAAGAGATATGAATTTGTTTACCTTTTCTCGATGAGCTCTTGGAATTAGATGGTCAAGGAATTTCAGGTTTTAGATAATCTCGTTTAACTTCGTTTCAGTTGAATACTGAGCTGGATGTGTGACATTGGACATCATAATTTACACTCCTTACTCCGAGCGTGTTTGCGTGCTCTATCTTTTTCAACGTTAATCCCGCTTTACGACGTACTCCTCCACCTCGTCCTAGAACGGATGATGAATAGGGAAGGGACGGAGAAGATCAAGCGCTGTCCATTGCCCGTTGTATTGGGTGTTGCTCCGGCATTTAGTTGGAAGCGTTCAGGAAACCCATTGATCACAGCAGTCGGCCTACAAATTAGATTCCTGTAAGAACCACACACTCACCGACGTTAAACACATCAACTAAATTCCTGGCACTTCGCCTGGAGCGAACCCGTGACCTCCCAATCACAGAATCGCTCGAGCCGGAAGGCGTTGCCTTTACACTCGCCGCTACCTACTACGCTTAATGCGCGTGTTTGCACGCTCTGATGTGTGAAATTCTTGAGGAGGAAGTGCTCACTACAAACGTCGCGGGAAGTAATACAACTTCAAAACTTTTGAGGGGGGAAACGATGTTGTACGAATTCCCTCGAATTCTCAAATGAAAGAAATTATTAAGGAAAGAACTACATGTGCTAATTCTTTGAATCAATAGTGAAAATGTAGGCACAGTAATACATAACATATGGGATGAAATTATTCAAGAGAAATAGCACTACTGTTTAGATATTTGGATTGGATTTGAAATAGCTCTCAGTTTTATCAAAGCTTACTTAAAAATTAGGCAGTTTTTTTCTTTTGAATAATCTTCTAAAACGTGCGTCCAACATTCGGGAAAATTATACGTCACAAAATTGCAATTACAAGATTTTATGTTGGGAAGTCAATTATATATTCTCTTTAAATAATATGTAGGAATAAAAAATAGAATATTCAAAATATTACTGTCATGGAGTAATAATCGATTTTTAAATACTGGTATTTTTTGGAAAAGCCTTTCAAAAATAGGCAAACATTTCCAAAGACAAAACGGGTAGGCCTACAAGAAATAAAAAGTATCAACTCATGTTGCACGCATCACTGCTTAGGACTTTTTGATGACTTTTTCATAACAAAAACTAATTTTCATCCCAAACTTCTGTGATACGACTTTTTTGACCTGAAAACGGAGATATCTTTTAGAGATATGTCACAAAAAAAATTAAAGAATGACAGCAAAAACAATAGTTTTGTTTGGAATGTTTACAGAAAGAAAAGGGTCAGCAAATAAATTTAGTCTGAAATGTTACTAGAAGGAAGATTTCTGAATTAGAACAAAGTAACCATCTGAATTGCCTAGAATTCTAATGCAAAAAACGGCAGGGTATAATAATAAATTTGCAAGAACACACAATTCTTACTTCTTACTTTCATTACTCTGATAGGTGTGAAGAAGCACTGGAGTTAGCCATCCCCGAGCAAGTACTTGCAATATTGTTAGAAAGACGTCCTCTTGATCAAGCTAGGACAAATGGGGTTGGTGGCCGATCTATCTATCGGGTCGAGGATAACGCAGGAAGAGTTGAGGATAAAAAAACTGTAGGAAGGGTGGTAACGGAAAGGGAGTGCACAGATAATAGCCCTTTGAATATCCATTTCAAAACATGGAGATGGAAAATGACGATTTTTCGACAGTAAAACTCGTATTGTGATCTCGTTATCGAACATCTGAATAAATCTTGCTCCAAGATGTAGTAAATTACTTCCTGAAACACCATGTGTAGTTAGAATCCACGTTTTATGGGTCGTGGATACCGAAAATGTTGTTGACGGTAAAATGCGAGCATGTTTGTCTCCGTCTGTCCGTGGTCATCAGTAGCACCCGTTCCCACGATTTTCTCCAAAACTGACATTTTTCGATCGATTTAGCCGAACTCAAGACCCTCCAAATTTGAAAAGAATATTTTGATTTTTGGGGGAGTTTACATGAAGCTTCCACATCTTCAAAATTTTCTCAAAAATTGCTCCAATGTTTTGGTTTAATTTATATCACATGTGATCTGCAGATTCGACAAGAACGCTTAAAAGTAACACGGGTCTCATTTTCGTGGAATTCTGAATTTTCGAAAATGGGAAAAGTTCAAAAATGTTTCGTATTCCGACAACTACTACAATATAAAATGGAGATATTTGAAATATGTTTTTCAAAACTAGATTTTTAAATAAGATCATGTACAATTTCTCGAAAATGTTTGTAGATTTGCATGGAATACAGAAATTTTTAAAAACAAGATTTTCTCACTAGCGGCTCGGAAAGGTTTCGTTAATTTTTTTTCTCGATTGGAGAAAAGGACGCCTATAAAAAGATGCGGGTTCTTTTTTCGCTGAACACTGTATTTTCGAAAATTGCAAACAGAAAATTTGCAAATGCAAAATAATTAAAATAGGGACTTTCTTCCTAAATAAACTTTCTTCTTTAAAACTTGATCTTGAAATAACAGCAATGAAAATTACTTAAATTTGAAATTGCAAATTTAGTGTTCAACTTTGTTCTAAAGCGTCACGTAGGTCCGGCTTCGTTGTAAGTCTAGTGGTGTAAGGGTAGCAGGAATGGCGTGATGAGACTGTGAATCCTTGTTCAAATCCCAATGTGGAAAACGTGTTTTTGCTGGTTGTAAACAGTTTCACATGTTCACGTACTATTGTAATATTGCGTAGCCGTTACAAATAAAGCGAGGGAGTAAGTGCTGATGTAGCACCGCTAGTTAGAATAAACTTGTTATTAGAGCATGACACCACTTCCCCGTGTAATGGATCATTATTTGTTTATTACCATACGCTTCAACAAATTGACCGAGTGAAAATGGAGAACGAATTGGGCAGGGGTAATAAAAATTGGACAAGCGATTTCACCTCCAGAGGGGAGCGGCCTTCCCGCGGGACGTCAACGTATCAACAGAACACCGCGTCCCAAACGAAGCGCGGCCGTGGCGCGGGGGGGACCGGGGCGCCTGCGGAGGGGGATGCTGATGGAGGCTATTTCTGGCGGCGCCGGATGCGGCAGCGGCGGCGGCAGCGGCGGCGGCGGCGGCGGTCACGCGGCGGCGCTCGGGGGATTCCCCGGCGAGATGCGCGCCACGGCCCATATTGGGGCAGAGACCGCTGCAGCCCCGGCGGCCGCCGCCCACGCTTCTCGGAACGCCGCCACTTCCCTTGGAAATAGTTCAGGGCCGAAAAATAACATGACTAGCCCGCTTAAATAAATTGCCTCACGGTATGAGCTGTATATGGGGATTTAAAATTAAACCCGCGTCTCACAATACGCAGTACCGAAGCGTACTAAGCCAAAAATGTATGCGAGTATGTATTTCCTGTTGTCTTTTCAGAGGTGTGCTAATAGGAAATCTTATCAATGAAACAATATGTTTTCATGAAAGAATTGAAATTAAGAAAAGAAGACGCAAACGATAATTAGCGTTGTGCAGAAAGCGACCAATCCACAAAAATCTAAAACATTCAGCAATAAAACTCCCTGGACAGCTGATCTCCATTACTTTGTTTCTCATAAGGCATCTAAGCGATTTTCTCATTGGACTGATCTCGACAGGCATAGCTGTTTTTACGCTTTTAAATTGTGGAAAGTGATTACATATTATTGACTAAATTAAGAAAAAAACATGTGACTTGGGAGTAAATACTCATCCCGTACAGATCTCATTTTCAGCGAGCATCCATGTTGTTCGAAATATTGAAACACGTCGAAACTTTAGAAACCATTTTTCAGTCACTTTTACTCTTGAGGCTTCACTGTTAACTGAATAATGCCATTTAATTTTTTGATGTTGAAATAAGTGTTTAACCTCTTTCTCTGGGGAAAGCACGAAACTGGTAAATTAGATAATGTATCAATAATGAATTTGTGATGGTTTGTGTGTTACTAAACCAGAGAGTAAAGTTCACAACAAGGAAATGCCCCATTTTTTATCTATACGGCGGACTTTCCTAAATCCGTGTATGTAGACCCGACAAAAGGCCTGGATTTTCTGACGCACAAAAATAAATGATAGAAATGAAGTAAACACTTTTCGAAATAGAAAAGATGAGTTCACCGCGCCATAATCCATTTATTTAACGCTGATTATTCCTTCAGAAAATCATTTGAATTTATAACTTGCAATAATCGCTGGAATTAATATCGAAAGTTTTAAATTACTAACTGCCAGGATTTTGCGCAAGTTTGTCTACGCAGATAAAGGAAATAGTACATTGAATTAAGATATTGGATAATATACAAGGTTTATGACTACAAACTACAAAAAAATGTTTTGCATACAAACGTTTGCCTTAATTAGCACGAGGAACGAATTGTAGACTGTTTCATTGAAGAAAAATCGTAAAACAATTTCATCGCTTCCAAGCAAAAGGTACCATCGATGTTTTTTCCTCTGAACGTCGTACGACAGTTGCTCAGAAATAAGAAGTTCTGTGGAAGTTTTTGGAACAATGCGTTCGTCATTTCCTTTCTGGCACTTTGCCAGCACTAATCAGCTCTGAAAAACTAGCGCGGCGGTTGCACGCAGAGACATCGACCTACATTTTAAACATTCCTTTCACTTATTACGCGCGCATTTTTGCACCAGTGAATCTAAAATCATTTCGATAGTTTTGTGACACGTAGAATGTCGTGATGTTGATGAATCATCTCATACGGTTCAGTATTAATCTGAAAAATAAAAGAATGTGGAATAAAATTGGCCAATTATTATCAATGATGTGACAGAAAAATGAAGTAAGGTATTTCTTGTTATATTGGTTATTGAAGAAATATGTATACGCAGGGTAGAGGGTTAGCCGCTTTATTACGAACTTATACAATGGAGGGGGGTAATTGAAACGAACATTACAAACATGCAATAAGTGTCTCCTTTCAAAACAATGGTGGAAGAGATGCGAAAACACAAGTGTTACTGTAAAAATTTCGTGTAGTAGACTAATTCTTTTGGGTCATATCCCTTAACGTTTCCCCGGGAACGAATTCACTCGATAAAACGCTCTAACGGAGAACCAAAGGAAAGCTCTGCAATATGGGAAAACAAAGTTTTTTGTCATAAAATGCATTGGAAATTATTCGTTGCATTGAGGTTGTTTTATGTTAATCCTGAAGGCCGAAAGGCGGATCCTCATCGCCAAATTTGACGTGCGTGACCAACTAGTGCCCAAAACTATTAGCATAATATATGGGAGAACGCTATTGTTATGGAATTTTCTTAGATCGCCATTAGTATCGCCATTTCTTTGCTTCGGTGTATTAGTGAGTATTGATCACACAATTATATCTGCTCACCCAACAGCAATGCTTTAGAGTGCTGAAAATCGTGACGATTGTATTTCGTTTAGGTGGGTGTGGGGAACGCCTACCTTGAGACCTCTTGCCTAGTTGAACGTTTGTTGAGTAGTTTCAAATATTCGATTTTTTCTTTTCGAATAAAATTGCTGATGTGTGTGGCATTCGTTGTATTAATGTTTATATTAAATTAAAAATATTTTCCGAGCATGAAAGACGAGATTTGGAGTGTTGAAGGTAAATTGAAATTTCAAACTATTAGATCTTGATTACTTTCAAAATTGTAAGTTACCGTTTACAAAAAAAATGTTTACAAAATGAGTATGTAAAATTTATAGCGCTTTCCATTCACCGCACTGGTGCGCACTCAGTGCGCGCCCAGAGCAACATTTGTGTGCCATTTCACCGCTAGGGCATACCAGTGCAAAGCACGTTCCATTCGCACTATGACACGGTACCAGGGGGCACTCAAAGACCTGCACTGAGGAGTTCGTCAGTGCCGTTCAATGCTCCGGGCAATTTTGAGGTTAGGTGCAGAATTTATGAACGTTGATTTCGATTCGTGGTGAAATTGTGAAGGCAAGTGAGGATCTACTGTCACGCAGGAATACTTCGAATAATGGTGTCCATTATGTTTGCAAGAAATGTCTTAAAATAATTTTCGTGACACACGCGAAGTTCGGAAAATCAGTTTGTGTTTTCCTAAAATTTAACCTTGAATAACTTCATTATAACAATTCCAGTGTTATTTAGAAACGAAAGGGTAGGTACGACTCAATTTCGAAACGCTAATAAAGTGAACATAAAAATAATGACCCTTACAAAATCATTCAAATATAAGTGCCAAGAAATGTTTCTAGCACGCCCATACATACACCAGCAGAAATGCTCATGTTAATATTTTTATGCTTTTCAAAAATCAAACAATTCTGCATAATCCTTTCGGTTCAAAATCTTGTGTGTGTGTCTTGTGTGTATGATATATATATATATATATATATATATATATATATATATATATATATATTAAAAATATTATCGATTTTATTTAAATATAAATATTATTTATATATTGATCACTGGCAAATCTTGAAAAATAAAATTTTGACAGATACGCATTTGAAGTTTCCGTTAGTTCTTAAACAAAGAAAACACTCGTTAATAATTTATGAATTAAGGAGTAAGAATTACCAAAAGACTTCAATAAAATTATAACAACGATCGTAATTCAAAATTATTATTTTTCAGGTTCCATGAGTGTGACAGACCAGAACGGTGTCTATAATCTCGCTGCGTAGCGCACACGCACTAATTCAGTTCCGGAATCCGTGTCATTCGTGGCTGACCTTCACGTGTGTGGGGCAGCACTGTTGCGGAGCGATGACGTTTTTGCCCTGCACTAGGATGGGTTTCAGGGCAACGAATGAAGAACGCTATTAGTTAGCAAAATTAGTAAGTAAGTTTACTAAGTTATTACTTAGTAAGTAAGTTATTAATAAAATTTGAATGAGACGCTTAATTCCAGGTAGTTGGCCCTTAAAAAGGTAATTCTTCAGTTCACAAGGATAGAATAGACGAACGAGCGTACGTACCGTCATGATTTCTCGGAGCGGAGTGCTGCCTTGAGTCTACTCTAGAGCTTACTGGTAGAGAGTCGTAGTGAGCAGATTCATTCACGTAGGTTACGATAAGGAATGAGTCATTATTTTCTTGCCTTTATATCCCCTTTATTTATTACAATATTTATATTACATTTCGTTATGCTCTCTATTGTAAAAAAGGGCTCACTGTTTTGTAAGAACAATATGTAGTACGTGTAAACCATGAATAGGAAGTAGGTCGACGATTGCTTTACATTATACGAAGGAGAAGGAGATTAGAAAATGATGATTTTTGTTGAACGACCTCCAATCATCTACAATTTTTTTACAATCATTTTAGGTAGTTAATTATGTACAATAAGAAATCATTTATATTTCTAAAAATTAATATCATACTATTGTTTTAAAAATAATTTAGAATTTACGCTGATTGACTAAGATTTATATCTGCCGAATATGTGCGGTTTGTGAGCTTTTATTTGATAAACCTCTTTAATGTTAGAAAGTGGTAAATCGCAATTATAATTGGTGAGGCGGTTGGGATCAAACAGAAGGAAAACTTGCTCAAGAATTGAAGAAATATTCATATCTATGTTCCTTGCCTTCAGTTGTCGTTGCGGTGAGCTATGTACTTCCCCATGCGTTGTTTAAAATTTCCCAATGACAGTGCCTTTGTGTAGTGCAAACGAATTGTTCTTCAGAAGACACGACGTGACATTTTTGAGAGATATGTCAGAGGCCAGAGTCCTACGCCAGTTTCTCGCTTCAAATGAGAATAATATCAGTACAATTTATATGAGAAAATGTTTACTGTTTTGTTTTTATTTAAGTTAATGTCTATACAGAAAGTAAAGCAGAAAGCATATAGTTGCTCTATATAGAGAACATGACTTGCCAAAATATATTTATTTTTTATTTAACGTCAAAAATAATTAAAAGTGTATGTGACGTATGCGGTACAAACATGATAAACACAAACTACGCACGTTTTCTTGCACTCCGGAAACCATACCCGATGTTTTCCAACAGTTCAAGTATGAAGCAAGTTATCAACGAGAGTTTTGGTAATATTTAATAACAAAAAAATATTCGCTGACTTGTAATAGAAGCTATTTGCATCCGCAAAAAAACTACAAAAATTTTCTTTTATAGAACTGCACTGACGAAATAACTAAACCCCCACTCCTCTAGCATTTGCCAAAAACAAAGCTCAAGAATAGGTACGCAAATTGTGAAGCTACATTTATTATTCAGAAGTGGAGCAATAGAAAATTTTCAATTTGCTCCACTGCGCAAATGTTGGGCAAAAATCAAGGGAAACTTAACGAAAAATCTGATCGTAATGGCAGTTTTAATCCAGAAGCTGAAGAGCAATACTTGATACAGTCTTTTAGTATTGTACGGTACAAATAGTACTAATGCATTAATATAATTGTTAAAATAAATATCTTCTTTTTTTATAGACATTTATTATACATAAACAGTTATGCAGAATAAACGATTTTACCTGCCTAAAACTTGTGAAACGAATTTCAGCTTTTAATGTCATATGGCAATGTGTTGAAAGGTAACGTACATATATTATACGTAAACTACCTGGACCCGTGGGAACATTACGCACTTAGTAAATAAATGTTTTAAAAGTGAAAATTCCTTCACAGTGAACCCTAACTTCGAACGGAAGGAATTCTAGCTTCTAACTTGGAATGTTAGGAATTGTGCGCAAATAAACGTTCTAATAATGAAGGTTTGGATTAAATGTCATATGAAATAAAAAGGTCCCTTTAATTTCATTGTGGAATTCTTTCTCTTTTCCTTAAATTTCATTTTACGTACATTTCCAGTCAGTTTTTGTTTTATCACTCAAGTAATGGAGTAAGGGCCCAAAAGAGCTAATTTTCCACAAATAAAACAGAAGGTTTAAAAAGATGTCATTTTCTACAATATTGCTTGGCCCCACCTGTTCACTACCTGTATCCTCATTTCTCCACCCATCCCCTACATGTTCCCCACCTGCCCACCCAAAACCCGTGTCCTCAAACAACTGTCCCCACAAAAATTGGGCCCCTCAAGGAATACCCAAATCTGTTTTGGCCGAGTGATGCGCGATTGTAATGAATGTTGCAGTAATCTGTTCCTCGATATAATCTGCATGCTTCTCTTTTTCCATCTTAAAACTATTTGACGCAGATCTGGAGAGTAATTCCCTATCCAGCACTATCACACTTACAGGGTGTTGTGTCGATGGGTCCTAATAAATTGTAAACAAATATCGTCTATCCGTAGCGTATTATGCGAGTATGTACAGCAGAGAGATGATTTTGGTTTACGTTGTGGCATTTGCACAGTGTCGCTGTGGCATGTCCACTCAATGGTGCACTTCCGCCTTGGCAAAGTAGACAGCTGCCTTGGGCTCCAATCTCAGACGGGGACCTAGTAAAATTTTAAACTTAACTAATTTTAGTTTACTATAAATGCATGAAGACAATTTTTAACTGTTTTACTTATTACATTTTTTAACTATATTTATTTACTTCATATTTTAATAGTTATTTTCGCACCAAGGGTGTTTAAGGGTTATAATGATCGAGCGGAGACAAAATGCCCGAGGGCCTTTGGCCCGAGGACATTTTGTCGCCCTAAATCATTAGAAGCTGTTAACGTCCGTGGTACATATATAATTTTATTTTTTACCTAATTTTATTCTCTGAGATTTTCTTATTTACTAATTAACTAGATGTTAACTTGTCTCGGATTGTCTTTTCATATTTCCCTTCCAAAATTCCCTTTTCTAATTCCCTCTCATAATTCCCTCCATAAGAGAGCATGAAGCATCACTCAACTTTTCTCATGTTCCCCTCGTTACCACGATCCTTTCGATCCAGGTAAGTTATGCAGTGTACATCGAAGGCAATAACAAGCTATAACGTATCAGTAAAAAATAAAATATTTAAATCACTGGAATAATAATTATAAATAAGTGGAAATTATAAGATCAGAACTATATAATAATTATTATATAAGAATTATTACATAATTATTATCAAATAATTATTTATATTATGAATGATTTGTGCAATATTTCCTGAATTACGAAAAGAAGGAGGCCCAATCTTTTTATCGTCTAGGGGCCCTGGTTCTCGGAGTTTGGCCTTGGCATCACTTTATTATACTTGAGCTCCTTTATTAGAATATCATTCAATTACCGTGGGTCCACCGCTTTTTAGGCAAAGGTATTGAAATAGTACATTTGCAAGAGTTTTGACTGAACGAACATACTAAAACTCTATACACGACACTCTGTATAGCCTCCTCTTTTCGAAGTCGATTGAAAGGAAACAGTCCCCTGTAGGTCTTAAGTATATCTCGCATTTTGGTCTTCTCGAGCACCAGATAATTTCAGACAAAAATAACGCTAAAAATTTCAGTGAATAAACTTTTTTGGCAAAGTGAGAACAAAGTTGCCTTTTCTTTTCTTAACTCCCTATACGCAACATTTGGCAGCACATAAATTGTCACGATAGTTCAATGCCGTATGATATTGCCATTATTTTCCCCTTCCCGCGTCCTTTGCAGCCTCTTTCCTTCCCACTCCCTCCTCGAGCCATCGTGAGCCGCCGCACACGTGTTGCCGGCGGGCATCGCGATGCCCCAGGGCGCCGCCGCCGCCGCTGCCGCCGCCGCTGCACTGGGCTGGGCGACCAAGGCTGAGTAGCGCTCATTCGCTGACCAGGATGTTTTAGCAATTCCTGCGACGGCCACGCAGCCAAGGGAATTACATAAAGGGGATGTTTGTATGCTGAAGGTGCCGCGCGCGCACCGCAGCCCGGGCCCGCGCCGCACGCACGCACGCTCGTTGTGAGCGATTCCCGCGCGCCGCGACGCTCCGCCCCGCCCCGCCACGCCCCGCCACGCCCCGCCCTGCCGCGCCACGCGACGCCCCGCCCGGCCCCCTCGGGACGGGTCGGACCTGCGCAAGCGGATCTCCTTCTAAGATTTCAGATTTTCTTGACGTCATTAAGCAGTCGCGTCTGGGAGAACGCGTGTGTAGCGACGGCAGTACTCGCCGTTTGGCGTTGCCGGGAGTGCACGGTTACATTCATTCGTAACCACGTTCTTATGTGTCCGCGTACTGCCGTCGAACCTGTAGCGAAGTAATCCCCTTTTAATCTAGTCATTCAACGTCAGTCGTAGACATTGCCTTTCATCCATTCGCCCAGGGGCTCTGCGACATTATATCCTAGGGGGTTCCCACCCGGTCACCAATCCAGGAACCTGCTATGTCTCGAGTTGCTTTGGTCCCATTACTTTACGGAGCGTAGTTAAGCACATTGGCCAGCGACGTCGGTTTTGCCGGCAATTCCGTTTGACGTCGTACGGGGAACAGTGCTCTTGTCTTTCACCTGTGTTCATCGGCGACTAACTCTTCAATTTCGTGGTAAAAGAAATTGATGAGAAAATTGATTTTTAATTTTTTTGTAGTCTTTATACATTTTTCTTAAACTGGTTGCCCCAACCACACAGATGCGGCACTTTTCGAAAGTTATTCTCTTTTACTCCTCTACCATTCCCTTCTCTCCTTTCCCCCTTCTTGCCCATCATTTCACTCATCTTGCCCATCGCTTCATCTGCTGTTCCCACAACACCCTGGCATCGCAATAAATGGACTAACTGTTGGAATTGAAAGGGCTGAGTTGTGGAACTATAGTCCTCATGCCGCTGCGCCTGCTATCTAAATATACAGCACGCAATTATTGTTAACCGCAACTCGAACTGCAGTTTCTTCGTATGAAATATAAGGGTACCTATTAAGGGTATTCTCCACGCAAGTTACAAAGTTTTTTTTAAATTTTTAGCCGAGTTTGGTAAGCCGCAAAGGGGTGTAATTCCTCCTCCGACCACACAGCCACGGAAAGGGCAAAAAGTAATGTTTGTAGGCTGAAGGCACGTATTAAATAGTACGTATTTTGCGGCTGGCGGTACACATGATACACAATTAATGCAGGAAATCATGCATGTTGTAAAATTGAACCAGCAAGTCATTCGTAAATAGAAAAGTTTGGCTTAAAATATAATTGACGAGTACATTTCATTAAAATAAGTAAAAATATTAGTGGACTTGCTTATTATTTGAAGTTTTGATTTTCAATTTTAGCAAGGAAAACACTTCATACAAACACGTTACAATGTTTCATTTGCCCTATTCGCAGATCTTTGCAGTATTAAAAATATGTAATGTTGGAAATAGCCATCCGGGATGAGCGATGTGGCCAAGAGCGCGTACCGACTCAGCGCTTCCGTCCGAACGGTCGCGGGTGCGAGTCCCGTCTTGGGCATGGTTGTCTCTCATGTATGTGTTGTCGCGGAGGGCCTCGCATTCCACTGACCTCTGATCATAGGAGCCCGTAAGTGCGATGGTTTCTAATATATGGTCGAATATGGTGGTTCTATTGGGAGTAAAGGGTAACCGGCTGTCGGCTGGATAAAAGGCCTAAGAAGAAGAATTTTGAAAATAAAGGTAGTCTCTAAAAGGCTAAGGTCTTAGAACTGAGAAAGTCTCCAAATCGGATAGATGAAACGTTATGAACATGTTTATATATTGTGTTTGACTCGCTGTAATCGAAAATGAAAACTTCAAATATTTCATTAATGGTTGCATACCAATGCCATTCTTGTATGTGGGGAACATCAATGAGGGGGTCAACGCTGTTCTCCAGAATAAATTGCGATACAATTGGAGGTAAAGTTTATATATATAAGAACTAATTCTACATATATTAAACAATACATTATAATGATTTTGTGTAAAAATATTTTCAGTTTTTGAGGTATTGCAAAGGCGTATATAGTATTTTAAACATCTTCTGTCTCTGCGGGCCTTTACATAGATTCTAAAAAAGATTGCAACGTTTTTACGGACCGGCATGATTGTAAGAGAACGCTAGTATATCCATGGAGCGATTACGCAGGGGGAAGGTTTCGATTTGTTTCTGAACATACGAAAAGCGTTGTAAGACAAGACTAGGGATAAGAAAGACTCTAATCATAAAACTCTTAAACGATGAAACAGTAATTCCTTGCCTAAACGAAGATAGAAGAAAAAACTACTCTGGGGTCCATCGTAGACACACCCTTGCCTCCCGTTGATATGCAATTGTTAAGCTTATCCATTTCTACGTAGCTAGTGTGAAAGCAGTACGGAAACATGAAAAATCTAAGGATGTGGAACAACGAGTTGACTTAATAAAAAATCACATCTCTGCAATTTCTGAAAGCTGATTTACTATATTCAATACTTCTCATTTAACAAACAAATGTAATTCAGGACGTAATTCTGTCCCTTGTCGAATAAATTCCCAATTTGCAAATGACGCGTTTCCCTGCTTTAGTAATTGATAAAGACAAGTGAAACAATAAAACGAATATATTTTTTCCTAGGACTTTTTCCAGCCGACAGCCGGTTACCCATTACGTCCCGAAAGGGCACATATTTGACTATGCACTTGACATTAACACACTTGCGGGCTCCTCTGATCTGGAGGCAGCAGAACACGAGGCCCTTTGCGAGAACACGTACTACATGAGAGACAAGAGACACGCAACCATCCCTAAGGCGGGACTCGAACCCGCGACCCTTCGGACAGAAACGCTGAGTCGGTACATGCTCTTAGCCACCTCGACCATCCAGGTCGGCCAATGCCAATATAAAATCATGCAAATATCAAATAAATGACAAGTCGATTCTGTTCGAAATTAAAGAATATTTGACCAACGGAACCGCGGTGCCAAGCTCAAAAAGCCAGGGATGCCCACACCTATTAGTGAAAGTAATATGGTATTCACACCCTTGAAATGTCACTTGACCGAACAAAAAGTAAACATTAAAAAAATACATTCCGGTATTACTGATATAATTAATCCCAGTTATTCTCTTTTTCCGTCTTCATTTTTTCAAAAATATTTTTGAATATTTTTAAAGCATTCCTTTGCCCGTAGAATCAATCTAATAATCATTGGAATTTCAAATAAAAACTGTAAGCTGCCCATTTAATTTTCCTTAAATTAATTAAGCCTAAATAATTATTGTTTAACAATGATTCTATTCATCTTCACCTATTAAAAATGTATATGTGCTACATGCGCATGGAGGGATATTTATTTTAATTCTTTAGAAAGAAGAAGAAGAAGAAGAATAGTAATTAAAATATTTTCATTTTTATATTTTTGAGTCTAATTATATCGCATTGATCACAATCATTATCACAATCTAACATCGTTTTCCATTGCCTCTAATAGTTGTATAAATTACGTTTTAGACTCTAAATTATTTTGAAGACACGTCGAAAGGAAAAGTAATGAAATTAATTTGGAGTTGAAACATACTAGACATAAACATAAACACTACTTTTATGCGGATATTACGCACTCGTATTTTCTTTCATTGATGGGTGATGATCGTCGAGGAGTCGTGGAACTCAGTGCGTGAAGTGTAGTCGGAAGGGAGCTCACGTGGAGTATGAGCACGCCCGTGCCTTCGTCTGCGGGCACGTCAGACGCGGCCCCAAAATAACTGCCAAGCTCCGGAATGTGGCCTGAAACAGAAATAGCGCGCCGACTCATGCCGGTACTGCGCGATTTGCCAAACGCCAAGAGTAAAAACAGTAGACTCCTCTCTCCTTCTTTATTTATAAAACCCTGTTTCTTTAGCTAGTGCCAATGTGGTCACCTCGAATGTCCTTCTGTTAGCAAGGCACAGTCTAAACGCACTATACATTCTCTTGTGAATCTGAATAGAGCGCCCTCAACTATTATTAAAAGAGTGATTATCTTGTTTCTTTGTGTGGGAGTTATTTACTGCCTTCGTCAGAGGAAAGTTGGCGGTGTTCTTACTTCCTTGCTCTTACGGACGTTCTTTCCAAATTTCCAATAATTTAATAAATTTGTTCGACAAACAAAAACCATAAAGTATTTCTTGACTCGACGGAAACCACAGGTTTCACTGCCAACGCCCTTGACATGTTGGAAAAACCGCTGCTTGTCAATCTTCGTAATCAAGCTGGATTGGGTGCGGTCAAGTGTTGGGTTAGTGACTGTTTGGAAATCCTCAACGATGCTGGTAAACAATACAACGATAGCAGCCTTGGATTAACCACCAAGCCAACTTCACACGTGCATACGTTGCAAGAAAAAGTAGTACAACCCTCGAGCTTTGAACTTTGATATCTATTTAAAGTAAACTAATTTAATTTAATGTCGAAAGCAGTATGTGATGTTTGTGGGGGGGAGACAAAAATTATATTATCTGTACATAAGCAAAGCAAGGGACCATTGCAACATTTTATTGATGGATTACGAAAACCCGGAAGAACATTTGAAAGGGATGTGGATCAAAGACCGAGAAGAACATTCACTGTTGACTTGAAGCAATGTTTTCCTGGTAATCTTCGATCTTTTCTACTATCTTGAATTTTCATCCAAAAACTATTTCTATCGACCTGGTGCAGAAAATTTATACATAACCTGACATTCAATATTAAATTAATAAGTGCAGTTTTTTTTAAATTTGTGCACAACGAATTAGTAGATTTATTCATGCACATGTGACCAAAATGACGGACTGGAAATATATATATTCTTCGTTTTCAGAGATTATTAAGTTTTAAAACCAATGTTTTTGTTCCCCCCTCTAGAACCTTTCATGTACCGCGCTCTTTTTCCAATCTGCAGTATCAGGGACATGTTTCTTCGGATTTGAGGACAGATCGTGTGGTGATCTTTCCGCATTTCCTCAAAACGAGTCCGAATGAAGAACGCCTAAATTATTCGTAATATCTTGTCCTTTTTTTGTATCTCTAAAATTGTCCCTAATCAATTATAGGAAATTATCAA
This sequence comes from Teleogryllus occipitalis, assembly GCA_011170035.1. Lineage (NCBI taxonomy): Eukaryota > Metazoa > Arthropoda > Insecta > Orthoptera > Gryllidae > Teleogryllus > Teleogryllus occipitalis. The sequence continues at coordinate 707,989 of BLKR01000091.1, read as the reverse complement.
AACTTCATGCAGAAACCGACCTTCGCTACGTGGCTTTGATTGTGTTTTCTTTTTTGTCACAATTTGGGAATAGAAGTCAAAATTTTGGGATGGGTGTGGCATCTGTATCTGGACACTGTCAACGAGGTTGCAACATCAAGGTAAAAGATTCAACGAATTTTTATATTAAAGATAATTTTTCGAGCTGAATTTTGTTTATTTTACCTTCCTCAGTGTATAGACAGCAATCTGACAAAATTATAAAGCTATAAGGTGCAATTTTTTGTGCCAAAAACAGACACTGTACGATCTGTTCGTTAGGACACATGCTATTTATTAACACGAGCGAATTGCGTACTTTTCAAGAAAGATTATGAAGATAAAGATCAATTTCTAAGAAATGTGGGAATGATTGACAGGAGAAAGGAGCGAACATTGTGGAAACCACCTTCAAACTTGCTCCTCCCCTTCACCCATTACAAGAATCCGTCGTACGAAAGAAACAGTGTTTCACTTCTTCTGTTCCACATTTGGTAATACAATAAGATACTTTTTATCATAAAGTTTGATATGGAATAGCTTATTTATGAGACTGATTTGTTCTACAATATTAACAATAGAAACTACAATTTTTCGTTGGTTTTCAATTCTTATGTGCTAGAATTTGCCAATACGCACAAAACGCAGTACATATTTCATTTCTTACGTCGCATAGTTTTAGTCTTTATTGAAACTTCATGACATTTAATGTAAATCATGCGATAGCTCGGGCAACACATCACTTGGAGATAGTAGGATTGTTAAAATAGTGATGGTGTGTGCACCAAGGACGTTAGAAAGTTTCTAATGATCGACCAGCGAAAAACAGGACGTTTGTCTCCTGAGATCATAGGAATAAGTTAACGCCCGTGGTACATAAAATATTTTATTTTTAGCTAATTACCTAAAATAACTTATTTTTACCTAATTGATTGAGACTTATTTACCCTTACTTATTTACTAATTAACTAGATGTTAACTGGACTTTTTGTATATTTTGATTTTCACATGTCCTTTCATATATCTCTCCAATAATTCACTTTCGTAATAACCTCTCATAATTCCCTCCATTAGAGATCATATAGCGTCATTTAACTGTTTTCATATTTCCCTTGTAACCACCTTTCTCTCGATCCAGGTAAGTTATGCGGCGTAAATCGAGATCAGTATCGAAGGCAATAATAATCAATAACGTTTCGATAAAAATAAATATAATTATGAATAATGTAGTTAATCTTGACGCTGACCCGTTTGTCTCTCAACTAAATGCTTGTCGAATGTATTGGAAACAAAAAATTGTATTTTTTCTTCGGTTTCCCTTTCTCACAGGAACTCTCGTTTATATATAGAGGAAACGAAATTCACTTGTTGACTTGCCACGCTACGAAACAACAGCAAAAATATCAGAAGTGCTTTCTTGCTGCGATATTTTGATAGTTAACCGCATAGCTATTAATTGCATGTCATTGTAGTGGTCTTTGGTAGATTACAAATAATAGCAGTTCCCCGGCAGAGAGTAGACTGGGAGGATATTGCAAAATTCCCCAATCCCGCAAGGTGACCTTGTACATTCAAATGTCAAGTTATTAGAATATTAACCTTAATGGGAGTGCGAGACACTTTAAGATATTCGAGTGAAGGAGTAAGAGTAGAGAGAAACTTTATTCTATTTCAATATTATCACCTGTCTAAAGAAAAAGACGTTTTTCGTGAAATGTTTAATATTTCGAACGCCACATGTAGCAAACGCGCTCTTAACTACCCTCAAATAGATGACATCTCGGCTAATTTCGTTTCCTCGAATCAAATATAAAGAGAAGTAGCATTAAATGGAACAAAGCGGAGGAATGGAATTTGGAATTGGAATGAAATTGAATGGAACTTCAGCATTCAAAATCTTCAATTCTGTCTAAATTTTCCTAAATAATTTTGAAATAAATATGTAGGATCAACGAATTCATACTCTTCTCAGTTATGATTCATATCATACCCACTTCCTGATTGACCTTTTGTTTATTCTGCCAGAGGTTCGAATCTACAGAAGTCATTCAATCGGGATTGCATGTTTGCGTGTCCTAACTTAGAAACTAAAATGCCTGGAAGGATACGCACTAGAAAAAACTCAGTTTGGATAACTATAAAGTCTAGAGAATACGACAAAGTGAGCTTCTTCCCTTCACTCGCCAAAGAGGAAGCTCGCGTGTCGGGAGGGAAAACCCCACGCAGAAGTCGACATCCAGAATTGGCTTCCCGTTCATAGTACAAGGCCAGAAATTCGCAGAAGTATGCCAGTCTTTCATCTAGTTCTGTGTTTAAAATTAAAAGCAACATTGTACTTTATTATTCACGTTTTGTGGACATTGCAATTATGCTTGTTTGCAATATTAGCGGTAACTTAAAAAACCCAATGAAAATAGAGATTTTTGATGACACTCTCGAAATTTGATGATAATACCAATAATAACAATATATTTGTTTATTTACTGCGTTGGGAAAATCCCGGTGGCAGCTCTCCTTTTGTAAGTACATAAAATGACCACAGACTATATATTTTTATACATAATATAAGTCAATAATAAATTAATACAACACTATTATATTTATAATTTAAACATAAAAACAGCGACTAATTATAATTTATATGTTTTCTAATTATTTTTTAATTTACCCAAAATCTGAGGTAAATTCTCTGGTAGTACTGTAGATAACTCATTCAATAATTTATTTATTTATTATTACAAAAAAGGTAAACGCCCATTGCAAAAAGTTTTAAATTACATGAAATGAGGAGTCTTAGTGTCATCATAATGACGAATCTATACAGTTATAAAGTTGCTGTTTGAAATAAGGAAAATTTCATGCAATATGTGACATCTGTCAATATTCAAAATCAATAGGAAAAGTACACTTTGAACTGTGGAATTTTTTTTGCACTTCCTTCATTCTCTCCCAGCAGTACAGGATCCGAATGTGAAATACACAAGTGTGAATATGTATATAAACATGTCTAAATGTGTATTTGTAAGTCTACACGTATATGAATCACAAATAATACCTTATATATGAATGTTCAAACCAATTAAGTATAACGCAAAACTTTGGCTAAAGAAAATATATGAGTGAGAAAACGTTTACAGGGTGTGTGAGGGTATTATTCCAAAAGTTATGAGTATGTAAAAGTAGAAACATGCTACAAGCCTCTAAAGACAGAAATGCACAACAGAATGAAGATAAATTAAAAACAAGCACACTTCGTGGCTTGACGATCTACATCATTCGTCTTGTTCATTACTGGAAATTTCAAAAAGTACTTTCCACAGAATGCTATTTATCTTTCGATGTAACATATTCGTATCTTCATATCTACCTGACGGACAACTTATTCCAAGGGGTGTAAAAAATAAGTTATGAATGATCGAAACTCAAGGAATGCTTACAGAGATATTGCCGGTAATTAACTTACGAGGTAGATGAATTTCATAATATTAATTCACACGTACAATTTAGAATTTCAGGATAAACCTCTGTGTTATTAGCACATTCGGATACACTATGGTTAGCAATTGTATGGAATGCAATGACAAGTAGATCGGATAGAAAAAAATTCGAGTACTCATTTAAAGCTGTGATCAAATTAATAATTTTGAATAATAAAGTATATGTTACTATTTGAGTTAAACACTTAACGTACAATTATTTCCTGTTGCAATAAAAAAAGAGTAACATATTTAGATAATACGTAATACGAAGCTTTCAAATGTATCATCATATTCTTTAAGATTCATCATTTTCTATTAGTGTAACGTCCCTCACATAGATTCATATCCGACTGACAAACACAATATTGTGATATTTGCATTAAAAAAACAATGACGAAAGATCGCTGCTGTATTTAGCGCAGAAATACGAATACGGCAAATATGATTAAACACGTTAGCTACATTTATGAGGCATTGGCAATTTTTTTAAATATTATGAATGTCAAGAAAGCTTCAGACGCTCGAGCTATTCAAAAACACGCCGTTGGGTAAAAATAAACGCGGGGTGAATACCTTTCTCCGAAGGGTTCTATAAATACTGCAGCGGCTGCCAGACTCCGACGCGGCCACTCTGTCGGGGATTTCCCGCCCTATCGATCCCTAGATTCCATTCCTTCCTCTGCAAAGACCGACCTATTTTTTCCACGCTGTGCTAATTTGAGCAAATAAGCAACTCTGTGTCTCCTAGGTCATAACTAGTCCTCGGAATTTTAGGCCAAAAAGTGATGATTTGGTTACCTAAAATATGTAAAAAAATGGCACTATTTAGCGTGGCACTAAAAAATTAGGCACTATTTGGCATGGAAAGTGACGTTTTAGGCACTTAAAATAGGTTATAAAATTATTAAACCAGACATTAAATAAACATTATACATGAAAGATTATGTTTCTGTCATCTAAACCTGGTCACAAAAGGATTAAATGAAGCACATTTTATTAAAGTCAGTATTTTGTCAAGTAATTTTACATAGATAAGTCATTTTATCATAAGTCATAAGATATTTTTACATAGGAAAGTCAAGTATTTTTACATAGATGAATGTGACAACAAGCATATTCTTTTATTCACTTTTATTTCTTTTCATTTAATTCATTCTTTCATACCTTTCGTTCTCAATCTGTTAACAGTGCAGCTGCACCGAGAACGGGTGCAATTGCGTACGTGCGTGCTGATCCGAGACGAGCGTGAAACGTCTTCATATTGACTTGCAGAGCCCTTTACGTTCGGTGAGTTGGGTGAGAGATTTCGGGCATAGTCTATTGTAAAACATTAAATAAATGAGTCATTATAATGCGATAATTCTCTAAAATTGCTTGTTTTAGGCATTTTTATTCACAAAAACATTAAAATAGGCATTAACCGCCCTTTTAGGACATTTTAGGCACGATTAGATACTTTCAGTAGATCTATTTTTTCCTGACTCGTAAACATATGCAATTATTTTCCACAACCTTCTAAAAGAACTATTAGGCATTTGTCCTAAAATATGACGTCGAGTCATAACATTGTTATTCTTAAACGTCTCTAGAGTAATAATGTGGAAAGAAACGTTTGCTAATGTCAGTAGCAGAAGTGCAACATATTGTTGATTTAAAAAATGTATTATTTAATATGTGTCTTTTCAACAACCTGTTTAAAATAATATTTAACATCCCGAACATCGCATAGTGGATACATTGTTTTAAATGTTAGTACCTGCGAGTACATGTAATTAATTTCTCAATGTACATTCAAATTAGATGTTGCAGTTTATAAAAGTTAAGTTTCTAACACAATTATAATTATTCAGATTGCTTCAAAATCAAGTAGCCAACGCTTAAATATAGTTTTAGAAACTACGCAAAAATTAAATGAGAAGCAGATTTATTTAACTTCAAAAGCAGTAAATCATATCTGTACATATTCGATACTCCAAAAAGAAAGATTTGTGCTATTGACTGTGTAAAAACTATTCTCTAAACTACATTAATTAATTTTATTTGTAGATATTATTCTAAACGAAGTAAACTTGTTAAAATTTGACTCGAAATGATGACACACTTTTTGAGCTCCATTCTTCCGTGCTCAGCCTGCGTGACAGCCATGTCTGGAGCAGGGCCACGGGCAAGCAAGCCACGACCCCGCTAACATGAACGGCAGTGAAAAGACCAGTATCAGTGCAAAAAGAGGCCATGGTGACAGTACCCCCCCAGGCAACAATGAACATCCTCCTAAAAAACCAGCCAACAGTGATAATAGTGTGTATGCAGTGCCCGTTGGTAATAGATATGCTCCCTTGGAAAACCTAAAAGACCCTGACTCCAGATTTAATTACATAAACTCTACTCCAATTCAAGATGAAAATGTCAAGATCCCACCAATTTATGTGAATAATATAACAAACATATCCGAATTCAATAGAGAAATAAAAAACAACATCTCTAACCAATTCACCTGGAACATAGTAAACAACCGAATAAAGTTAATGTTCAAAACAATAACTGACTTTAGGAACACAATTAAACATCTGTTAAATACCAAAAGAAATTTCCACACTTATAAAGACCCCGCAAATAAAAAATTCTCCATAGTTTTCAAAAATGTCCATCAATCATTATCACTACAGGAAATCTACGAGGACGTCAAAGAGAAGTACCCCTCGCTTATCAGTGTTACTAGACTCCAAAAAAACAACATACCAATCCCAGTTGTAGCGGCCGAGTTCAACGGCCAGCAGAGCATTGACATAGTACTACAAATAACTGAAATTTGCAATTTAAAAGTGAAAGCAGAAAAAAGACGAAGAATCAAAGGACCAATACAATGCCTAAGGTGTCTAGACTTCGGTCATACTCGCAACAATTGTAACCACAAATTAGCCTGTATCTACTGCTCAGAAGACCACTATTCGGTAAATTGTCCAAATAAAATGCAAACCCCTTTCTGTAAGAACTGCAACGGCTCACATCGTGCAGACATTCGCTCTGACGAATGCCCGTTCTATAAAAAACTAACAGAACCCCACCCCCCAAACGGAGCTCACGGTGGAGACCTACGCTCAGTAAAAAACGGTACGCACAGCAGAAATGTAGAACCCCCGCCCAAAAATCCACCAACAACCAACCCCAGAACCAGATCCAACAATAACACTTCACCTCGCGTATCTTCTAACAATTTCCCATTCCTCCCACCCACTAATGGCATCCCTAATTTCACTTTCGACCCAACAGCAACCTACAACACTAATCCACCTTATCAACCCAACCAAAACCCTCCAGTAGTAAATAATAGAAACCCCAAAAATTTTTATAATAATAATAATAATAATAATGATAATAATAATAGTGATAATATTAATTATATTAATAACAATAATGCATTCATATACTCTCTAATCAACTCCATTACAACTCATATCGTCAACATTATCAACTCAATCATCCCAGAAATAATCAGTAACATTCAAACCTCATTGTCATCTTACTTTAACAGCAGTCATGGCCCTGCAGCACCGTAACAAACTAAATCTGCTAAATTGGAATGCCAACGGCATCAAAAATAAGAAAACTGAATTATCGTACTTCCTAAAAGCCAATGATATAAAATTAGCATGCATTACTGAAACACACTTAAAACCAAACGAAACATTTAATTTACCCGGATATAATAATCATAGATCAGACAGAACAAACTCTAATGGAGGCGGTGTTATAATTCTCATAGAAAAATCAGTACCATACATTCAAACTAACTTACCCCTTACCCCTGGAATCGAAACAGTAGCCATCAAATTTCCACTAGACAATAGAATAACAACCCTCATTGTAGCCTACAAACCTCCTGAAATCAAAATTCACAGCACCAATATACGATCACTATTCCAACAAAACACGCCTACAATAGTTGTTGGCGACCTCAATGCCAAAAACGTTAACTGGGGCTGCAGAACTTCCAACACCGCAGGCCGACAACTGAGTAAAATAATAACAGATCTAAAATTGCAAATAATCCCTCCCCCCGAACCAACCCACTACCCCCATGACCATAACAAATTCCCGGATATATTGGATATTGCAATCACCAACACACAAGTCCAATTTCACAGTTCTCCAATATTCGAATTAGATTCAGATCATCTTCCTGTCATCATTTCAACCCAACAAATTCCCCCCCCCTCACAACCCCACCCACACTTTAAACACACACATTAATTGGAAAACGTTTAAAAAAATAATTACTAATAAAACACCTCAATTTAAAATATTAAATACCCCACTGGAAATCGAACAAGCAATCTCATACTTAAATAATATAATAATTAACACAGTAATATCCCTGCAAGACAACAAGCCTCCCCATATCACTAAAACATCAAACACAAAACTACCCGAGTCCATTCTAAACTTAATCAAAACTAAAAATAAAACCAGAAGACTTTGGAGGGTAACAAAATCGCCTCACATTAAAAAAGAACTCAACTTACTAACTACACTTACTAAAAGAGCAATAATAGATTTTAACCACTCAACTTATGACAATTTAATACAATCATTGAGCACATCAAACAATTCGCTTTGGCAGTTCACCAAAAATATCCTAAAAAAGAAAACAACCATACCACCTCTAAACACACCATCAGGTAAAAAATATTCACCAATAGAGAAAGCAGAAGCCTTGGCTGATTACTTTGAGCAATCGTTCACTCCTAACAGTACTCCAACACATTCAGCTCACATGGAAATAACACAAGTAGCATCAGCACCCAATTATAATATTCCACATAGAATAAAATACAGTTCCCCAAATGAAATTAAGCACATCATCAAAAATCTCCCTCTTAAAAAAGCTCCTGGCCACGATAAAATAAGCAATATTATGTTAAAAAACTTGCCTAACCCCACAATAGCCTACATCAATAATATATATAATTCAATTCTTAGAACAGGATACTATCCAATAATATGGAAAAATTCGAACATAATCCCCGTACCCAAACCCCATAAAAATCATAACCATACCGAAAGCTATAGACCAATCAGTCTCCTCCCGTCACTATCAAAGATCCTAGAAAAAATAATACTAAAAAGATTAAATAAACACCTAAACATAACACAGACCATACCGAAACACCAATTTGGCTTCACCAATAAATTATCCACCTCACACCAACTACTTAGAATATCCGAACACATCCATACTGCCTTCCAGAACAAACAACACACTATAGCCACCTTTCTAGATATTTCACAGGCGTTCGACAGAGTTTGGCACCCAGGCCTAATATATAAGCTAAAAACCATAGGAACTCCAAATTACCTACTACAAATCATTAAAAACTTTATAGCAGACAGAACATTTACAGTAACAATAGAAAAGCACGTTTCCAATCCCCGCAAAATAAAAGCGGGACTTCCCCAAGGATCCCCCCTCTCACCCACCCTTTTCAACCTATACACATTCGATTTACCTACCTCACCATACACACATATCGCACAATTTGCTGACGATACTGCCATATTCATGTCCAACCATTCATTAAATCAAATCTGTAATAAAATTCAACTGCATTTAAAAAGCATAGAAGATTGGTCCCTAAAATGGAAAATCAAGCTCAACCCATCCAAATCAACAGCCAAAATATTCTCTCTTAGAACATTCGCCACCCCCACTCCACTCCAAGTTAATAACAATGTAATCCCCTGGACACCATACAACCAAACCGTTAAATATTTAGGTCTAAAATTCGATACAAGATTAACCTGGAAAACACACATAGCAACGAAAATTCAACAGGCAAAAATTAAATTAATACAGCTAAAGCCATTACTAAATCACAAAAGCAAACTCTCCTTAAACAATGCCATAACCCTTTATAAAACAATAATCAGACCTCTAATGTTGTATGCCTGCCCCATTTGGACAAACGCCTCACAGACAAACATAAATCAAATCCAGATAATCCAAAATAAATATTTAAGACTAGCCACCCACGCCCCATGGTTCATTTCTAATGATCAACTCCATAGAGAACTACAACTACCATCCATCAACCACCACATAGCTCATCTCTCGAACAACTTCTATTCAAATATATCCTCCATAAACCAAATAGCCCATTACAACCTAGCCACTCTGAACGATTTTCCGACCCGAATCCGTAATAGACACCCGATACATGCCTTCCTAAAAATATTCACAGATGTAAACTAAGCGTAGGTACTCAATGAGCATCCTACACCTGAGTAGTAGATACATTAGACATAGTTTTAGATTAGTTTAGTTATAAGCCACACAAAAAACATGTGAAAGAGTGTGAAAATACTGAACCATGTAACCACCAATAGAACAATAAACATAATTTAAAAAAAAAAAAAAGGGCCACGGGCGTCTCTGACGGGGGACACGCCCCCCCTCAATATTTCCAAGTACATCCAGTACAATTTTCCCTACAATACATTTTACATATTCCATACGTTTTACAATTGTCACTAAAGTTACTTTCAGAATAAGCTATAACGATGTCAGTGAAATTTAAATTGTGAAACCATATAATGGTCCACCAAAAAAGGTTTTCACGCTTTTCATTAGTCACAAATGCATAGGCAAACTAGTGATGCTAAAACAGCACGTTCTTTCTCGCACGTAATTTGACGCAAAATTACGAGAAAAATACTCAAACTGTCGAAAAATCGTACATGACCTTATTTCAAAATCAATCTTTAAGGAACAAATATCATTGAGGGAAAAATCTCTATCTTCATAATTATAGTTGTAGGAAGTCTCCGAAAATTAATTGAATTTTTCTATTCGGTAGCTTTGGGCCATGCCTAAATATTTGTATACCTCATCAGATGGAAGTTCCTTAGTGTCTCTTAATTGGTTCATTGTGGCTTTCGATCTTGCCCTTTCTAATGTCTATTATGGGACATTTATCTAGTCCAAAAGACATCTTTATATCTTCACTGCTCACTTTCACTATCTCAATTAGACCGTGTAATTTTGTCTCTAATCGAGTTCACAAACAACAGATGAGACAGGCGTAAGTTGTTTCTTTTTATGAATTTGTACCCAATTTTGCTGTTATTACGAAGTTTCGACACATGGTTCTTTATTAGACAAAACCATAATGGTGACAGTGAATCTTCTTGGAACATTCCAGTTTTAATATGGACCACTCCTATATTTTCCGAAATTATCCATATATTCATTCTCCATTTCGCCATCATTGCATTAAGCGTCTGCTTGATTTTTGGACATACACCGTATATCTTAAGAACCTTTTGCAACCAACTGTGCGGGACAGAAACAAATGCCTCCTGATAATCTATGTAGCACGTATGCAAATTGTGTCGTCTTTTGTGAACTTGTTCCAAGGTAACTGCGGAAATTGTCAGCTGATGCATCGATCTTTTGATGCAATATTTTTCTTTGCAGATAGGTTTTCCTTCCATAATAAAATCAGAAATTGGTGTTGAATTTTCAAGGGCATTGATGTAACATTCAGCTAGTGACTCGGGGTCAGCGGGAAAGTATTTCAGCCAGAAAATTATGAATTTTGTCAGAACCAGGGGTTTTCCAATTGCTGGGTTTACTAATGGCTCTTGTGATATCGTCGGTAGTAAAATATGTAGCATTCATTGATGGAATTTTCGATGCTGTCATTTCTATTTCTGATAGCCATGATGCATTTTTGTTGAAATCTTTCCGGTCGGACCATAACGTACTTCAGTATTCTTTAAATTTACGGGTTTCTTCTGTAGTTAGGGTTGTACTTTGGTAGTATTTATTTTCCTCTAGGTGCCTGAAGAAGCTCCCCCGCTTTATTATTATTATTATTATAATTATTATTATTATTATAATTATTATTATCATTATTATTATTATTGTTGTTTTTGTTATTATTTTATATATCATTATTCCCATTTAAAGAGAGCTTTTGAACTTGAATGCCTGTATGATGATTGACTTTGAAATGGATATTTTAATTTCGGGGTGGGGTGCATTTTACATGAAGCCTCGATTACGTTTTCAAACTTTTCTCAAGAAAGGATCCAAATTTTTTAAATATTTTTTTCATTCAGATAGAGTAAAAGACGTTGAAAGAAAGAGCGCACGTCACATTTTCGTTGAAATCCCTTATCTTTCGAAAATTGGAGAAGTTCACATATTTTTTTACTATTGGGGTTTGCCCAATTCAGTTATCTCCCACCAGCGTGGCACCACCCCAGCCAGAACCAGCTCTAAACTCCCGACTGGTCTCCCGGCATGTGTCTTAGCGTAGGTAATGTAGTGCATGTGTTACGTGTGCATAAGCAAAGGTTGAGGAGAGGACAAGGAAGAGAAAGGCGCGCGGTCCGTGGTCCGTTTGTACTGTTCTGGCATGTACAATAGAGTTTAGTTCGAACTGCTCCGGCATTCGCCAGGAGTTGATCGGAGAAACCACGGAAAACTACCGATCGGAGCAACCGCCCACTAGAATTCTTCTCCAGACACCGCGAGAATTCGACGTAGATATTAGCTAGTGTCGGATATCCTGCTACGCTCGGGACACGAACGCTAGAACCTCCCGGTCAGAGGCACTGCAGTGACGTCATTTAATGCTCTGAGTCACCTTAGCCGGAGAAAAGGAAGAGCCTACTTTACAAAGGGTGCAAGGTGCTTCCAAGATATGTGTTTTGGAACTAATTTTGCAAGAGTTAAGTTCAAAAATTGTGTCAAAGGGAATAGCCCAGAGATTTTTAATCCCAGGGACGTCACAGTCATATGCTAGGGGCGTCAGGGTGATTTATTAAAAATGGTCTTTAGATCTGATTTATTTTAATCCTTGTGTCATTTATGTATTTTGTAGTATAATACTACATGATATTTGAAATGTATATGATTTATTTGACAAATTAATTGAGGATTAATTGAACCTGGCAAGTCCTTTACTAACAGTCCCTTACCACTTAACCAGTTACTCATTTGTGTTGAGTATTTAGTAGGTATATATTGAACCTTATATTTGAAACTTATTGTTACCAGGGGAGCCGGGGGAAGTTCCGTTTAGGCCAAGAGAGTCGCGGACGAAAAAAAGGTTGAAAACCCCTAGTATAAGGCGGTGAAAAGTGCCCCCAAGCCAAATCGATAATCGCGATACTCACATGAAAGAGAATAACAAATGCCGTATATTCACAAAAAACAGCCTCCTAGGGCAATCTGTTGTAAAGATACAACGAGAAACGTGTTTTTCGTGCTTTATTTTTTCTCAGATTCTATTGCATATATCAGACTAAAAAATGCAGCGACAGAGGAGAACAGCTGAATTTGAAGGTACTTTTATCAATCAAGTTCCACGGCAAATTCATATAGAAAAAAAATTAATTTTTGAAATATATTTTCAACGTATAACGTTGGAGTACTGTCCCCCCTAGAATGTGTCTTTTAACATTCTATAACATGTATTCTTTTCAGATTTTTAAACAATGTGAACGATAGTGAATTTTATCAGTTTAAACATTTCGAATTCGCGCCAAAATGTAATTGGAATTTTTTCCCATCAATCTTTAAACCATTTATATTAAAATTATTGAAAGATCTCACTTACTAGGATGATTTTCAACTTTTTACTGACAAATGTTTGTTTTATATAAAAAGTATTTATATTATCGAAATAAAATCATCAAACGCTCTTTTTCTGGATTTATGTATTGTTTCTAATATAAATCAAATTGCTCTGTTTTATGTATATTAATCATTTATGTTTATAATATAAGTCAAATTATTCAGTTGTAAGTTTATTAATAATTGACAATTAGACAATCGTAGACAATTAATAATTGCCACTATCTTCATCAATAAATGGCATCACACGGTCGTTTATAAACAATTTTTATTTCAAAATTCCGTTCTACAATTTTCGCTAAGTAACGAGCGTGTGCCAAATAAATGATCGCAGCTGTGTCACTTCCGTTCGTACGTTCACAATAATATCGTTTCACTCCCGATATTCCCATGGTGGAAAGAGATGGGTGGGATCCTTCTGTGCATCGATTTTTGCTCCTTCTGCGCAGTACCAGTTTCAGTCACGAACCATGTGACCATTTTGAAAGGCGAAACCAAACATCGGTCGCCATGTTGCACGGAGAACAAGAAGTGTTGAGAAATATTTTGTAAGTGGCATAAAGGGACAATTTTCAACGGCGACCAACCAAAAATAACATGATGAAGGGGTAATTAAAATAAAAGATTAAAAAAGTGCTTTTGTGTTTCAATGTGATAATTTTGGCACTTAAAATTCCCGCTAATATTATGACGCAAACTGGTACCTGAAGCTCATTGGCTGAAGTCGGATGCGTAAGAGGCCACCCATCTCTTTCCACTAAGGATATTCCGATGGAATTTGGAACATAATCGATGTAACACCTATAAGATTTTGAGTTCATATGTCGTGATTAAATCTCTGTGAAAATATCGGTAAAAATGTTTCTTCCACTCACATTTTGGCGCGTATTTCTAATTTTTAAACTGATAAAATTGGTTTAAATTTTTTTTACTATCGTCCACATTGTTTAAAAATCTGAAAGAATATATGTTATAGTATGTTATAAGTAGGGGCGGATTTTGATGATCTAAAACATCGTTAAAAATGATCAATAAAATTCTCCTACAATGCTTTCAAAATGTCCTAAAATCAAAGAAAAATGACGCAAAAAATCTTATCAAAACCAGTTCGGATGGACAACTCAAGCTGTTGGATCGACTCAAGCTGTTGGACTGATGTAATCGAGGCTTCTTCCATTCCCCGGCTCCGAGTGAACTCAACTTGTAAATTTTTGGTTTGGACTGTTCTTTACCAGGAAATTTTGTCTTTAGTTATCCCGAAATCGGCCGAACCGGCAATGGCGCTGATATACGCCAAAATAATTATATACTCACGACTGTCAAAACAATTTCTGAGCGAACAAATTGAATAGGCTACTGAGTAATTTTGTGAAGAAGTTTTGTTGCATCTCGTAAATATTATTTGAAGCAAGTACCATAAAAAATTTAAATTCAAATTCAAAATAATGACTTATAAAAATGAGTAATTTCCTTTTATCATAACATAAAATGAATTTCCATACTAAACTGGATTGTTCTAAAGTGAAAAGAAAAAACGACATTTCATTAAAATACGCTCTCTTGTGATAAGATACATTCTAGGGGGGTCTGGGGCAGTACTCCAACGTCATCACGTCGAAAATCAATTTCAAAAATTTATTTTTCTCTATTTTAATTTGGGCTCAAAATTGGTTGTCAAAAATACACATTGCAAACAAATGGAGCACTAAATAGCGAAGTAGTTACGAAATCTCTTAAATAAGTCGGGATGGCATTTTGAAGGACAGCAGGATTTTCGCCCGTATTATTCTTGCGAAAATCAAGTCACTACTGTAAATCAGGATGTAGCAGATAGTTTCGATGCTGATGGACAATTATACGCTATAATAATTGATTTCTCCAAAGCCTTCAATTTAGTTCCGCATGACAGACTTCTCAAGAAACTTGCTGGAACACTTGTGGATCACAGAATTATTTCTTGGATAAAGGAATTTCTTAATAGGCGCTCTTAGAAAGTGAAAATTAGTGACAAACTCTTATCAAAAACATCGGGTGTTCCGCAGGGAAGTGTGCTAGAGCCTCTCTTGTACATGACATAGATGAAGGCGTTGTATCTACTATTCGTCTTTTGGCCGATGATTGTATAATTTAGAAATGTTAGAGGCGCGAAAGATTTTGAAACCTTTGAAAAGCATGTAGATCGCTTAGAAAAATGGGCACGGATAAATAACATCAGAATAAACCCAGCGAAGTCGAAAAGTATAATATTCTCTAGGTGTCGGAGAAATGTAAATAAAACTTACAAATTAAGTAGTTATTTGATTCCTGTTGTCAGTAGCTGCGAGCACTTCGGTATTATTCTACGCAGTGACATGAGTTGTGGAGCTCAGGTAAATCGCTCCGTGATAAAATCGTGGAAAGCCTTACATGTTGTAATGCTTACTTTGAAGAAGGCCAATTGCAATGTTAAAACGCTAGCATACACTTCCCTTGCGCCCTATCTTAGAATTTGGGGCCGTATTCCGGGATCCCTTCAGACGAGGCTTTATTCACGAGCAACATTCAGAAAAGAGCCACTAAGTTCTCTGGTAACCGACTTGCTCAAAATGAATTACGACCGCATTCCCTGCGTGGTAAGAATTTCGGAGCAGGCTACTGAAACCGACGTATTTAAGCCGAGAGGATCATCATTTCAAAATTTGTAGACGAACGCAGCGATATGATACCAGTAAATTCCCTTTGTACCTCGAACAATAAATGATGGGGAAAATTTACCTGTTTAAGCATTTGGGATAGCCCTGAGATTGTAAATACATTTAGAAAAAATATTACATTATATTTATATATATATATATATATATATATATATATATATATATATATATATATATATATTCAACCCTAAGTAGATCTAATCTATCTATCTATCAATCTACCTATCTATCTACAGATATTTTCTGCTCTAAAGCATGTTCGAGAGAGTTCATAGTAACCTAGTTTCGTAGGGAAATGCAACCCAATCACACCCATCCGCAGTTTGTGGAAAGGCTTATCTTTTTTTTATTTATTTGAAATATTTCTGGTAGACTCTTAATGGACGTTATCAGGCATAAAATAATACATCAATTTCCCTGATTGGTCCTCTAGAATCTGTCGGAAAGATATAGAGGAAATGGCAGCCAAATACAACTGCCGCTGAGGCTTCTACGCATTTACGACATCGTTAAATACTCTATTATTAGCTCCGCGTGGCGCCCCGGCGGGTATCTTAATGATAAAAAAAATATTTGTGCTTTGCAAGTTCATAATTCGAAAACCGTAAAAATACATTTTGAACATAATACATTTGCCTGGCTTGTCCGTTTTCAGACACAGAAAGTGCCATGAAAAGATATCGATTAAAATATTTGTTTATTGTTTTGTTTCATTTCAAAATGAGGTTTCACTATCGTCAGCTGGATGAACTAAGTCGAAATGATTCATGTAAATATCGGAAAGATAGTATACTAACGCTCAGCGTTTTACCAATGTAATCGTAGTTGCTTTGAAACCTGATATTATGAAAATCTATTTTACTTATCTAGCTGACGATTTCACTTCCATTTCGTATTGATGAATAATATTTTTCGTTATCGTAACATCTATATTTATTGAAATCATACAATTTCACTCGTCCTCTTGTTAAGTATATCATTTCCTTCATTCATTAAACAACTGTCTCATAGTTGTTTGTCTCCCCTAACGAACTGTTCTACACGATTTTATGACAACATGCGGTTCACACAATATTCAGTAGTACAAAACCATAAAAAACACGTATTTTTCTAGAATTTTTCAAGAATATCGTAGAGTGAACTGGCTAAGAATTGTGGCAATTTATTTGTCTTGATTGAAGACAATGAAATGATTTATAACTTCCTGGCTCCAGTTGAAAGTAACTAATTTCTCTCACGTCTGAAACTACCAGAATCTCAAACGTGAAAGCATTCACTACAGCCATAACGATCGACAAAACTCAAGATTATGATTAAGATAAACTTGACACTCGATAAGCTGAATCGGCAAGAGCGAGCTGATAATTGGCCTCTCGCTGTGTGTTGGGAATGTTCATTGTTTCCTGAGGATTTCCCGCTCCTTTTATTGCACTTATTTCAAGAACTGATAGATGACCGAGTGACGTGAGGCAAGACACCTACGATAGGGTGATTACGTCCAAGAAAATATCTTTTTGGAAAATACGTGTTACTGGGAATTGAAGATGTCTGCTGACATAAAAAATGCAAGTTCTGATTGTTCCTCGCGAGAAACATTACATTTTTGTCTCGAAAAGCCTTATCTATATTATTAATTTCATATGCGCCCAGAAATTGAAAAAACAACAACACAAAACAAAAAACTATGCAGCGTTCGGCCATGTGAGAAGTGTGAACGGCTTCGTTAGATATCCACGAACTAGAGAAAAATCCAAAAATACTGGTGCTACACAAGCAGATACTTTCTCCCATTATTCATACCATATTATAACACTTCATGAACCTGAAAATGTGTTTCCAACTAGCACACATTTTTTCCCCTATGCCGAGATTCCAACCAAGGCCCTTACACGCCAGGTATGTTAGCCCTTCGCCACCAGCCGGTTGAACTCACCCTTCCCGACACTTCGACACTTAAAACTGATGGAGCTTCATCGCATTCTTTCTCGCATTATTTGTAACGCTTACGCAATATTATACTGCTATGTGAACCTGCAAAAGTGTTTCCAACCAGCAAAAGTTTTTCTCCGCTCCAAGATACGAACTCATATCCATCGAGCTAACACATCATTTCTACCTTATGCATATTTCGACATTTCAGAGTTCAACGAAAATTAAATCTGAACTATTATTTTAAGCGTGCTGTGCTCCATAAGTGGAAAACATTTAAAGAAACAATTGGACCTTTTTTTTAAAAAAATGGCATTAACTTGCAAAGATTAAGAAAAAATTACTAGCATTTAAATAATTATGGATTTTATTAAAGACCGACATTTTTAGAACAGATTTTCCTTAATAAAAATATCTCTATCATCAACATTGTATTTTTGCAATTTTAATACTTTGCAATTTTCGAAAATACAGAGAAATCGCCGAAAAAATACGACTAGCTTCAATATATTTACCGTCCTTTGCTAAATTCTAAGAACACAAGGAAAACATTGAAGCCTTTTTTCAGAAAACAATTGTAAATATACGCAATTTCTAAAAACAATCATCTTCTGAACAACGGTTCCAAATATACGGTTATATATATATATATATATATATATATATATATATATATAAAATATATAGACATACAGATTGCATACAAAATACCACTAACAATATTCATCGTAACAACGGGGGAGGTCAACAGGCCCCAACGTCAGTTTTTCGTATACTACTAACGTGTAATAAGAAAGGTATTGCAATGTTGCAGCTAAAAAAACGATTTCTCTACAGAAAAATCGTGTTGTGGGTCTCTGATACCAAAAAATGTAGGGAATTATTGTTCATGTATGTAGAAAATTTCTTCCTCTAACTTGTTGTGCAGTCAGAATCCGCTTTTGTGTGTTCTCGATACGGAAAAATTGGTTTAGGGTAAAACGTATGTCCGTCCGTGTGTAAACAACGCTAGCGGCTAAACCGTAGATAGGATCTTCACCAAAATTGATTCTTCCCAATCGATTAGGCTGATGTATCTTCAATTTGAAAAGGATGTTTTCATTGTGTGAATACCTGAAGCCTAAAGGACAATTTCAGCACTTTCTCAAAACTGGCTCCAAATGTTTTCTTTACACTTTTTCTGAAATAGAGCAAAATACGCTTAAAATGGCGCCGGTCCGATTTTGGTTGAACTCTTTAAATCTTCGAAAATTGCAAAAGTTATTTTTTTCGGTGACTTCTTGCAACTACAATATTGAAGATAGAGATGTTTTGTTAATGAAATTTATTCTTCAAAATTTGACCTTTAAATGAGGTCGTGTATATTTTTCTCAAAATATGTGTAATTTTCGTGTAATTTTGCATGAAATATAAGGAATTTTAAAAACAAGAGTTTTTAAAATGCCTCTAACCTTTTCTTTATTTTTTCTCTTGTAGTGCGAATAAAAAAATTGCACAGAACTGATTTTCGTCATTATATTAAGAAGTGGTTGCCTTGTTGCACCCTCAGTAAATACTTTGTTCAAGAGAAAAAATCATTCATCAATAATGCCTTCACGTTTTTTTTTGTTTTTTTGTTGTTTTTTGTATGAAAAGAGGTGGGTTGAATATTACAAAATATGTTTCTTAATGCTTGCGTTTTACACATAAAAATGAAAATTATATTCCTATTTTTTATACGTTTACTTCATCCTTCGTTTCAATTGCTCACTCCACGCAATCGGTTTCTTTCAACATCATTTACGGCTTACAATAATGTTTCTGGATTATGCGCTTCCGGTGACGCCGTGCTCAGTTGACACTGATATTTCCGAACACGTCAACTGCTATGGCCATTAGTCGTTAGTCTAGTGAATTTTTTTTTTATTCTAGAAGGAAGCGATTCCTCCCTTCCTGGATGGTGAGATCCGACGCCGACCTACAAAACAGCTGGCAGGGGATTTCCACATACAGGTGTATCACCAAGCTTAGTTCCGTTCCAAATTGGTCGAGACTGGTCTCCCGATATGTGTGTTGTCTAGCGCATGTAAGTGTGTGTGCGCGACTAAGTGGAGAGGATAGGACAAGGAAGAGAAAGAAAAGATCGCGCGTGGCCCCTTCGTTAGGATACTCCTCCGGAATTCGCCTAGTATTGGTCGGGGAAACTACGGAAAATTACTAACGAGACAAGCCGCCCGCTAGAATCCTCCCCCCTCCACACAGGGGCTAGCTAGTGACTGGAGGAGATTATTGTTGTTTATTGTTAAAATCTCTTATACAGAATGACTGCGAGCGGCAGTCCAGCTGGTGAGGGAGTGGCGGCACCTAGGCTTTCGCCCCTATCCACCGCTCCTCCACCTTACAGTCGCATTTAGGTAGTCCTAATGTGTTTTGGTCCTATTTTCTTTTCTAAAACTAATGCTCCTATGGTTGGATTACAGTATAAGTTTTCTCCTAGTCTAACCTTCACTGGAGGAGAGTTTCTGAGCTCTGCGCGAAGGCAGGTAGGTTCGCCTTGCCTGAAGCGAGTACCTAGGCCGTTAAGGCTTTACCAAGCTAGCAGGCAAGGGAGCTCGACCCGGAGGGGGAGCGAATACTCCCGAAGGCGGACGGACTTCCACTCACTGGAGGAGAATCTAACTAGTGTTGGGACTTGAACCATAAGACTTCCCGGTCAGATGCACTGCCGTGGCCTGAGCGTCCTCAGCCGGAGTATATTTAGAAGTAGGCATGGAAATCGTCTGATAAGTTATGTTTAGAAATGAAATGACTACATATTATTGTTTTTACATGACGTTCTAATTCCCTTTTTTTATTCAAGTATTGCTTTTTGAAATTTTTAATTTTCTTTTCTAAACTTTCTAAATTTCTTTTAAAATAATTTATTAATGTCGCATCCAACAAAAAAATTAACAGTGTTTAGGACTACCTTTATTTTTTAACGGAACGCGTGAATAGCAAATATTTAGTAGCGGAGACCGCTTACTGTTGTATGACGTCAGCTGTGCCACACTGAAAATGAGAACTCACTCGGTATGCGCAGTATGAGATAAGGGGGAATAACATAATCAAAAATTTGCATTTGCATTTTTCAGTCAAAAGGGAAGCTGTTTCATGTGTGTGTGTGTGTGTGTGTGTGTGTGTGTGTGTGTATTCCTTGGTACCTAACAAAACCACATACCTCTCACATGGCCGGAGGCCGCATAGTTTTCTTCCAATTTCTGTGCGCATTGGAAATAAGTACTTAGTATTGATGTGTTTTGATTTTCCCTAGTTCCGAGAAATCCGACTAAACCATTGTCACTCTTACATGGTCGGAGCTGCAAATGTTGTTTCAATTTCAGCACGCATTAGAAATAAGAGTTGTAGACTAGTGTCCTTCAGCAGTAAAACGTCTGCTAAACACAACCACTCAGAACGGTTTTCCAAAAAGTAACTCGCACTCTGCTCAAGAACAACAAATAAAATACGTATAACAGCAAAATTAAATACTTTAACAAAAACAGTTCACGAATACTGCAAATAACATAGCACACAATATATTCAGTACAGCAGATCCTTAGACACAAAGGATATAAAAAAAATACTGTTCTATAAAGCAACCTGTGAATAACAAATGTTTAATGGCATGCAGACTCTTCTTTGAAGCCTTGCTTCCGCATATTGTCAGTTGTGTCGTAGTGACACATCGAGTATTTTTTTTTTAATTTCCGTGCACATTGGAAGTTAGTAACATATATATCACTTCCGTCCACTGTGTATAGTTATGACCGTTTAGTTGTGGGACTACAGTTTGTATGAGTAAGATCGCCGGTTCGATACCTGGGCAGGCGATATTTTTCTTCTCTCTTTCTTTCTTTCTTTCTCCAAGCCCCCTCCAAGGGCCTAGAACACTTGCACTTTGGATTAATCCTCCGTTAACATATTAACTATTTTCTGTCCAGTCTCGTCGCAGTCTGTTGCCAGGAGGACCGCCAGGAATTTCCGCGTACGCACCTCTTACCACGCGCTCCTGCTTCACTATCCAGCGGGCAGAATGGAGAAGGAATTATGACAGGGGTAGGATTTAGGACGCTTCGCAGAGGTTGGACAAGCCCCTGGGAAGCAGGCAAACTCGTTTTGTTGGAACAAATTTCTCATGAAATTGTTCAAAAATCGAATCCAGATCTCCTTGGCGAAAGGTGAGCGACTTCGCTCTGCGCCACGAGATGCCACTTTCCCCCCTAAACATTGTATAATTACAGCACAATACGCTTAATTAAATCCCAGAACACAAGAAAAAGGATGAATCGCAGAGCGCAAGAAAACATTAACAGAGTTCAAACGTTTCCGCAAGTTTTCAGCTGTTTTGATGTTAAATAAATAAAAAAATAAATAAAATAAATTGGGTGCTATTTTCAATAAAACTTTTGAATTCTCAAAAAATTAAATATAGACTGTACTTTTTACAATCACAGGTATTTCGTTTGATGAATATATTTTTTCAAGAGATGGCCAAAATATTCTTAGGATACATGTTGTTTATTTATTTATTTATTTTACGCCAAAAACAGTTAAAAACTGTGTGTGACGTGCTACGGGGAGTGGATCCTGTGCACGTTTTCATAATTCTGCAATTCCTATCCCAAGCCAAAGACTACTTGTATTTTGAATACAGAAAGAAATTAGCATGTTTTGCAAGGATTGTTAACAAAATATTCGCTCCGATGTAATAAAATCTATTTTGAAGGGTAAATCAGCCATGAATTTGAGCTCTTATTCCTCATCGTCCTTCGTCAAGGAATAATACTTCCTGCCGCGACAACATGGACAACGATAATTTGAATAACTAAATTTCCCACTGAATTCTAGGAGATGTGCACAGATAATGAAGTTACGTTTATATTCGGAAACAAAAAAAGGGACCATCTCAGCATTTTCTCAATGATCAGGGAAACTAGTCGAGAAGCCTGATTGATATGGGGGTCATCGATCCAGAAGCTGCTGTGCAATACTTGTTTCATCTTATTTAGAATTACACAGACCAAATGGTAAATAATACATTAAGTATCATTATTAAAATTAATTTTACTTTTCTTTTGATGCTCAATATATTCCCTAATTGTGTAGAAACAGTTATGCAACAGAAACGATTTCACTTTGGATTTTAACTTTTCTATCGAATTGAATGGTTTAATGTCATCTGGCAAAGTGTTATAAAATAATAATATACATGTATTGTATGTGAATTTCTTGTAGCGTCCTGTCGATACTGTCACCTAAAGAATATGATTACTAACGTCGAGTGTTACAGTTATAGACATCGGCGTTTGCTGAAAATATATTCCAGCCCTTAAGTAAGTCATTTTTGACAAAAACCATTGATTTATAAATCAACGGTTTTTGTCAAAAATGACTTATTTAATGCATTACCTAACCTCACAAATAATTGAAGAAAGTTTGTGGTAGTACCACTATTTTCTTGTGGGCTTTGTGACGCCTTCCTGCCTCTCCTTCTGCCCTCGCTTTCATTATCATTATTCATTAATCTTCAGTCTCCTCGTGAAAAGACAGAAAAGCAGGCTTTACATTCAGTCTCGCTATTAATACATTATCATCATCATCATCATCATCATCATCATCATTGTTATTATTATTATTATTATTATTATTATTTCATTATTGTTATTATTAAATTTGGTGTTGATTCACGCCATCCACTTCGGAATGGCGCGACAGCCCTGACTACGGTCAATCCGTGTTGTTCATCTCCCCCGTAAGATACGTCGACCCCATATAACTGAAATACGGAGAAGAAACAATTAAAGTGAGTAATGTTGTTAATAACATTACTTGGGAACTAATTTTTTATTGTGAAATAAATGTAACTTTATTGCTATTAGCTTTCTTTAAAATAATTAATTTGTCTTGTAGTCGTGATTGGCTTCACCATCAAACGCAGTATCTTCGATATGAAAGAATCTTGGTATGCGTCTAACTCTGCTTTGATAGCAATGTATGTTTCATAAAGCCGCTGATCATCTTTACTCACGCCACAAAAAACCAACGTTCTTCAATTTTCCCAGTGTGCGTCACGTATCGGACCATTATCGACTTGGTAAGTTATCTGCGACGTCATTGGTTTCAACTGCTGAAATACTTGTATAAGCAAAGGCTTGTAGGAGATTCCATATTTCTTTTATCATCTCCATAAAAGTCTTAATAATTTCTTATTGATTTATATACGCTGTATCAAAATGCAAAATCTAAAGAAAATGTACTACATTACTATTCTACTGAACCCAGTCACCACCTTCTCTTGACAAAGAAATACGCAACTACAGAAACAACTTGTTACAATAATTTTAACAAATAAAATAATCAACACATCTAATCATCATCGTCGTCATATTTCTTCTCTTTGAGCAGATCCATCCCTTCTCCATTAACTTGTATCCCGAGTTGTTTTTTCTTCAGCTCTCTGCTGCTCTCCCCCTGTATTCAATTCATATTTTGATTCTCTTCCCTTCTATTGTATTCTATTCTATTCTTTGACATGTTTACCTGCCTTGTTGTTGGAAATTTGCATGTTTTTATGCTCTAAGGGAAACTCCTCTAACCTTTTATCATGGTAATTGTTGAATAATTTTCCATTACACATTTCAATTTAAAAGTTAAATTTAAAAAAATTATCTAACATTTAACCTCAAGGCATACAGCGCATTCATTCATATGGACAAACTAGCATGAAGAAGAATCACACAAAACGGCAATGACGTAGAATAAATGAAATGAAATGAAATGCCCGAAGGTGCATAGTATTAAATGTATAAAAGTCAAATCAGTAAATTTCTTGTTGTACTGTTTGAGTTTGGAGTTACTCTACTAGTCAAAATCAAGAATTGTAACACTACACAAAGAAATAATAAACAAGGTAATATATTAGATATTATATTTTTGTTCTTTTTGGCTTTTTTGAAGTCGTTTTATTTGCTATACAAATATTATTACATTATGTTATACTTTTATCTAATCTGATTTCGCACCTGAGCTGGTAATGCGCTGCTGTCACTAATTTCCCCTTCAGAGAAGCACCGGGACATCCACCTTCCGATTGTGCCCCCCTACCGACCAATGGTGGCCGTACGAAATTTCATAGCTTCCTTTATAACTCGGGCACTTAAAATTTGACTGTACGATGCGTTTTTGATTATGCACTATCTGTTGGAAGCGTCTCATTAAAAAACGACTGTACGACATCGTGAGTGTTACGAATGAGCCCGTCAAAAAACCTATTCGTTTTAGGCGTCCAATATGCGTTGCATTATTCAAATGATTTTCTTTTCTTTCTCAAATTAATTTAATTTAAAGTCCTATTCATTGTATAACATTATATTTCAACTGGTAGGGGCATTTTAAACTAGACAGATTGTTTCTCGAAATTCATGTAGATCAGCAGCGGCAATTTTGACTTCATCAATAAAGCAAATTGAAATTATAAGAAAGTTAGTGGAGCTACTACAGCGCATGCTTTATCACATTATTTATAACTGTTATATAATATAACATGGCAACTTCTACTAATACTTCAGCCATCACTTTAAAGCTCGAACGATGTAATTAAGAATTAGGCGAAAACTACTCATTATTTGAAATGATTTAAAGATAATATTGACGAATAAATTGCATTAAGAAAGAAACCTCTAACTTTAATATTGAGCCTCCAAAATGAGTATTTTTGTCAAAATTTTCGACATCAACTTTTTGCAGGTTTGCATACGTCACATAATTTTCACTACGATTATATTAGGCATAAAGTAAAAAGGTTATCTTCACTAACTCCTGACTCATTGCGAAGTCGCTTGCCTTTCAGCACTGGAGTCCGGGTTCGATTCCCGTCGAATCTCATGTAAAATTTGTTCCAACAAAACGAGTTTGACTGCTTCACAAGGACAAGTACAACCCCTGTGAAGTGTCCTAAATCCTACCCCTATCCTTATTCCTTCTGAATTCTGGCCGCTGGGTAGTGACGCAGGGGCGCGTGGAGTAAGAGGCGCGTACGCGGAGATGCTACCTGGCGGTCCTCTTTGACAACTGACTAGATGAGACGAGACTGGACAAATACAGCATGATAAGATATTAATGGAGGATTACTCCGTAAGAAGCACAAAATGCTCGACCAGGAGCGAAGAGACGCGTTGCGTCAATAAAGTCAGAGTAAGGACGCAACGAATTTAAAAAATGTAGTTGTAAGAGAACATCAAAAAACCTTTTGCATTTTCGAAAATTCAGAGGATTGAAGGAAATTTGATCCTGTGACACTTTATAAACTCACTCTGTTTCAAACTCAAGGGACCGAAACATCGGCTAGGTCTATCGAGGAATATTATTTTTGTTGAAAATAATGTGTGCTGGTAGGAAATGGTGTGGAGTTCACATTTGCATAATCCAAATGAAATTGAGGCGTTGTTTTGTCGTATTTGTATATTTCAGCAGAAAGCTTTCTTAATTTCACTTAAATTCTAATTTTATTCATAATAATATCCTATATTTGGCTCTAAATTATATTAGTATATTAATTCTAATAATAATAATTAATTCTAATAATAATATCTTAGTATATTAATGTTATTATTTTCATTATTATTATTATTATTATTATTATTATTGTTATTATTTGTAGCACTGAAGATAGCCGCAATGCGTCCGAAAAAGCTTTTTGCTGAAATAAACAAATACGACAAAACAACGCCTCAATTTCATTTCAATAATGTGCGCTGTTTAGGCGCTATTGTTATTCATAAACGGATTAACGGACAGTCGTTTCGAAAAAAAACCTTTTTCCGATTTTCCAAAACGTGAATTTTCGTCAAAATCTCGACATCGAATATTCTGCAACTTTACAATACTTTCTCTATAGGCCTACAACGTATATGAGAAAATTAAAATATATGCAGGTATTACCATTGAGAGGGTGTCATTAATATTTTGTAACTCACGAATATCGTAAAGTTTGTTGAAACGTAATACAAATTGTAATAGACCTAAATCATTACGTAATCTATTTCACGACAGGTATTTTCGGAACTCCTTATAGTAACGCCTGCCTACATGTATCCTGGAAACATCGAAATTTTTACTCTCAGAATTTTAGAGGATGACCGTTTAATGATATAAAGTTTCTGTTGAGCGGGTTTGCAGGTTGAACTACATCTGATTTTTGATTTAAGCATTTAACTAAAAAGTGAAGGGCATTGATCATTACCAGCGCACCACCCTATTAGGGCATCACTAATTTCAGTGCAAGCATATTTTGCTTTCTCTACAACTGAATGTGAAATTTGAATCGGTAACCCAATTTACGCAGACGAACTTTCGTGTTGAGGTCTATTCACAAAGCCATTTTTTCGTCTGTTTGTGTAGAATAATCTTTTTAGAACACAGCAATCTGCTCCAAATCGCACGAAAATGGAAATCCAGATGAAGCCATTTGACCCTCGGATCAAAACCTCATCTCTTGACTACGCAACTGTCACACTAATCTTGATTTACAAGCTCCCCCAGAGGTTAGACATCATGGCTCGATTGCCGTATTAGACATCTATCAAGACGTTCCGGTTTCCCCAGGATTGCAGCTTTGGAGTAGTGTTCTAAATAAGTGTTATCAGGATCTTATCATGAGACGCGACTAGCAGGCGCTCTGAGAAACGTGAAACTGCCGTCGCGCCCCGTGTCGAAATTTTGTCACTCTCAGCTTCCAAGTCCATTGGGAATCTCCTCGACCAAACGTATAGTTCGAGTTCGAATAAAGTGATTGTTATGTTTCACAATGCTTAGTCGTTGAGTCAGAATGATTTGTTGCGCTTCTAAACAGGAAATCAGTAAGAGTTCACGTGTTTATCAGGCATGTTAGTATTTCTGGAAAATAGCCACTCAGCTCAAGGTCGTGGTCAGGTGGACACATTCACGAACAAAAAGGAGGAGAGTGCACAAAAATTTACGTCAGTCATTTACGTCATTTTTAAAGAATTGCATAAGAGTGGCAATGTTGCGGGAAAGAAAATAACTGTGTTAAATATTTTGACCGGTGCCACTGCCGCTTAAGCCTTACTTTAGCATTTCATTGCGCTCAGAGTACATGTATAAGAAATGCCATACAAACGATTAATTATTATTTAAATTGCATTTTCATTTCTGGGTACATTACGTAAATAACTTCTCATCTATGTATATTTGAAACAATCTGAATTGTTTGAAACGCGCACCGCTGTCTTTGTGTAGATATCTCTGTAGAAATCCCGGTAAAGCAAAACATTAATGGTATATCAAGAGGATAGCGATAAAGTTGTAAATCCCCATGAAGTTCTTTAAATGGTTCTGCAAATTACGAATTATAACAAAAACGTCCGGCATTCAACCTTTTTTCGTTTTCATTATATAGTGTATACATATTTACAGATAGTATAATTTCGAGGGGTGCTATACTATATGAATATCACACATTTTCGAAGTGTTCTTATAAATAATTCCATTTTTTCTTTATTTTTATGCTAGAATATAGAACAACGCATTTTTAAATACGATAAAAAAATTGATTTTTATTAAAACCAAAATGACGTTTTTTACACATTTTCTACACTGTTATTATTGAAACCAGCGATTTTTTTTGTTTCTCGATAGTTATGTTCTTCTGCAAACAATCGATGACGATATTTTGACAAAATATACATTTAGACAGTCCTTGATATCGAAGAATGTTTATTTAAGTCTACCCGTCCATCTGTGAACAACAAAGAAGGATTGATTGATTGTTAGTGATTCCGGGCGCGTCAACTACCATGATCATTAGTCCCGTCAGTGCAGTGTTTTGCGTTTTTTGAGGTAGT
Source organism: Teleogryllus occipitalis (assembly GCA_011170035.1). Taxonomy (NCBI): domain Eukaryota; kingdom Metazoa; phylum Arthropoda; class Insecta; order Orthoptera; family Gryllidae; genus Teleogryllus; species Teleogryllus occipitalis. The sequence goes on along the minus strand of BLKR01000091.1, from coordinate 679,344 downwards.
GGTAGTCTTCCCCACTGGATGGCCAGATACGGCGCCGACCTACCGTCGTTTAAACGGAGTTTCCCCCAACCAGGTATTTCCCACCAGCTGGGCACCGCCCCAGTCGGGACAAGTTTCAAGTCCAAACTCCTAAGTCTAAGTATAACAAATTGAACCTGATTTTCATTCAAACTTATATTCATTCTGATATTTCCTACATTGCAAAACTTAATTATGTGTTAAAGTCACCACAACATTAAGCATTCATTACAGCATCGGATACGAACTAGTTCTGACAGCAGATTAAACTGCTTCGCAGTGACTCTTGGCTTCTCAACCGCAGCGCTCTGATTCGAATCCCAGACTGGGGATTTTTTTCTTTGAAGTGTCTGTATGAATAGAGCACAACACTCCGAATTTAATGACTCAAAACCCTTTTCATTAAAACTCTCGAATTTTCAAAAAAATTAATAAAGGGTCTGTCGAGGTTAACATGATACACTAACAAACTAGTGGTACTAAAACAGCACGTAATTTCTCACCCGTATTTTCACGCAAAATTACTCGAAAAGTATTCAAATTTTCGAAGAATTGTACATGACCTTATTTCAAAATCTGTCTTCAAGGAATAGATTTCGTTAAGGGGAAAATCTTATTTTCATCATTGTAGTTGTAGGAAGAGGCCGAAAAAAAATTAATTTTTGCAATTTTCGAAAAATCAGGTTTTCAAGGAACATGAGATCAGCACTATTCACTTAAACATCCTTCACACTATCCAAAAACAAAATTTAATCAAAATCGATATTGCCATTTTTTTAAATTTTGAAAATGTCCCAAGGGCTTCATGTAAAATACCCCCCAAAAATTACAATATCGGTTTCAAATTCAAGGGGCCGCGTCATCAGCCAGATTGATTAAGAAATATAAATTTTGGTGAAAATCGGCAGAACGGTTTGGCCGCTAGCGTTGTTCACGGTCGGACAGACGGATGACGAACAGACGGACGAACACAGACTTTTGCCGTCATTCGATTTTTCGGTATCAAGGACCCACAAAATATGGATTCTGGCTACACCACGTGTTAGAGGATGTTTTCTAAATTTAGAAACGGAATTTATCCACTTTTTCGTTACCAGAGCGCAGTAATAAGAATTTTTCTGCCGAAAATTCGCCGTTTTTTCGCGTAGCATTACATAACTTTCTACTACGCAAGCGGTAACAAAAGAGTAATTGGGGTTAATGTGATATACTTCAAGAATTATTTCTTATTGTGTAAATTAACAAAAAATTGAAAATAATAGGAAATATATTCTATTTTTAATGGCTATATAGCAGGAACTCAAAATGTATCAGTATTTGGGCAAAAAAATCGAAGCCGAAATTACTTATTTTTTCAATCAAAAACTTTTCCACTAAGATAGGAAACTTTTCATGTCTCTTCGTCAATTTTATGGCACGATATTTTTGAAAATAGGTAATCATTCAAAGAGAATGAATCTATTTTGCTGCGTTAAAAGATTTCAAAAATTTTAATCGTTTTTTAACACCCTTAATTTTGGAGGTTAATATCATACGACTAATGCGGCTAATGTGATATGGGTTTCGAGGCTATTTTTATTCGCTAAAAATTAACACGCAGCCAACAAGAAAGTTTTTTTTTTATCAGTATATGACCTATTATACACATGGGAATCCGTAAAGCTACTGCTCGGAACTGTTATATTTACGTGTCTATACTTATCTACGGAACATCTACGCATAAGAAGAACTTGAAATAATATTTAATTATTTAAATTTATAGAGAATGTTTTAAAAAATATATATATATTATTTCTGCAGGTAGATTTTTGCAACCTGGGGGCAGAACACTACAATTTACATATTACAATAAGAAATATAAATAAAATTTAACTTTAAATTATTTTAAGACAATAATAATAATAATAATAATAATAATAATAATAATAATAATATGATAAAAATGCTAACAATAAAAGCAATAATAACAATAATAGAAACAACTCTACATTTTATGGCTGACCTGCACAATTATTTTAAACTATTAAATACACTTTTTAATTACATTGCACTTCACTTCACTTCCCAACATTTGCACTTCACTTCTCATAATACCGAAAATAATATAAAAACCAGTATGTGAATTACAATTTTGTGAATTACAAAAATTTTCTTTTCATATACACTTGTGTTCCAAATAAATCTTCAACATTTCAAAGCTTCAACAAAAAGCAGTATGCTAAAAGGAAGATCCAAGGCTCGCGTATTGTATACTGTCAAACCGATGTGATGATATCACTTTCAGATACTTGGAACATTCAGTACATTTTTTACATACCGTAACATTCTTGTTATTACACTTTGATGTATGAACAAAATTTGTGTGGTAATTTACGATATTTAAACCAAATTAATCAATGCTTTTTTAAACTTTGTTTTAAAGCCTCAATTTTGAACTTTCAGACCGACCGGAAACAATGTCTTATAACGTAGACACATCAAAAGATAAAAAATGAAAAAAATAGTGTGGAGACACTAGACTCTAAGGTGTCTCACTATAGCCCGCTCGTTGTTTTCCAATCAAAATTCATAGAGATATTAAGCTGTATGACTTTAACCCCATCAATTATCGTATTAGCCCCATCCTTTGGGGCTAATTTTATACACACTTTTGATATTTTTTAAAGAGTTGTTGTACACTATGTCTTAAGTTATTTTTACGTAGTACAAGTCTTTAGCGCCAAAAGACACATATTCAGTATTTTTTCCATGTGCTTTCTACAAACGGCATAGTAGATAATATGAAAAGTTTGCTTTTCTGTATCATAACAACCCCGACTGACCTAAATTTTTTTCGAACCTTTTGCGCTTCGTTTATTTAGGAGTTTCTCTAGTGATTGCTGATGTGCTTGCTGCAAAAAAGTTGCAATATTATCATATTCCTTAACCGCTACCAGTGAAAATGTGCTAGTTTACTGTGTTAAAATAACTACAATAATTTTCTGTAGTTCGAAGTCGGCTTTACATCTTTTAATTTTATTTTTATTCAAATTAAACTGCACCTTCTTTAAGTTAGGATAGACAAGTGACATTAAGGTGAAACTAATGTTAATAACAGTTAAAGAATTAACACAAAATGATTCTTACAAATTATAGTTAGCTTGCAACACGAGGGGTGAGTGAGTATTGTTTTCAACTACTTATGTCATTAGTCCCGTAAGTACAATGCAAGAGACGGGAAATTTGAATTGCGCTTGGTTCGTCAAGTCCTGTCGCGCTCCTTAACAGTGGATGTTACATGGAGAGGTTGCAGTGTTCCTCCTCGGGGCGAACCCTGAACGCCAAAAGTAGTAAGAGAACTTTCGCAGTCATGTCGGCACAAGTCAATGCTTGGATTACAAAAATATTCAAGATGTTTCACCCCTAAAAATGCACCGCTCACGTTGCCCCCTCCCCATTTCGCCTTGGCAACATCACTGAATGATATACGAATAGGAGGCTTAGTAGAAGGAGCTCTTCAATCTGGATGAAATCAACAAACGCATGGTCTCTCAATACGAAAGGCAAAGAAACCACACAAGGTAGTTTGATGACCAAGATGCTCTGAAAAAATTCATTAAATGTTACAAGGATAAACGTCGAGATGATTCAGAAGTAAAACACTTGGTAAATAAAAATAACTAGTAACCTGCATCAGCAAATATGCCGCAGAACAAAACTACATAAAATGGTTTTCCAATCAGTAGCAGCACACTGCTCCAGTACAACAAATAGAGATATCGTATTATACTGCAATAAATTAAATATTTAAATAAGTCATAGTAAAATAACATAGTATCGTGTACTACATACATTACCACAGTTCTTGACATACCAAGAATATCAAAAAAGCATCTCTTTCATAACACAACGATTGAAGAGTAAATATTTAATGGCAGGCGGCCTTAACCTTGCAGCCTTGCTGTCGCATTACATCAGCTATCACAAACAGTGGCGCACTGAACGTAATAATTCAATCAGTACGCGCAGTACGAGAATATGCAGAATAACACAATCAAATATTTCCATGTTTCATTCAAAATTGAATTTCTTCATTGTTTTGGATTTGTTCCGAGTTCCTGGGTATATAACGAAATCGTAGACACCTCTAAAAAGGTCGGAGGCTGCATAGTTTTCTTTCGATTTCTATGTGCATTGGAAATTCGTAAAAATAGTTTGCACACACTCACTATTATTCAATTAATACTACGAGTGATTTGAGATTAGTTAAAAATGATAAACTGCAATATTATTCAAGACCGAAACTTCACGTTTACTAAATAAAAATGGAATAAAATTTTATGCAAATGAGATTACGTACTACAGCGCAAACAAACTTAGAAATATACAGTATTTTGAATTATTCACTTATTTTATAAACAATTGACACATCTTTGATATATTGTCACTATTTTACATAAATTTCAATAAGTTTATTTTAATAATAATGTAGATTCTCCAAACATTTCGTGAGTAAAAAGAATTTGCCGACTGAAAAAAATTAAGTGGTTTACTCTTCACGATCCCCTGCACATGACAGATGTTCATACACCAGCTCTTATTCTGCTGTGACTCAGCGTTTTCATTAACACTCAACTGTGAATGTATCGGTGAGAATAGTGAGTGGTGGCCTGATCAGTTTGTGTGCTGTCTTGAATTATCGGGAAAATCCAGAAATCGTTTTAGTACATCAGTCAACTTAAGTTTGTCCATCTGTGCAGAACTTTACGAACCGTGTAAACACTTTCTTATCAATTTGATCCCCAAGGGGACAAATCTGGATTGGTATTAAACAAATGGTAAGTATCATTTATGTAAGTAAAATCAATATTTTTCAGAGTTGGAAATCCCTACGCGACACTAATTTCGATGCGTTGAAAACGTGAGGGGTTATTAAGACAAGTACAAGTAATTGTTTCAATGTCTTACTGAAAGAAGTTATTAATTTTTAACGCTAATAACATTTTTAGAACCATTTCATTCGGCACGCTCCTTAGCCAACGTAATTCACATTACGCTTCTGCAAGGTGTTAAGTTGACAGACGAAATAGGTTCAGAGCATTCACCTAATGACCTTTGTAGTATGCCCCAACATGACTCAGGAATCAGGTTATCCTGCTGATGGAAAGACTCCTCAGCATTTTCACAGCGTCTCTAATAGTTAGGCTATCACATGTGCCCTCTGGGTGTTTATTTTCTTGAGTTGCCGTCGTCTGGAATTAGTTTCACTGCCAACCTTATTAATATTTAAACTACGATAAACATTCTCAAACCTTTTAAAATTGCAAGAAAATGTAATATATCAAATCCCAAATGTATTTTGAATTATATATAGCCATTTTATTTCACATGTAAATGAAAAAAGATATTTAAGAAAGCTTATTCGGTTGTATGTTTGAACACTTACCGATAATTTCCAATTTAAAATACATTTTAATATCGCATAAATTCTTATTGGTAGAAATACGTTCATACATGTATTCCAAATATCAGTTATTCGTTCCATCTACTTAAAATAACTGTTTCTCGTGGTCCCGTGAATCAACAAATACCGAAGAGAAGAAATACGAAACAGGAAAAGAAAGGAAAGGAAAATAAAAGGAGAAAGAAAGGATGGAAGCAAGGAGGGAAGAAAGATGGATTCAATAAATTAACTAGTGGTGCTAATACAGCACGTACTTCTCTCCCATAGTTTCATGCAAAATTGGGCGCAAAGTACTCAAGTTTTCGAAAAATTGGGCATGACCTTATTTCAAAATCTATCTTTAAAGAACAGATATCATTAAGGGAAAAAATCTCTATCTTTAATAATTGAGTGTAAGAAGATACCGAAAATTTTTCAACTTTTGCAATTTTCGAAAAATCAGAGGTTTTAACGAACATGAGACCGCCATCATTCTCTTAAATGTCGTACACACTATACAACAACAAAATTTAATAAAAAACGATGCAGCATATTTTTTGGAAATTTGGAAAATGTCCCAAGGGCTTCATATAAAGTACCTCCCAAAATTAAAATATCGGTTTCAAATACAAGGGTCCGCGACGTCAGTCAGATCGATTGCGGAATGTCGATTTTGGAGAAAATAGGCTGAACGGTTTAGCCGTTAGCGTTGTTCAGAAACAGACAGACGGACAGACGGACAGACGGACGGACAGACAGACCATTTGCTGTCATTCGATTTTTTGGTATCAAGGTTCTACAAAACATGGATTCTGGCTACACAACGTGTTAGGGGATTTTTTTTCTAAATTCAGCAACAAGATTTATCCACTTTTTCGTTACCAGGATCTTATAATAAGAGTTTTTCTGTCGAAAATTCGCAGTATTTCCGCGCAGTATTACATAAGTTTCTCTCTACTCTGTAGCGAGAAAGGAAAAACAATAGCACCAAAACAATAACGAAGCAAAGAGAGAAGAAACAAAGAGACGAAAAATAGGAAAATAAGAGGAAAACAAGTAAATTCGAACCAGTAAAGAAATAATATCATAACATCATTTCTGTAATCGAATAGATTGTGGGTTAATGAAAGACGACATTAATATTACGAACATGAAGATATAATTCCAAGAACGCAGTTGAAATGTAGATAGATCACAACACACCCACCCGTTTAGAACCACAAACAAGTGCGTTCGTTTATCTCGTGTTTGGGAAGTTCCCGCATTGCAGAGTAACCTTTATCATATCAGAGAGACAGATATAAATTCCTCTCAAACATGTCAATGAAACAAATTACAGAACTCTTGCAGTACCTTGAAACGTAATCTCGTAGTTTTAAGTTTATTTTAAGATATGGCCATCAAATTAATAAAAATGCGTTTTTCGCGGAGTCACTACAAAACTTGGGCTGTGCCAGTGACAATGTCTGTCTAACTATGCGCTTTGATGTGCACTGGGAATGTTTTGTTTACATATGTCATTCATGTGTTTTTAGGAACGTAGATACGTTTTAGATAAGACAATAATTGAGAATCCATATTTAGAACTTCATTCGTTAAAGAAATCAGATTTCCAAGTGCTACATATTTTTTACCGGCTCCTGATGGCAGCGGAAAGATGCAGGGGCTGTAGTTGAATTGAGTGAAACTCCGGGGGGGGGTGAGCAGGCCGTTAAATGAATGCAATGGAGCCGGGAGTCCAAAAGAAATAAACAATTTCCAAAAAGTAATTCAAAATTGAATCCATTGTTTTATGAAATGAGAGCAGAAGTGGTTATTTAAAATAATCATTTTCGAAATTTGAAATGTTTAAATACACATACACATTCCCATATTACAGTTTATTCTTTATCCATCAGTCTTACATCTTCAGCGTCGAAAACGAACATTCTACTGTGCAGCAAGCGAGGCATTTAACAGTCTACGCTAGAAATTATACAATATCGCGGGAAACTACTAGTAAAACGCTTACGCAGTGTAAGGAAAGTATTGTAATGCTGCGAGAAAAACAGCGATTTTTCAACAGAAAAACTCTTATTACCGGGCCCTTGTAACGAAAAAGTGGATAAATCTTTTTCCTATATCTAGTAAATTACTTCCTTTTACACGTTGTGTAGTCAGAACCCACGTTTGTTAGGACCTTAATACGGAACTAGTGGTAATTCATCAGCACATACTTTCTTTTTTTTTCCTAGGGCTTTTATCCAGCCGACAGCCGGTTGCCCTTTACGTCCCGAAGGGACGCATATTCGACCATACACTAGACAAACACTTGCGGGCTCCTCTGATCTGGGGTCAGCAGAACGCGAGGCCCTCCGCGACAACACACACAAAGTTAAGCGACAAACAGCCATGCCCAAGGTGGGACTCAAACCCGCGACCCTTCGGACCGAAGCGCTGAGTCGGTACTCGCTCTTAGCCACCTCGGCCATCCAGATCGGCACATACTTTCTTTTCGGCAGAAAATTTATTTCTAAATTTGCTATTTTAGAAACTTCAGAGAGTTCAACGAAAATGAGATCCGCGTCATTATTTTAATCATACATTCTTCTATATGTGGAAAGAACTTAAAGAAAAAACTATTTTGAGTTTTTGAGAAAAATATGTTAAAACTTTTTTAAATGCCTATATTTCGCGCCTAATTCCAAGAAAACTACTCATATTTTCCAAACATTGAATACAAACTTATTTAAAGATACGTCTTTACGAAACATATTTTATTAAGGAAAAAACCTCTATCTTCAATATTATAGTTGTAGGAAGACGCTCCAAAAAATTGCACTTTTTCAATTTTCAAAAAAAGCTGAGAATTCAACGAACATGAGATATACACCATTATTTTAAGCGTCCTTTACACTCTTCGAGGACAGAGTTTGATCAAAAAATTTGGAATCTTTTTTTAAATTTTAAAAATGTTTTTGAGTCATGTAAAGTACCCTAAAAAATCAGAGTATCCCTTAGAAACTCCGAAAGCCTTGCGTTAATTCAGATCAATAGGAGAATATCAATTTTAAAGAAAATCGGTTGAACGGTTTAGGCGCTTGCTTTGACCACAGACGGGTGGACAGTCAGTCGTTTTCCCGTCTTATCAAGGACCCGCGAGATATGGAGTCTGGCTAGACCACGTGTTAGAAGATTTTTTTCTATACAGCAACAGGATTTATCCACATTTTCATTACCAGGGCCCGGCAATAAGAGTTTCTCTGCCGAAAATTCGCCATCTTCCCACGCACGATTACATAACTTTCTCTTCTTACGAAGTATTTTCGTAAAGGAGAGAAAGCAAAAATGGATTGAAAGCAAAACATTTTACCATCTGCTCGTCCATCTGTCTGTGTGTCTGTGAACAACGCTAGCGATTAAACTATAATTAGGATTTTCACGAAAATTGATATTCCCCGATCGATCTGACAGATGTCGCGGCCCCTTGAATTTGAAACTGATAGTTTAATTTTGGGGTACTTTACATAAAGCATCAATATTTTAAGTTTTCTCAAAAATGACTATTTTTAAATTGTTTGCGCAGAGAGACCAAAAGACTCTTAAAGAAATGACGCAGCTCACATTTTCATTGCACTCTCTAAATTTTTGAAAATTGCTAAAGTTCAAAATTTTTCACGTCTTCCTACAATAAAACAGATTTTTTTAAAAATGTTCTTCAAAAACTGATCTTCAAATAAGGTCATGTTCAATTTCTTAAAAAAACGAATAGTGTTTGTGTAATTTTGCGTGAAACAGGCAATTTTAAAATTATTTTAACAATTATTATATAAAAAATTGCTCCAAATTTTTTCTTTAATGTTTTTCTTCTCATGTGGAAAAGAACGGTAAAGAAAATGTTACTGGTCGTAGTTTCGTTGAACTTTCGGAATTTTTGAAAATTGCAAACGAAAAATCAAAATTGCAAACGTACAATTTTCATGATAGTTTTTTTTTTTTTTGTTTAATGAAATCTGTTCTAAAAAATCTTTAATTAATGAAATCTTTAGAAAAGGTCGTGCACATTTTTTTAATATGAGAAGTTGAATGTATTTTTGAAGTTTTTCGAGTTTGCAAATTCGAATTTCCCGCACTCTATTTGCTAGCCTTTAGGCGATATCAAATTGGAATACGACAATGACATGCCGCGCCGCGACACGGCAGTTGGAAATATTAAGAATTCCTTCTCATCGTTGGGAGACGTTATAGCTGTATGAAACGCAGTTTTAATCGTCGAATTTGTGTCATGTATTAGCTTTAAATGAATTAGTTTTCGCACATAATGTTTTACGATTAGTAATGATTTTGACAAGTGATGACTGAAATGTGTTACCACAAATGAAGCACCACTAGTTTTATAATGTGTACCCACTGGTGGATCCAGGGGGGGACATGCCTCCTTGAATTCCTCCTGGGCTGCCCCCCCCCCCCAATGTCTGGAGTTTTCGTTTACTTTCATTTATTTGGCAAAATTGATGTCCGAATTATGTAATTATTTAAACAATATCATTGTATAATATCATATCTACAGTACGTAAATAATATACAGTATAATAACAAATATGTTTACTATTTAACAAAACTCTCCCCCCCCCCGAAAAAGAAGGTGATCGACTGGATCTGCCTCTGTGGGTACCGAAGTATTTTGAATAATAATTATGTAATAGGGCTGCATTGAATGAAAGTATAGTTCGGTATTATTGTCGTATGAATTGGAAATACAAGGCAAAAGCAAGGTGACACATTAATGAAGCCAATATTGTTTCATAATTTTTACAATTTTTCTCAAGGTATCAATCGAAATACATGATTATTTGGAAAACATGTTTTTCTATAAAAGTATCATGTCAAACATTTGCGATTTTTTCTCATAATTTCTTCTTCTCTTTCTGTCTTCTTTCTCCTCCAACTCCACCTCCTCCTCCTCCTCCTTCTTCTTCTTCTTCTTCTTCTTCTTTTTCTTCTTATTTTTCTTCTTCTTTGTCTTCTTCTTCTTCTTCTTCTTCTTCTTCTTCTTCTTATTATTATTATTATTATTATTATTATTATTATTATTATTCGCCTTTTTCACTCTTAATCCCCAAAGCTGCTCGTACACATAGCCAAGTCATTTCCTGTGCTTCTTTCGCAGGAGTGGAAGTCTGAAATGTATGGTGAGAGTTTACGTGTACCCATTATTATTACATGTGGCTATTTATATGATTTCTACTATTTCTCTACTTGGACAGCTTGACAATTTTTGCAGTTTTCCACTTCGTGATAGGTATAATCATTTCCTCCCTAAGCTTGGTGCTCTCCAGTACCTTTCATACTTTCTGTTTGTTCTGGTCGCAGCAGTAAACGAGATAGCCGTGACACTGCATCTCTAAGAACGTCATAGTAATCACGAGTTTTGCCTGTTTTCACAAACGCACGACTTCCTACGTCACCAGATTTAACATCTAGATAAAGGCAAACTACAACGGATGGTAGACTGTTTGCAGATTGTTAACTCCAGAGAAGTCTTCATTTACATTCGAAATTACTTCTGTAAATATTAGGTATTTCATTAAAAAAAAATATGCGCGACTATGTGCTTCTCAGTTTTATAGAGCTTTCATGGGAGAGTTTTTATAGAGGCAGATCTATTCGTGTCCAGTATGCATTTTATAAAATTAAAGAAAAAACAACATAGAATGCAATCATTATTGAAAATTACAATGTTATATTTCAGGTCTCAATTTATGAAGGTTTACACGTGAGGATTATAGAAGCTGAAAAAATGAAGCTGTTTTTGATAACAGGTCTACTTGTCAAACTTTCGGTTCCCCGGCATGCAAAGGATATCGGAAACCCTCATCAGATGTCATTTAAATCCTTCATATTGAATTAAATCAAGGTAGAACTCCAGTTTAAATATTGTGTACGCACGAGATATTCGGCGTAGGGATTGCGATGTTTTACGCTAAGGTAGTCACTAAATACACGCCCACTTCTCCTGGCATGAACATACTATGTTTGCGGCAATCCAAATTGAAATTAAACATTTACTCCATGCTGTTGTGTACTTAACCCCCAAAATGGGCAGTTCATCTAAATTAGAAATTCCGTTTTCGAATTTTACAAACACGTATTAAGATTGGTGATTTCAATTACCAAGATAGGTACCACAAACTCAGCCGAAAAGTTTATCGACAATATCAACTCCGAATTTATAGATAATAGAATATTTCTCTTCTCATTAGTCATTAGGGACTGAAAAGGAATTTACCTCATAATGAAGGCATCCTCCAAATTTGTAGTTTTTATCTTGGAGGATCGTAGATAAAACAACTAACTAGGGAATCAAGTGGTGTCTACAAACAGTTTGGTGTATTTACATAAATAATTTTGTTTCTGTTTTCTGGTCAAACTTCAATCTCTGTACAGCTCAAAACGTTTTTGAGATATCTGTCGTACATCTTACTACACTGAAAATTACTTTCAATTTGCAAACTTTTAATAAAGCGCGTTACAGACTACTCCATTATATTACAAAATATGGAGATAAAACTGAATAAAATTAGCAATCACTCTTTTGAATCCATTTTTATATGTACAGATTTTAACTTTGATTTTCCGGGCGAATCTCACGAAAAGAGCAGTTCCTCAATTTATTTCATTATTTCAATTTATACGAGAATATTACAGTAAATGTACCAACTCGAAATGCAGTACAGTTAAGTAGAAAAACCATATATCAAATCCAAATTAACAAAACCTAACTAGAGGTAAAATTAACAAATGATCAAGTGACCACAATGCACCAATTCTTACAATTACCAGTAACTAGAACAATGACACACACTTACGCCCAGGTTATTTACTAATAGCAAAATAAAATTATTTATGAGCAAATTGAAGCAATTGCTCATAAATAATTTTATTTTGCTATTAGTAAATAATCTGGGCAGATCTGGATGGCCGAGGTGGCTAAGAGCGAGTACCGACTCAGCGCTTCGGTCCGAAGGGTCGCGGGTTCGAGTCCCGCCTTGGGCATGGCTGTTTGTCCCTTGACTGTGTGTGTTGTCGCGGAGGGCCTCGCGTTCTGCTGACCCCAGATCAGAGGAGCCCGCAAGTGTTTGTCTAGTGTATGGTCGAGTATGCGTCCCTTCGGGACGTAAAGGGCAACCGGCTGTCGGCTGGATAGAAGCCCTAGCAAAAAATAATAATAATAATAATCTGGGCGTAAGTGTGTGTCAGGAATCATGAGACGCGGTTTACAATGCTGTTAATACGAACGCCAAATATATTTTATTTCTTTCAATACTATCATTTCCATTAAACGCCTGATTTTCTCTTAAAAAGAAATATAGCTTTGACGATTTCCATGACTACTTGCGAAAATACGAAAGTATTTTAAGGAAAGTAATAGCGTTGACAAAAATCATGAAAATCGATCAGGATATTTTGAACGCTAATAACAAAATTGAAGCAACCTGAAATGTCGTAAAAAATGTGACAGCATATCTTGAAACTTTGTAGAGAATATTGTATGAAAAGAAAATGACAGTGAGGTGAGTAATCCAGTGAAAGTCGCAAATCTCTTCCCCGAACACTTTTCGTGTTTTACTTTTGTTTACACTTAGGAATATTTATAATTATGCAACTGGTATATCGACGCTTTCGAGAGTCAATTATGTTCTATCCTTCCTTACTGGACTTTTTTCGAACAACTAGGCTACTAATCTAGTTTTTCTCTACTTTCCGTGCGGACACCGTTTGTCCACATGTAAAACGCTAACGCTAAAGAGTGGAATTATATTTGGACATTGCAATTCCGAATAAAAATATCGGCTATGTTTTCGAGTGTTTTTATAAAAATAAATCTTACTTAAAAAAGCAGAAAGAACAGGGCAGTGTGCGTGAGCTTTGAAAGATTCAACTCGTACCCAAAGTGTTGAATGAGTGCAATATTTAATACAGTACTGGTACTCTTAAGAGAAAATCCAGATTCTTCAGACATTGATTAAAAAATTTTAAAAAAATAAAAAAAAGTTCTGAAAAAGCAAATGATGTAGTGTGTGTCAGTGTACTTAGTGTTTTTCATAAGTACTTATAGAAATTTGAGTAAGATCTGAAAAAAATGTAATAATTGAGTTATGTGAGAATAAATGTTACTTTCCCATTGGGTTGATTTGTAATATTTTTCTAAAGTTCTAAAACATTTAAATATTATGCAACCATTTCATTTACTATTCCTTTCTCAAAACTATATGAAACCTATTAAATCTGTTATTTCATTAGAAACACTATCAAATACTACCTCAAGACAAATATGAATGTTCCTTAACTTCAAGTTGGTCAGTTTTAGTAAAAGAGCTAGCATCATACAAATGGACTACGCTTGTGCATAGTCCATTTAATACACCTTTATCAACATATTTTTTATACACATATAACAATATCTAACAATTTCATTTAAAGTAAAATTTCAAAGTCAAAAAGTCAAAGTGCTTTCAAAGTTAGTTAAGTTTCAAAGTTAGTTATTGCAATTATTTTGAAGGATTAAGAATGGTGTAGATCTGCAACTTTTATAAAATAATGGTGTCTTACACTCGTACCCTAGCCTCATGGTGTTGCTTCCAAGTTTTTACTTTCTCGCCAAACTATGTACTTAATTATATTGTATAGCTGCAGCAAAAACGGGGATTTTCCAACAGAAAAGTGGGGGGAGGAGGAGGCTGATTAAAAAAGGGGGATACATTTTGTTCCCATACGAAGTAAATTACTTCCTCTAATCTTGTGTTGTCAGAATCCATGTTTTGTGGGTCCTTGATACTGAAGAAAAATTGGTTTAAGGCAAAGCATCTGCAGACAGAGAGCAGAAATGCAGATGTTTGCCTTAAAACAATCAGATGTTTTCCTTGAAACTGATATTCCCTGATGGATCTGGCTGAACTCGAGGTCCTGTGAATTTGAATTGGATATGTTCATTTTTGGGGGTACTGTTCATGAAGCCTTAACATTTTTTAAATTTTCTCAGAAATGACATGTAGTGATTGTCCTTTCTTTGTCCTCATCAAGCTTAAAGAATGCTTAAAAATGGCATAGATCTCATTTTCTGCAAACTCTGTATTTTCAAAAATTGCTAAAAGTTAACTTTGTAAAAATACAATATTGATGATAGAGATTCTTTTCCTTAATGAAATATGTTCTAAAATATTATATCTTTAAATAAAGTCATGAACATTTTTTGAATAAAGAAAACAAGTAGTTTTCAGGTAATTTTTGTTTGAAAGGCAATTTACATTTTTTTCCCCAAACGGCTCCAAATTTTTCCTTTTATTTTTTTTCTCAACTAGAACAAAGGATACTTTCAAAAACTGGTTTAGGTCTGATTTTTGTTGAACTCCTTCAATTTTCAAAAATTGCAAAAGATAAAAATAATGCTTTGATAATATATCACATAATTTCTATAATTTAACTTCTTAATGAGTAAATTAAATGTATTTATCTGATTAAATTTAAAATGCCATGTTAATAAATGGAAAAGTCTTCTGAGTTTCAAATATCGGTGTTCTTGAATGATATTGGATTAATTTTACACCTGGAACTACACAGATCTTTCTTACTCTCTCGAAATATTTTCAATAATACTGGTTGATAGGAGTCTATGAATTGAATAAAATACAATTTGCTATGGGTGAGTAATTGAACTAGATAAATTTCATTATTTCTATATTTGGTTTTATGTTGTGATGCTGATGATAATTGGATAATTTAAGGAATGCTGACGTTCAGATTATAGCAGAGGAGAATTGTGTCTTTTATTTTTTTGTTTTGTTTCAGTGTTTAAAGAACAAAGTTTCTCCCTTGCTATTAAATTTCTTATTTTAATTGCTGTAAGTGTTTGTTCCAGTTGAAGTCAGTTGCCACCTTTGTCATCTATTTCAAATCATACACTAGACAATAACACTCTCTCACGATCCTTAGATTTAGGGTCAGCAAGACTCGAGGCCCTCTGTTTCCAAACTCATACAAAACAAAATGCCTTCATGCCCAGGGTATATTATTCATTTCTAATATACTTTTATTTTGTAATACATTCATAATTGAATTTAGTAACATCAAAGAAATCTTATTTTACGTTATTCTTTTGCTAAAATAAAGGTATGAAATTGGAAAGTATATCAATTAAATTTAGAAAAAAAATTCCAAATGTTATGAATAGGGAACGGACTTTATTGTAATAAAAAAAGTAAAACATGTACATATATATGTACTTACTTTTTTAAAAATATGTAAGAAAAAATAGAAAATATGTAAAATAAAAATTCGTTATAACGTTTACAATTCCATTCTTCAAGCATTTGCTGAGCAGAGTACATTGCCGATCAGATCTTAACATGGATTCAGAGAGACTGACTGAAAGTTTTACATCTACAGAAGCAATTAATCACTAGTTTCATCTGAAACATATAATACTTTCGTATTATATACAATGTTGTTTACGAGGAGCCGGCGCTCAAGTGAATAGTACCGTATAGCTTCTGATAGAAGAAGGGGGGTGGTAAAGGGAGCATACGCTCCCTCCCCCAACTCCAGAAAAGAGATAAGACAATGATCTGGAATTTTTATCGAGTTACGCATGGGGCCAATGAAACACGAGTAAGCACGTGGTGGAAGTTCCTTCTGCTTCACATACTACATCCACTCATCCTTGATCCCGACTACGCTGTTTCCAATGAGCAGATGGGGGCGGGGGAAGGTAAGTTTGACCATTAATAGCTATTGCCCGGTGTTAATACAATCGCATTGCGTATTTTGTAGGTATTTCAGTAACTAAGTTAGTTTTCAAGTAACATATATTTCAAAAATCCCAATGAAATTTTCATTTTCGACCTATAAATATATTAAAATGTAACGAAATACGTAGCAATAGATAAAATATGAAAAAATATGTAATTATACCACAATATGTAAAAATATGTAAAATGAAAATGGTTCCAATTACTTCAGAATGTCGTGTTAAATCTAAAAAATATTAGTGAATGCAGGTATCTTGTCCCTGTAAAAATATGTATTTACATGAAAATCCTTTCCCTAATTATGAATATAAGAAATATACAAATCAAAAGAACTGAAGCCCCGGCTCCAATGATCTGTTACAAAATATATTTCACCAGAATACTTCTTGCTGGAAGAATACCTCCTGCGCATTGATATTTGTTCCTATTTTTTGGGTCCAGAGAGCCTTTACTTGTGCTGACCTTACCCTTAAGGAATTTACTGTTCATTATTTAGGAGAATGAAATTTAAAGAATGTTGTTTATGTAACAGTGTAACAGATAAAAAAAATAATGAATTTATTTAACTAGGAATTCATACAAACAATTAAAATATGCTAAAACTATAAAGTTAAATCATTAATTCTAATCACCATTAATATAACAATTTTCAAAATCTGTAATTTGAGTTTCAAACAAGTGTCAATTTAAAACTAATATTTTTAACTGATCACAAATAATAAATAAAAATTTTAGGTTTTGCTTGACTTTATATACGTTTTGCAAACGCATTGACTACTTAAATGAACAAAAATGAAAAAAAAAAAAAATGTTGATAGCCATTGATGTATATCAATGTTTGAAGTAGCCTTTCTCCTTTGGCAAAAAATTTATTCCAATACTTAATAATTCTTATAAAATTTTTCATTTCTGAACTGCAATTTTGTCAGGCAGTGAATTAAACTCTAATAAAATCTAAAATTCTGAATAAGAGAAAAAAAAATATAACACATGAATTATATCTTTACATATTTCTATTACCTATTTTGAATCATTTCTCAAATTTATAAACATTATTGTAAATATTATTAATTATTTCACCAAATGAGAATTATGACATAATGAATTAATTGAAAAAATTCCAAGTTTACATAGCTCCATGCACTTTTATTTAATTGACGGTACTTATATCCAGAACCAATCCCTAGACACAATCAGCTAAGTTTCAGCAACTACATATTTCATAGTAGCTATTTATTTCATATACCTAATAGAAAAGTTTCTTTGGATATTGGAAATTTACAAATAATTAAAAGATCAATCATTCAGAAGAATATGTTCAACCCCATATAAAATTTCAATTGAACAAAGAGAATGATATATCTAATTTTTTATGCACTTGACAGTGTAATCCTACTGATAAATGTATCAACAGGCTTGAGAGGTAGTGAGAGGCAAATTGAAAAAGAAATAGAAAACTGAATACTCCAAATCAACTTTGTTATAAAGGCTTTTATCCAAACAGTTGTCATCCATGAAAAGAAAAATGTAATCAGTGGTTTGCCTCCTTACATGGAGATGAAAGGGACAGCAGTGGAGAAGAAGGTATAAGAGTGAGGAGTGAGTTTCTGGTTTCACTTTCAGATAAAAGAAGTGCTTCTAAGTCACAGTCCTCTGAAATACATCATGGTAAAAAAATAATCCAGTACAAGATTGTTTACAACCAATGTCCAATAGAATGGGTCTCAAAATAAAGATATCCAATGAAGACGTTTACATGGGATAGACAGCCTTGAAAAATGACCCCCACCTCAGGGTGTACCAAGATCCCTTGCACAGGGATATGTGTGCAGACTTCAAAGGTTGGAGCAGCTGTGATGAAGTTGGCGTGAAGAGCAAAAGAAACAAACCCTTTTCATGGGGTAAGTACTTGGAAAGAGTCGAGTAGAGATGGCATGAAGCCGGACTGCACCAAATGTTGATGACATTGGCAAAAACAAAAGTTTTTATGATTTAAAATTGGAGTTTGGAACATTAGAAGCCAAGCAGACAAAACTGTAGAGGTATCAGAGCGAATTGTGACATTAAAGCTGAGGACATGCAGATCTCACCTGAATAATATAAGATCCTATGCCTCACTGGAAGGGAAGAAGGAAAAAATAAAGCCCCTCCATAAGACATTGCAACAAAGCTTAAACACTATAGAGGTCTCTGAATATACAATTATAGCAGGAGATCTAAATGTCTGAGTACAATGTATTCCTGTGAATGAAGTTGTGGCAACTGTTGGTGAAATGTATCTTCATCCAGCTGGGAAACAACTAATGGACTTCTGTACTTTTAATAACCTCAAAATAACCAACACCTACTACAGACATAGAGACATCCATAAATATACATAGGTAGTTTGTGCTATGCAATTAATTTTAGATAATGTGATTATAAACAGCAAACTCAAGTCACTTATCACAGATATTAGAGTGCACAGAAGTCCGGAAAATATCTGACCATTTCCTAGTATAAAGTAGTTTTTGACTTTCATATAGGTACATGAAGAGTGAAAGGGAAAGCAGGGTCCCTTCGAAGAGACTGAAAGTCCAGCTGTTGGAGCAAGTTAGTATAAGAACCTAGTGAATTGCTTGTCGCAGTCAGCTTCAGAACACCTTGTTACCAATGGAAGCAAAGACCTGGAACACTGAAAACTCGGAATGAGAAAGTCAAAGCAACCATCAAGCTCAAGAAAGATGTATATCAGTGACATCTGAGTACAAATAAACCTGAAGAAAAGAAACGATTTAGAGCTCATTACAAAGAATTGAAAACAAAGAAACCATTAAATATAAACGATTTAGAGATTACACACATGTTATCCAGAAAATCACGCAAGGAAAGTTGGGAGATCTTCTGCAAAAGATTGTAGCATGACATCACTGTCACTCAAAAAATTGATTTTAAAATATTAAAAAATATGTCCAAGAATAAAACAAGATGATGCATGTGTATTTTTAATCCCAGAACATAAATGGTCCTGCTTTATAGAAACTCTTACGCACAATGTTGGGGAAGGGGAGATAGAGAAAATGCCAAATAATGAAGGGATAACAATGGATGAGTTGGAATTAGCTCTACAGAAAAGTAAAAATAGAGTAGTGAGAAGAATAAAAATTGTTATCAACAAGCAAATTATTGAACAAGTATTCAATTGCTCTGGCTGTAAATTATCTAAAGACATCAACCCCAAATGCAAAAGAATATAAGAAACATGGTAAGTTGAATGGGTTTTATGAAGAAGCATTTTAAAACTAATATGTTGAATAGTACACTAATGAGATTTCACAACATGGTGTTTCAGCCTATCCTCTGCTTTACAAGTGAAATGTGTACACTGAGAAAACATGATGAAAGAAGATGAGAGATTTCCCAAATTAATTTCTTAAGAGCTTTTCTTGGTTTAAATTTCAGGGGCAGAGCTTCAAACGAGGGCATAAGGACGAGGTTAAATATTGATAGTGTTGTAAATGACATTAAAAAATACCAACAAAAATGGATCTAGCATGTGACCAGGATGGAGTCAAATAGGCTATGAAAGTTAGCTCTCTTATATAGACCTCAAGGTTACAGAAATGTGGGTAGACCTAGAATGAGGTGGTCAGAACAGATCTGAGCCTCAGACCAGGCCACTGGCTCCCAGTCCTTGTTAAGGAAGAAGAAGAAAATTTGTTTTAAGCAATTTATTAATTGGGTCATTTATATATATTGGTCATTAAAAGTTTTGAAGTGTTTATCATTAGACGGTTTGCTTTGAACCTTGTGACTGGAAATTCAAGTTGTCATGCAAATTATGTTAGAAGTTTTGATATGAAATGAGCTGTACAGAAGTAGGTATGGTCACTAATCTCGTCAATATTGGAGGTGAACGCAAACACCTCTAAGTAATTAACTATTTTCAATATGTAATAGCATGTTAATTAAACATTTATACATATTTGAAGAAATGTTTCAATTAAAATTTTTTTTTAACTTTTCAACTTTCAATGAATGTATTATTTCTTTGCAAAATGTCAATTTTTTATTAAAAAAGTAGAGATTTACAATAAAAACTCAAATAAATAAGGAATTGGTAACTTGAAATGCCCAGCGAAAACACTTGCCATGGTTAAAAAATTTTAAGTAATTATTGCATGAGATGTGGCATAGTAGACTAAATGTTTTGAAATGTCATGCTTTTTTAAAGAACATTTTCAATCTTTGAAGGGGGTCTGCTTATGTTGACAACACCATATGTCTGTCCTGAAGTATACAGATGGGTAGATTTAGTCTAATACATCATTTATGTTAATAATAAAAATGAAATTAGAATAAAAGACTTACTTGAAAATATTCATCTACCTCCCATCCCTCCCCCCACACACACACACATGTGCACAGTCAGCAGTGTCTTTGCCTTTATTATTATGGTTGTTATTGTTAATAAACAATCTTGGTACTAAACAATCTTGGTACTAGAACCTATTGCAGGGAGATCCCATATTTGCCCTCTTATACTACTACTTTGAAATTTAATATGTAGTACTTCAAAATCAAAAAATCAATTGTTTGCATATCTGATTAAAATAATACGTATATATGCTGGGGCAAAATACTGGAAATCAAACAATTGTCAAAATTATCTTGCAGCTCCACAGTAAAATTTGAATTAAGAATCTGTGTTTGCTTACACTTCCCAAACTATCATTGTAAAGTATGATACAAGATTCTGAAGCTTGACCTTGAATGGTTGTTTTTATAATATTATTGTAGCCCCAATGATAGTTAAATACATTGCTAAAACATTGGTAACTGGATAATTTTTAATTGATCTAAACTAAAAAACCTTCAAATAAACAATTCTGAATAATTATCAAATTTTTCATTATCCCAAAATGGATGATGGAAAATCCCTTCTGTAACAATGAAAACATTTTAAATAAAAATTTAAGTTAAACAACTGTTTAAAAAATTCCATTGAATATCAAAGAACTCTGTTTAATAATGGTATGTTGTACCAATTACAATATGTTGTAACAATATGTTTCTTCAAACAACTTGTTGGATACTACTGCATCTCAGAAGAGTAAGAAATTGTAATTGTGTAGTACTAGAGAGTTATTGTTAAAGAATTTTATTTTTTCAGCCTACACTTTGTCACAGATTAAAGTTAATATAATAAGTAAGGTAATGAGAATCAATAATAGTAATGACATTATTTCATCATGGAAATGAGAGATCAGCCACAACCATGTGTAGTAATGCTTTCTTATCAAATAATTATCTGCCTTCTAAAAATATCACATTTTACAGTTTTTCTAACATACGTTTTTTGTCAGGGGCAAAAATCTATCTCCAAAAGCGCTACAGCCCAGATTGGGCCTTGGCCTGTCAATCACCTAATATCGGTGTCATTCGAGTTCAAGGAGAATGGGGAGGGGGGGGTCATTGGGAAGGGAATGGCATATGCCCAACCTGAAAGGATGCGGGGAGAGGGTGAAGAAGGAATTGTGCGCGCTCCGTGGCCTCTTGTTTAAGTACCTCCTCCGGCATTGCGTGGAATGTAGTTAAAGAAACCACGGAAACGACCGAGAAGAGCAGCCAGACTCCAGAATTACCATTTAGGCAGTGGTCGACCTCGAGACCGCTAGCTGGGTGTCGAAAATCTGCCACAATCAGGGCACAAATCTAGGGTCACACCGTCTATGATGATACAATTCGACTCTAGAAACAACAATTTTTTTTATCATCCCATGTAACTTCTTTCTCACTTTACTACGTACTTACGAGAAATTTGTAATGCTGCGGCAGAAATCGGCGATTTTACGACAAAAGAACTAGTAGTATTTTGTAGTCCTGGTATCGGAAAAGTGGATAAATCTTATTCTTATATACAGTAAATTTCTTCCTTTCGTTCTTCCTTCTATACAGTAAACCGCTTAGGCAGTCAGAATCCACATTTTGTGGTTCCTTAGTACAGAAAAACTTATTTACGACAGAAAACGGACGGGCAGATGTCGGACGGACCGCCGGACGGCATCTATCCGTCCGGCTGTTCCCAATCGATCAAGCCGAACTCCAAACCCTACGAATTTGAAACATATTTTCATTTTGGGGGATACTTTACTGAAGCCTGAATAACATTTTGAACATTCAGAAACCTGCTCCATTTTTAAACGTCCTTTACCTTATTTGAAGAACAAATTTAAAGTGACAATTTGCAGAGGTTTTTAAGAAAATAAAATATAAATTGCCTTTACAAGAAATTATGCGAAAACTAACTTTTTTCAAAACATTGTTCATGGCCTTA
Source organism: Teleogryllus occipitalis (assembly GCA_011170035.1). Classification (NCBI taxonomy): domain Eukaryota; kingdom Metazoa; phylum Arthropoda; class Insecta; order Orthoptera; family Gryllidae; genus Teleogryllus; species Teleogryllus occipitalis. The sequence continues at coordinate 656,801 of BLKR01000091.1, read as the reverse complement.
TTTAATAATCTATTTTTAGAGAAGATTTCGCTAAGGAAAAAAATTCTATGAGTAATATTGTAGTTTTGCAATGTCATTTTTTTTTGGAATCTTCAACAATACGCCGTTGGTTCGCTGAAAATGGTACCAACACCAATTTTTCTTACCGTAATTTGATACACACGAAGAGAAAATTTAAAGAAAAATTTTGAGCCGTTTTTGAAAAACTAATTATTTAACAAATAATCTATATTTCAGGCAAATTTGCGCGAAAACTAAACATCTTCGAAAAAATGTACTTACCTTATTTCACGTGGTCTTTGAAGGACAGATTTCATTAAGGAGAAAATCTCTATCTTCAATATTTTAGTTGTAGGAAAACGCTGAAAAAATTGAATGTCTGAAAATTCCAAAATATCGGGAATATCAACAAAAATAAGACCCGCCGCAGTTTCTAAACGTTCTTTAAGGTATCCAAGAACAACGTTAAATCAAAAGATTTGAAGCAAGAAAACAGAAAAAGGATTTTTTTGATTGATTGATTTTTTCGTGTTTCCGGGCGCGTCAACTGCTTCGATCATTAGTCCCGTTAGTTTAGTGCATGTTTTTTCTCGGAAGATGGCAGTGATCTTCCCTCGCTGGATGGCGAGATCCGGCGCCGACATACCGTCGGCTAGTGAGGTTTCCCCCTAACCAGGACTCTCCCACCAGCGGGGCACCGCTCCAGCCGGGAGAAGCTCTGAGCTCCCGACCGGTCTCCCGGAATATGTGGTAGTGTAAGTGTGTGTGTGTAAGGGGAGAGTATAGGACAAGGAAGAGGAAGGACAGATCGCGTGCGGTCCGTGGCCCGTTTGTTAGGGTACTGCTCCAGCATTCGCCTGGTGTTGATCGAAAAAAACACGGAAAACTACCCATCAGAGCAGCCGGCCGCTAGAATTCTTCTCCAGACAGCGACTGAACTCGACCTAGCTGAAAAGCTAGTGTCGAAAATCCTGCTGCCGTCAGGACTCCAACCTAGGACCTCCCGGTCAGAGGCGCTGCAGTGAAATCAGTTGATACACTGAACTACCGCTCCCGGTCATTTATTTGGGGGAATTTTGAAAATGTTGAGTCTTCTTATAAAATACCTTCAAAAATCAAAATATCCGTTTCAAACTAGCAGTACCTTAAATTCGTTCAAAGCGATCTATAAATATCAATTTTGGAGAAAACCGCCTGAATAGTTTAGGCACTAGCATTGACCAAAACAGACTTTTGCTGTCAACAGGTTTTTTGGTATCAAGGACCCGCAATAGGGGAAAGCTGACTATACAAATGTGATATAGAAAGTAATTTACACAATGTAAGATCAAGGTTTATCCAATTTATCGTTTTTAGTACCGGCAGTAAGAGGTTTTCTATAAAAAATCGTCGATTTTTGGCGCACGATTACAATACTTTATCTTCTTACGAAGTAAGGCGAGAAAGTAAAAATGAGATCTTTAAATAAGGTCATGTACAATGTTTTGAATAAATTAGTAGTTTTCGCGTTCAAAAGTTTTGCTTGATGTAAAGGCAATTTGTATTTTTTTTTTTTCAAAAACGGCTCTTTTTGCTTTTCTAGTTTTCCAGGAATAGAGCAAAGGACTCTTAGAAAAATGGCGTGTTTTCTCTTTACGTTGGGCTCCCTAAATTTTAGAAAATTGTATAACTTACGAATAACGCGAGAAAGTATGTGCTGTCGTGACGCCACATCCCCCTTCAAATAGAGTTCGTTTTGATTAATAATGTTGTGTGGGTCTGATTTTCATTAAAACCTCTGGAATTTTGAAAATTGGAAAATCTCATAGTTTTTTTCGTCTTAGAACTTCACTACTCAATCTAGAGATTTCTTTCTTAATGTAATTCATGTTTCTCAATATTATATCCTTAAATCACTTAGGTGCACATTTTTCAAGTTAGTTTTTGCGTAATTTTAAGTTAGTTAAAATTCAAATATTTTTAGACATATTTTATTCCTTCAATATTGAAACTATATTTCGTTAATTTCCTAATATAATCCTTTTCCCAATATTAGATCCTTAAATTATTTCATTTAAGATTACTTCAAAATATTGGTGATTTTTGCGTAGCTTTGAGATACCCAGTTTGATTTTTCAAGTGAAGGCTGAAGGGTTAGTAAGACCCAATGTGCAATATTTTATAATATGTAAATTTTACCATTAATACCAATAACGTTTGCCAAAACGTATTCCAAGAAATACAACGTATGTGCTTTTGTAACATAACTAGTTCCTAATATTTAATATAAAGGAAAGAAAGGTAATGAGACCCATGAGAGATTGAATAGAGCTACAATTCTTGCTTCGGTGTATTTACCCATCAATTCCATAGGGAAATGTCTTACGACTTATGACTCACTGATAGTTACTGGGAGTTCCCGAATGTCACCCTTTGTACTAACCGCGATCCGTATTGCTTAACTTCGGATATCTCAAAAGAATCGACATCTCTACTAAGGAAAAGTTACTACCTTGGTAGAATGTTACGGCTAACTGGAATTTTCACCCAACCTTTCATTTATTTTAGACATTTATAGGAAGCCAGTCGGGATTTTTGCTGCGGTTTCCTTTATTCATTTCAGGAAATTACTGCACAGTTACCTCACAAAGGACGAGGAAAACTATACAAACATTTAAAAGATAGCGAATATCTCCTTCCTGTGCCTATAGTTGATATCTACTTTTCTCGGTACTTATCTGATGATGAGTGTCGTATTCAAATCTGAGCGTAGTAAATGGAGGAGGGTTACATTTTTGTATCCTCCCCTTTCTTGGGCGCGCGTTGACAGCGGTGGTTTGCCTTCGCCTTCGCCCCTAACTGAATGAAGAAGGGTGAAATAAGCTAAAACCATAGGGTGAAAAACACCGTCTTACAAAGGATTCGAACCTGTATTCTTCGCCGTTGCGTATTTGAATGTTGCTCCAAGCCCCGGTACCGCTGTCGGTACTAAGATTCTAGGTGCAGTTAATTATTCCGCATTTGCACCATGCAACTCTATGTTCTATAATATATTTTTTTTGTTAAACTCGTTCTATATCCAGTCCCGGATTGTATTCCCAGAGATCCCTCTTACAACATTAACCCAAAACTGTGACGGCAAATAGGGAGTTATCTGAATTATGTGTCAGAGGAAATTGGTTAAGGAAACTGAGTGATGTCCGACGATTTGCGAAGTACTGATCGCGAATCATCTAGTAACAATAACAATCTAGCTATGCGTAGCTTGCAAGTGTTGCTACACCGAACTGTTTGTTGAATGACCTGGGTCAGAATCACTTCTCACCAAAGGATGGTAGCAGTACAATAACTAGTGGTGCTACAACAGCATATATTTTCTTGCATTATTTTAAACTTCTGCATTTTTTCGAAAATTCACGAAGTTCAACCTGAGCCATAAGAGACCTGCGTCACATTTTTAAACGTTCTTTGCTTTATCCGAGAAAAAAATATAGAGAAAAAATGGTGTCGTTTTTAAGAATTTGCTTATATATTGCATTAATGATTGATTGATTGTCATTTCAGGCGCGTCAACTGCTAGGGTCATTAGTCCCGTAAGTGTAGTGTGTGCTTTTTCCTCAGAAGGTGGCGGTGATCTTTCGTCTTTGGATGGTGAGGACAAGGATAGGTCCGAGGATAGGACAAGGAAGAGGAAGGAAATATCACGGGCAGTCCGGGGCTCGCTTGTTAGGGTACTGTTCCCGCATTCGCATATTGTTGATCGAGGAAACCACGGTAAACTACCGAAAATGAGATCCGCGCCATTTTTATGCGTACTATACAATATCCGAGGAAAAAATAAAGAAAAAATTTGGAGCTGTTGTTGAGAAAATAATTGTTCAATAATTGCCTACATTTCACGTGAAATTACACGAAATCTACTCATATTTTTGAAAAATTGTAAATGACCATATTTAAATAACTGTCTTTGAAGATTTGATTTCATTAGGAAAAAATTTCTATCTTTAATGTTTAAGTTGGAGTAACCGAAAAAAATTAAACTTTTGCAATTTTCGAAAAATCAGAGATCTCGCTAAAATAAAAGAACTGGGCCATTTTTTAATCGTCTTTTGCTCTGTCCGAGGAAAATGTTTAATTACTTTTGAAAAAAATTGAAAATGTTAGGGCGTCATAAAGTGCCCCCAAAATCAAAATATCCGTTTCAAATTCGCTGGGCCTCGAGTTCGTCCAGATCGATTGGGGAACGTCAATCGAGAAAATCGTCTTAACGGTTTAGGCGCTAGCGTTGACCACAGACGGACGGACAGAGTCGTTTTGCCCTCTACCAATTGTTCGGTATCAAGGACCCATAAACGATGGATTCTGTCCACACAATGTGTTAGAGTAAGTAATTTACAACATGCAGGAAGAAGATTGGCCCACTTTTTCGATACCTCGTCCCCACAATACGTGATTTTCTGTCGAAAATCATCAATTTTGCCGCAAAAGTACAATTCTTTCTGTTTACTATGTAAGAATACTTGGGGTTTTCGTAACGTGGCGCGTGAGGGATTGTCTTAACGATGGAATATGGCACGGCATTTCGCGACTTTCTCAGCCGTACCGCTAGATGTAGCTTGATCTGCAGCACTGCTTGATTCGGTCGCGATCATGCGACATCTGGTGGCACGACTGAGAAAGTCGCAAAAAGACGTGCCGTATTCCATCGTGAAGACAAGACCCTCACGCACCACGTTATGAAAACCCAAGCATACGTATTACGATTAGAGAGAAAAAGCAAATAACACTATCATAAAATATTTGCTGATATCAGAAGTATAAAGTTTGAGAACTGATGTCCAGGATAAATATTCCAGAAATATTTAATTATCAGGTTCACGAAACACTCAACTGACCTCGGAATACCGTTTCGAATTACATTAGGTTAAGGTCGCAGTGTTCCATGAGCCCCCTCCTCCAAAGCGGCCCAAGGTGTATGTGAAGGTTGACTCCTCGTTTATACGTCACTTAAAATTAACCGGAAGTGAAACAGCCCGACATCACTCTCCGGGCCCAGAGAAAATCCTATTCTCATCTGACAACATGCTGAGTGGGTCAAGGACCCATCATAGAATATAAAGTATTACATCACAGCTTTAGGTTGCTTGGCGATCCATTCCGTCTGCAAAATGCCTCAGTGGTTATTATGTCCGATCGTAGTGAGTGTGCTTTTTTATAACTACCAATAGGGATTTTTTTGCATATTTCTTTTGCTGTATCCATTGCCTAGGAGTGAGTACTGATAATTTGTTAGTAATGTTTCTATATGCCCAAATTGTACAGATTTCTTTGTATTTTGAAATGTGTAGATCATGCGTTCGACTTGTGACATCATAATGGCAGCATAATGGGTTCTAAATTTCAAAGGAAAGTTTGTTAATAATTTTCAAATAATAAATTTGTAATTTCTATTATTTGTTGCTGCTGTTCATATTTAGTATGGTTTTGGACAAATATTCCGGTTTGGAGAGAGTAAATTTCGGAAGAATTTTCTCTCCTACCATATGAAGAAAGTTTAGAAAAAATCGATAATCAGTGACATAGCTGTGATGTAACTTGTTACGAGATGTTTTGTTTGCTACCTTTAAATAAAGAAACGAATTTTAAAAAGTTGCAGGTGGAATATGTGCATTCTGTGAAACGTGTTTTTCTACTTTGATATTTCCTTTCACGTAGGTGTCTAATGTTTCTTCGAAAAGGAAAATAATATGAGAATGTTCTCAGAAGCATATTTTGTTGAAACATCGATTCCATTCCAAATTAACGACAATCAAATCGATAACACCACAATTATACAAGAATTGTAAAAAGACATACTGATATTTATATTAAGTGAAAATTTCATGGCCCAGGAAGTTACACATTTATGACACTTCTTAACTTGGGAGATATAATGAAAACTATTGAGGCAGCAGCAGCACACACTTTCTCGTGCAATTTATAACTGATACTAAATATTATAATATTGGAACTTGTGCCCTACAAATTCTTCAACCATCTCGTAAAACATTCTCTTCAGCAAAAGAAGTGCGAGAGTTTCGAAAAATCGCCATTTTCACGATTCGCAAAATATCGCAAGGTTCTTTGCGGAAAGTACTCCAAAAAATTAAAAGACCCCTTTCGAATTCGCTATCAGTCAGATCGATCGGCGAATATCCGTGTCGGTGAAAATATTGTGCACGATTTAGGCTCTTAGTGTTGTTCACAGGTAGACGGACGTACTACAGTTTGAAACAAAAATACTTTTTCGGTACCAGGGACCTCGAAAACGTGTATATCCATCAAAATCTCGAAATTTTTTTTTGTCATCATTACATAACTTTCTTGTATTTCTCTTATGCACAAACGAGAGAGTAAAACCGATTTGATTCAGTTCTCGTTGTCAAGTTAAACAACAAATTCAACACAAGCAACCGGAATCTAGCGATTGTAGTCGAATACCCTGATTGAAACATCGCAGCAGTTATCGCAGGAAATTGTAATGCGGGATAAAAGTAGTCTATTATGGTAATGGAGAAGGTAATAGGTTGGGAAAGCCAGGCAGTGCAGGTAAACAGCGAGTCGTGACAGAGCGAGCAGTAAGGTGTTTCACCCTCCCGCAGGATCGCTAGAGACTATTGACCCTTCTGAGAAACATAACCGCATGCTCAACTGCAGCTCTTGGGGACATGCCCCGTCGTGTGGGCTCTGGGTTCTCCCCGAGCGAAGCACCCGCGAAGGATGCTGACCGCACAACCTCCTTCCACTGCGCGGCGCGGCGCGGGCTAGAAATGCGAGCGCTGTGCGCTTCAGCGCGCCTGCCATGCCGTTGCGCGAGCGACCTCCAACGCGCGAGGCATTTTGCTAGACTATTCCACTCGGGAAACTAAACCAATAGCATTGAACTATACACATAGAACGCCCCAATCGGGGCTGTGAATCTCAAAAAGATTATCGCCTTTTCTATTCGATGTTCTTACCGCTCTCCTCCCTACTGCCCAATAATAAGCTGCGAATCATCTATCTTAGGAGATGGTATGTATCGATCGCTGTGTTGATGTGCAATAAACCGCGTATGTACTATGACATAACCTCTTTGATTTGAACATGTTTTAAGATACTTTAAATATTTGGCGCATTTTGGATCTCTTTTGGACGTAATTTCATTCGTGGAATAGTCCTATTAAATACCACACGTGCTTTGGAAATTTTCAGATAAATCCTTTCCTTGCGAGACGGGGATTTATCGACAATATCCGAAGCACTTGTGGTATTACCTATGATAATTTTGCAAACCACAATTTCTCACAATTAATCGATAGAAATCGAGATAAAAAGGATCAGCCATAATGAAAGATTGTTGGGCGTAAGAAGAATGTTTTTAATATGAAATTTCTCATAACGTAGCGGGAAATGACTGATCTTTGTACCATGTCTACTCTGTCTTGTTATTTGCTAACGAGTGAACACCTAGAAGATCAATGGGAACAATTTTAGCATTTTCATTCCAGCAACAGTTTTAGCAATTTTAGATAAGTCAGAACAATTTTAGCATTGTTATTTCAAGATGTGCGAATACTTTCATTTTAAATACATCTTATTGATTACTTATGAAGAGCGCAATATGTTTTCGAAAAATTCATGCTGTGCGAAACGTCAGGCACACAGTATTTGATTTTTTAATAAGAAAAAAATATGACGGGACTTAAATACGCGCCGCGAATTTTATCGACAATATCCGTGAAAAATCACGGAATTTAATGAAACGACGTGAAAAAATGCAATTTTTTATTGCACAAAAAGACAAACACGCGAGAGCGAAAACATTCAAAATTCCTTCAAAACATATTTATCATTCGTTCCTGAGCTGACATCGCCAGTAGTACTGTTTGAATTTGTTTTGGGAAATCTTCAGTTCTCGTTTAAAATGTTCAATACAAACGTGACTTCGGATTATTATTTTGTAAGAGGAAGGGTTTTAGACTTAACAGTAGTTTAACTGCTTAAGGACTGCCCAAGATATTACCGCCAATCCCTCTAGAAAACTTTCTTTTGTGCTTTTTGTGACAACTGGCACCAAGAAAACTGAATCCACTACTGATGTGACATGGCGTTTGGGTACTTCTTCACGAAAGTATACGTCAGCTGTCGTGAGCAGTGACAATTGAGTATGAGAATTCAGACGACACTGCAAGAGAATTGAGTCGGTTCGCACGGTATAAAATTAAGCGAAACAACACAATCAAATATTTACATTATTCATTCAAAATCGAAACAGAATCATTGTCTTTGAATTTTCCCGAGTCCTTGAGTATCGAACGAAACAATGGACACCTCCCAAAAAGCCGGTTCTTTCAATTTCTGTACGTATGGGAAATTAATATAATATAATATTATATAATGTATAATATTAATATATGACTGTATTTATCAGTTTCTCTTAATCCTCCTCGTTCCTTGGCGCGTTAATCGATTTACTTTTCAAGACGTAGCTTTAAACACTTGAGCAATGTTGACCTAAAAAACTATTTCTGTTATTGTTATAAAAAGACTAGTTTGGTTCACTATTTGGAACTCCAAATACTTTTTAGTTACAATACATTAGGCCCCACATATTGCCTAGTTGATGTTGTATTTTTTTAAATTTCCCCGTCTTTGAAAAAATAATCAATTTGCATTAATTGCGAGTCCATGGGTAAAGAAATAAGTTGGTATAGTAATCGTATTTAAGCAATAATAGATGAGGAGTGTGTATTGCGTCTTTTAAGCAAACTTTATTCATTTAATCATTTAAGGGAATCGAGTGAAATCTCGAACCATCCTTCTTCGAGCACATGCCAGTCTCGCGGCTGGGAGCTTGGAGATCCCTGTCATAATTGCTGCTCTTGGGATTTTCCCCGCCTCACTTCAAAATACTCTTCGGGCGTTCCCGAAAAATTCTTCATGCAGAGGTTTTCAGAACAAACAAATATTTCGTCTCAAAGAATCAATTTTGAGCGTTATAACAGCCTGATCAGATGATTTTGAGTGTAGGAAAAATTAAACTATTTATTTATATTAAAGCCTGAGTCCCATACTTTTATAAAACATTTTTAAACAAGTTTTAATTACAGGAATACGTTACCATTGTTACTTAATGTTTATTGAAGAAAGATCATTTACGATTTTTCAATTAAGAAAAGATTCAACAATACCCACCCGTTGGCATTGCACTCTGGGGAAACCCGTACTGTCGTTAAGAGCCACCATTGGAGTTCAACTTACAGTCATTCCATGTGTAATACCTGAAGGACAAAATAGAGAACATGATATTACATAAACGTTACAGATAATGATAGAATGTGCTACTGTAACACCACTGTTTTTTTATTATTTTCTCTTCGCCTTTTTATTCTTTTTTATTAGCTTTTTCAACTACTCCAATTTTGTTTTAATTTTCGTTCTTTCTTAGAGTTATTTCCTAGAAATTTATTGAATAATCATAAAAAATGATGGTAGCAGTGTCGTTCTGCATATTTCCACACAATTCTTTCATAATATAAATCAGCTACATCTTATAAGAACCGAAAAACCCACATTGGAAGCAAAAATGCAATGTGAGTTATTTTTCTTTCTTTTTAAGATTTCCTTTATTTTAAATTTCCTCCATCAAATTATTCTGAGAAACACATTCATTAACAAACCCTTTTTTTAATCTGAAGAGTGCTACATCATGTTGACAATGGACAAAGGATTTTTTTAAAACGCACCCACTTGTCGAAAGATTGGCTCTCTTACTCGTCGGTTGAGATAATAAAGACATTTATCGCACCTTTGGATGATCTTTTCCACCCTCAAAACAGCAGTTTGTAAACGTTTTTTCGAGGATTTCTTCCTTTTCGAAATTAAAAAATAAAAATCTGAAAAGCACATATCTGAAATTTGTATTTATTGGAAAAGGTATCAGTCACTGACAAATAATGTTGTTAATGCTTTTGGGCATATGGGGGGGGGAGAGACGCCTCTTCAGTATTTTCGAGTTCATTCAGTATTTTTATTCTAAAGTAATTATTTACCTAGACACTTTCAGTAAACCACTATAACGACGATATTTATACTGTATACAACATCCATCCTGTGAAACGATGACGTGCTGTGTACAAAAATGTTTTCCTACCTTTCACTAGTGAAATTGTCAAAAATCCAAAGGAAAGGAATATTACGAAGCTCCCAAAGTGGCGGGTAGTTGTAGGACTCTTCCTGCGAGCCTTCATTTTCGAATCTAACATGGAGGATCAATAAGTGTATTGCTTCCCGCCGCTTCTGTTCTGTCTGCCGCCGTATCCCAGGCAACCGTTGTTTTCTAATTTGCTTGTCAGTGTTTATTTTTTAATTAAAGAATTGCCACATCATAAGGTGACTTTTTCTTATCTACCACGGTTGGTTCGTTGGTTGTTTAGTGATTCCAGGCACGGCAAACTACTGAGGTCATTATTACCGTAAGTGTAGTGAATGTTTTTTTCTTCGAGAGGTTGCGGTGGTCTTTCCCCGCTGGATGACGAGATCCGGCGTCGCCCTACCGTCGGCTAGCAGGGGTTTCCCATGACCAGGTATCTTTTACCAGCGGGACACCGCCCTAGCCGGGACAAGCTCTAAGTTCCCGACCGATCTTCCGGCATGTGTGATAGTGTAGTGCACGTTAGTGTATGTGTGTGTGTGTAGGGGTGAGGATAGAACAAGGAAGAGGAAGGAAAGATCGCGCGCGGTCCATTGCCCGTTTGTTAGGGTACTGCTCCGGCTTTCGCCTGGTGTTGATTGGAGAAGCCACGGAAAACTACCGATCAAAGCAGCCGGTCGCTAGAATTCCCCTCCAGACAGCGACTGCATTCGACCTAGCTGACAAGCTAATGTTAATCTACCACGTGCATCACTAATTTCAATAAATATAAAAATTGTCGTGGCTTAAACTAAAATAAAACGGAAGGGATTACTAGCATTTCAATCACTTACTTTGACGCCATACGCCCAAATGTAAAAAGCCAGAGATGCCCATCGCAACGGTTTTAACTAGCGGTGCTAACAGAGCACATACTTTCTCGCGTTATTCCCAACTTTTGCAAATTTTCGAAAATTCAGTGTTCAATGAAAATGAGACGTGTACTTTTGTTTTAATAGTTCCTTATTCCCTGTAAAAAAATTGGAGCGGTTTTTCATATTTTTTTCAAAATTTAATTTGCATTAGCTTCAAGCAGAAATTACGTGAAAACTACTCATTTAAAAAATGTAATGACCTTTTATAAGATCTGATTTGTTAGAACACATTTCTTTTCTAAAAATCTCTATCTTTAATATTGTATTTTTGCAATGTTAACATTTTGCAATTTTCGAATATGCTGAGTTCGCCGAAAATTGGACCAATAACACTTTTTTACCGTCTTTTCATAGATACGAGACAATTTGAAAAAAATTTGGAGCCGATGTTTTTGAGAAAAAATGTTTAAAAATTACCTGTTTCGCGCGCGCAAAAAAACCTATTGGTAGTGTTTTGCCGGAGAGACGGCGCGCCGCGCCACCGTGCTCCGCCTGGCCGCTCCTCGCCGTCGCGGGCTGTCGCGGCCCCGCGACGCGCTGTCTCGGGATTTCCCGACGCGAAAGTTCAAAGCGGGGTTCGAACTCGACTTGAGGCTAGACGTTCTTTCGCCTCCCCCCTCCGCGCGCGCTCGCGCGGTTCCCTAGGCCTGACCCGCTTCCCCCTCCAGCGGCCCCCACCCGCAGCCCCGGCCGCGGCCTACCGGGCTGTGGGGCGTGCAACGCTCTGCGCGTCCAAAGCGGGCAACGATCTGGTCCAAAGAGGAGCGGAACGGAAGCGGAACGCGAACGAGGAAACTGTGCAGATAAGGTTAATTGCGAAGAGAAAGAATCTTTTCACAGGCATGCCGTTATTTTCTAATCACAAGCTCTGTTGAAACATTTAATCGGAAGGTAAGATGCCATCAAAGGTTGATTTTCATTCGCAAATCAAAGTAACGGTATCGGCAATTAGAATATCTTGTGAGTTGATTTTATTTTCCGCATTCACTTTTATCTTCTTTATCTACCAGATCTAACCGTCGTTTTATTTCTACTTCTAGTTTCATTTTCTTATTTCTTCCGCGAATGTTATTTTTCTACACTACTATTGTTTGTTCTGATTATTTTTGTATTAAACATTTACTTTGAATAAATTTCCATTCTCAAATAGTTATTAAATGGAGAAAGAATATGCATGCTGAAACTTTACAGACCACACTAATCTGAAGGAATGCCAAGCTTTCGAGAATTGTTGAATTTTCGACTTCATTGGCGATACATCAAAATCATCACAACCGCAAACACAATCTCAATCCCACTTTTTCTAGCAGAGTCTGATTCCAAAATCAACGCCTTTCGTCTTATTTAGCCTACCCTGGGATGTAAAAGTTGAATTAAAGGGGTGGGTTTCGGTGGTGAAATGAATGATTGATGGAACAATAATGAAATATGATGCATGGGGAAACGGGAGAGTTTGAATGTAAACGTAATTAGTGACAATTATACATAAAAAACAGAAAATTGTGTTTCGTATAAACATTCATACATATTAGACAGTTTGGCCATATAGTTTCCTTTGATAGACACTAGTTTATAAAAAAATTGAAATAAAAACACTGAATCACAGTATTATAAATTTAAATTTTTTTAACCATAGTTTGTAGAGCGACGATTCGGGGACATGAATGTTTCCCTATCTTCAGTATACAATGAATATAAGAGAAAACTATTATTTTTTAAGAAAATAAATAAGTTAAAATAAATGATACAATCACAATGAAACACTAGTACTCGATGTAAAATAACATGTGAAGACTCACCATTTTAAACAACAAAAGATCATTAATACATTAAACTAAATTAGGTACATGATGTACTACATATTTATCTATTTAGTTTAAAGATGTAATGATCTTTTGTTCTTCAAAATGATGAGTCTTCACGAGTTATTTTATATGGAGTATTAATGTTTTATTGTAATTGTATCATTTTGTTTAACGTCATTAACTTGATATTTATGTTCTTTAAAAGGAATAATAAGTTTTCTCTCATATTCATTATAGTTTGAAGGTGGGGAAAAATTCATGTTCTCGAAACGTCGCTCATCAAACTATCGTTAACGAAAAATAAAAATTTGAAGTTTATAAAATTGTGATTCAGTGTTTTTATTTCAATTTTTTTTACAAACTAGTGTCTTTCATCGTAAACTATGCTGTTAAACTCGAATAATATGTATGAATCAAAGATAATTATTTATTTCAAATTCCAGTGTTCAATAAAATGAATAAAACATGTTTTCTATAAGAACATCGAAATTAGGAAATCGTATACCACAGGTACAGTTAAATTTATTGGTAAAATGAAAGCTTTCTCTTCTTCTCACTCACTTTCATTTATAACTCTGTCACTCGTACTCTTTCGCAATACAGACGGTGAGTTTAGCTTTGAGATAGCATTGCCGCTGATTCTGCAACGAGTCTAACCGGGCGGTACTAGGATTCGAGTCCCGACTGTGGCGAAAATATTCGATACTGACTACATAGCTTGGTCGAATTCAGCCGCTGTCTGAAGGAGATTTCTAGCGGACGATTGCGATGATCGGTAGTTTTCCATGGTTTCTCCGATCAATACCAGGCGCTTGCCGGAGCAATATCCTCCAAAAAGGAACCACACGCGACTTTTGCTTCCTCTTCCTTGTCCTATCTTTCCCCGTTAGTTACATATACCTACAGTTACATTCATTTCGCTACCACATATGTCGGGAGACCAGTCGGAAGTTTAGTACATTCTTCCGTCTGGGGGATTCCCCGCTGGAGGGGGAAATACCCCGTAAACCGACGTGTTTGTCGGCGCCGGAACTCACCATTCAGTGGGAGAGGAACACCGCTCCCACCGAGATAAAAAACGTTTACTACACTAACGAGACTAATGGTCATAGCTTCGACGTACCCGGAGACAATCGCTCTTCAGTGGAGTATATTGATTTGATGCTCAGAGCTACCATGGAACCAAATGAGATATAGTTTTCAAGAGAGCATAAAACATTGCTATGATACACACAACAGATAGTACTTGCGCTGAGACACTGGTCGAATAATAATAATAATAATAATAATAATAATAATAATAATAATAATAATAATAATAATAATATAAGGATGAGATATGCTTCAAGATACCGACTTCCAATGGAATCTCGCAACTTCTCACACCCAGCGTCATTCTTACTTTTCACGTGGAGAAATCCATTATATCGAGAAAGAAAGATATATAGAAAACAATTCCCTTTGACGGAATTTCTCAACGAATAAATGAGAGATAGTCTTGAAATACTACTATATCATACGGTGTCTACACGATCACGCTTGTCAAGATGGTGTCACCTACCTATCCGACCCGACACCCAGAGTGGTGGTGAAAGAACTGACTTTTCTGTTAAACGGTTCTCATTACTCGAATTCGTAGATTAACGATTGCCTCCTGATCGTGGGGTAAAAAGACAAACCTTCATTGCGTAGAGATCCAATAAATGTACAACCATACTTGATCGATAGTCGCATGAGTCAACAAGGACAGCTTGTTGTCAAGGTGTTGAGGTGCCTGGACATCTGCCGGAAATGGACTCCAGGACCTAGGATCTTTGGTTGGGTAACAAAAGCTAAGGATTGCAATGCCCCTAGAACTACAGTAGTGAAGTACAGATGAGAACCAGAGGTCATGACGTGCTATTGACAAGCTAATACGTCGCCAAGGTGAACTTCAAAAAAGGAATTACCAAATTTCTCAACAAATATATCCGACTTCTGATCTCAATTTACCACAGAGACTCAAACACAAACTTACCACAGAAAGTGAAACAATCTCCTCGCTATGTTGAAGATAACAGAATGCCAGCACACAGCCCCATCTGAAGACGGAATGGAAAGCGAAACAGAAGGAAGAGAAAAAGAACAAGTTCCTGAGAGATCATAGATAATAAAAGATGTACTGTCCAGTGGCGGCCGGTGGGTTGCGAATTAGGAGGGGCGGCATGAATGTTCGAACTATCACATACATTTTACCTCTTCAAAATATTTTTTTGAACGAGGAAAACTGAGTACAACCGATTTTCACGTATGGAGATTTTAATCCTTCTCTTAGACAACTTTTACGTTGATAACGGAAGATAAAATAATTGGGCCCAAGGGAAAAAAGAGATTTTTTTAAAATAGTTTCAGCAAACAAACAGTAATTTATGAAATCGGATGAAAGGGTCGGTATTCCTAGCTTAGTTAATAGCCGCGAACGCTGCCGAACAAAACCCTAATAGCACGCTGCGTCTGTCCACCCACCCAACTCCCAGTACCCCCCTCTCATCCTCAAGCTTCCATTGCCTCGCATACACTAGCTACGGGCGGACTCCCGAAAGTCCACGATGCTATCCATTCCAAAAACCTTTATCTTTCATAGAATCGGGCACTTAAAACTAAATTCGTCCTCAAAATTTGCGCTGTTGGTAGGCAGAAATTAAATGAGTCGATTTATTACAAGTTTAATACTTTCTGAACTTTTCCCGAGGTTGGTTTTTCTGGGGAGGGCGCCGCCCTAGAGCCCTTAAGGAGCAGCCGCCACTGGTACTCTCAGAAGACGCTAAAAGAAAAAAATCAGACCGAACATCCTGTCAAACTAAAGTTTCCGACTCCGAATCTTAAAGTTCATAAAAAACTTTATAGCTTCAGCTAACTGATCTATCACCGAAATCCAAATATCGCATTTGGCGGCAACAAATAGTCACATTTACAGTACCGCCTTCAGTACCACTGATAAACTCATGTACTTACCATTTAAAGCTGAGACCATCCGTCGGCCTCCAATGTGGAAGATCTGTTTGGAGAGGAAGATCTTCAACTCCGAGAGAATATTAGCATTATAAAGAGTCTGATCGAAGGTAATCTGAAGAAAGCGAAGAAGAGAGCGACACTTGTCTAGCGCTACCATGTCGAAAATAAGACTAACTGAAGTCAGGGAGACATTGAAACAACAATGAACGGCCACGGCGAGGAAACTCAAACGCTACACCTCCCACCAGAACAGTATCGCCAGAACCGTCAGTTCCAATTCAACCAGACCAATTCTATCAGGACATAAACGAAGAACACGCCCTACATGTACTTCAAGATACAGAATAAGCGATGGAGTACTGGCGCAAGATATGGGACAAATGTGAACAAAAAGGGATGGATAAAAATGTTGCACTGAAACATATCAAGGTGACGTGGATTGAAGCAGATGAGAATTGCATTGGCTATGAATGAAAACCTCAGAATAACAACGTAGTTAGTAAAGAGACGAGTTCACGGTTACTCACTCAAAAAGCATACAAGCACGGACTAGCTCAGCAAATGAAAGATACACTTCACGCAGACACACCACAACGAAGAATGAAGTCTGGACACTAGTCATCAAACACGGAAGAATGGCGCTGAATCCGGCACCAACGACCCATTATATATGACTATCAACGAAAACCAAGCTCTTCACATCCTTAAAGCAGATGAAATATAAAACCACACTGAAGATCTCGGCTTGCTGCCAAAATAATTAGTGGAGCTACTACTGCACATACTTTTTCCTATTTTTGGTAACGGTTACGAAATAACAAAAAAAAATTGCACCTTGTATTTTCACCTTCCATTCCACCAATATACACCCTATATTTCGGATCTCGACCATAGCAAGTTCTATCTTTTTAAAAACCTCAAGAAATTCGGGTCTGTTCAGCATTTCACGTAAGAGAGTGACGCAGATTTGTAATATGTCAATTACTGACACCTATCCCAGACAGCAGACTTCTACAACATTGGGATACAATTGTTTATTCGATGGTATAACAGATGTCTCACTTCTGGATGGTGATCAAGTGGGAAAATAGTATACTTGTTGTATCTGCTACAGTGCAGTTTTCCACGATTTTTTTTGTTTTTATTGACGACCTAAGAAATCTAACTTTCTGGACGCGCCTCATTTATGTATGTAATATGAAATATTCCGCCCAGGTCTTTGACATCAAAGGAAGGTTTGTGTTTTTCTTGTATGTAATATGGCCAAGAAGTAACTATGCTCTATTAAATACGCACCAAAGGTATAAAGTTTAGATTCTTTAAGAATGTTCAGTAATTATTCACGTACATGTTTTAGATACCGCATACCTTTGACTTGCTTGTTAGTCGTGAAGTAGATCAGTTCCGCGTGAATAAAAGAACAAATGTCTTAAGAAGATTGTAATCCCTAAGAAGGTAAAATAGCATTAATGTGGATGGCCGAGGACACTAAGGCTGAAAGGCTGTAGTAGCCTCGGGTCGCAGGTTCAAATCCCACCTCGCGTATGGGCGTTTGTGTGGGTTCATGTTATCCTCATGCAGTCCCCTTACATTTGTCCCAATTTTATAATTCACAGTGGTCGCTATATGACCTAGTTGTTAAAAATCGACATTAAGTAATAATAAAAAAACATTTTTGTGATATTCCTAGACGGAATCATTTCTTCATCCTAACGCGATCTATTGGCACTGGGCTCAACTTCTCACAGGCGCTAAACAATTTATAGGTGGCTATTCAATTCAGCGGGCAAAGAGACGTGTTTTTTTTTAATTTGTCAATTAATGCAAATAAATATGCCAGTTTTAGACCAGGAAAATGAATTCTTGATTGTATCGGCCAACAAGTGAAAAAGAAATATTCTTTATTATGGCTTAGCGTTGATATTCGATTTCCTTGCAATATTTTTCAATTCTAAGTCCAGTTAGAAAAAAATGCCCCTTTATAAGAAATATTAAAGTGTGTTTGGAAAAGAATTTTTTTCTATAGATATTTATATTTTAGAATTTTTAACGGACGAGTTAGTTTCATGAAAAATGTCCCAATGCACATAAACAGATAAAAATAAAAGTAGGTTTGCAAACCATGAACTGTCCTTTATAATAATCATGAAAATATGAAGAATCAAAGAGAAAAATAGCAAAAGGAAGGTATGCCTGAGCAAATAGAAAAGATAATCATTTCATTTAGTATTGATCCGTTTATGTAATTCTAAATATGTATTCTAATGTAAATTTATACAATCGTTTTATTATGGAATATTGATATTTACAATTCTTTGTTTTAAAATTTAAATATATAAAAATATATAAAATGACAAGCCACTATAACCAATAATCTTATTTCTGCAACATACGTAACAACTTAATTTTCCCCGACTTACTACAGTAAATGCAATTATTTAATTTTTTTTCTATTATACTATATAGTATCTCAAGGCGAAATAACTCGCTATTATTTCTCTTAGAATGACAATATTAATGTCGTAATTTCACGTACACCTTCGACTATCCATAAATTATAAATGTATGGTCTCCTGTTCGCGTTCACATCTGACAAATATGATAATTAAATCAATACTTTACATTTGAACAAGTAAGTGCATGGAATGCACTTCAATTGCCCTCGGTCACTGACGGAATCAACAATGTAATTGAATTGCTTATTTGCTACGTCTGAGAGTATTAAGAGGAATAGTGGAACAGGAGACCCTACTGAATTCGCTGACTACTGATCATTACCATTAATCGACATTTCACATTTTTCTTTTATGCGAACAACGAAAACTGGTAAAGTTATTTACTGTTTCTCAAGCATTTAAAATAAAAAAACAAGGATAATTTGAAAAGGCAGATATTTTGTCTGATATGCTTCTTAAATATACAGAACCGAGTGCTTTTCCTTTGTATTTTCTGTTTTCACACTGACAGCAATTTTTCTTTCAGATTACGCAATTTACAGCCTTGATGTATCTTAAACATTTCTCAAAGTTGCGAACATTGTACCTTTTTTTATAAAAAAAAACAACAGTTAATGAATTTCCGGGGAATCCCAGGATGAAATAATCCCAGCCATTCTGGAAGATGGCGTGGCAACGCGCGCTGCCATGAGATTGCGCAATTTGCTACCTTGTTGTTGTATCTTTAAAATTTCTCGAAGTTGCAAACACTGTCGCATGTTGTTGTTTTTTCTCGAAAGCGATACTTGAATTTCCCGGGGAATCCCAGGATGAAATATGGCGAGCCGTTGGAGAAGCTGGTGTGGAACGCGCGCCGTGTGCGAGCGGGGTTGTGGTGGGGGAGGGGGCGGGGGACGGGGCGCGGGCGGCGGGGTTTGCAGCCGGCCCACTGCGCGCCGGCGCCAACCGCAGCTGCTCCCCCTCGTGAGCGGGGATTCCCCGCAATTTCCAGGTCGCGCTCGGCCAGCGCGCTGTGAAATGACTGGGGAATCTCGCGAGCCTGCGGCGAGAAAGCTCGCGGCGCGGTGGGGCGGCGGCGGCGGAGGTGGCGGCGGCGGCAGGAGCGGGGGCCCACACAAGCGCCCCGACACCGCACCGCCTTACCCGCGCTCCCGTCGGCAAGCAGCACAGCTACCTCCCCGCTTTCACACGCGGCGCCACCGCCCCGTGGGGAAGTACGTGATTCACGCAGAGCGTCGAACCGTCATTCCTTTCTTCCCGTTTGTTGCCATTGAAGGTTGGTGCACTAAGGAAGTTTCGGAGGCCGAGATGTTGACCGGGTAATGCACCTGCTTGGGTGTGAAGAAAACTAATTGCTGTGGCTAGTAGTTTCTTACATTTGGCGCAAGAATTTATCTGGGGAATTACCTATTACAAAAATGAAGGAAGTTGTTTTTCTATTAATCACCTTGGTCTGAAAAAACTTGGCCGGCATGACTTTTAGACAAATTAGATACTAATAATAAAAAATAATTTAGAATGAAATGCGAAACGAACGCAAAGTATTCCTGTGCTGCCCTCGCGAACGTTGCTTAGCTTGTCTTCGTAGCACACCGTGTTCATGAGCACTTTAATATTATTTTTCAGTGCTCTAATTACATTACCCGACAATTTAAAAAATATTGTCTATGCTTAGGTTTTGCGAGAAATCAAAATTTTATTTACGAATTTAACAAGTAGAATGCAGAACATAATCTTCAGCGTAAGGAAATTCTCCCGCATATTATGTATTTAGAGGTGTATTAATATATCGTTCAGCAATTGAGGAGTTCCCGTGGGAAAGCCCGTTTTGTTTTTTTCATGGACCTACAAGTACAAGCTGGCGCCCATCAAAAGGGTGCTTAAGACCGAGCATTGTTTCGATTATCTTCCACGGTTTCCGAAAGACGGCGTCAATCAATTGTAAATCTACGCGCCGCTTGGCAAAGAGAAGCACGTATTTCTATATCCGTATTGTGCTTAGTTCCGAAGCTGTTTGAGTGATTCGTTTTGGATAACCGATATATTTAATAGGTGATTCTTATTATGAATACGAATAATTAGGTAAAATGCCACTGAATCGTCCTAGATGAGAAGTTAAAGGATTTTTATCGCAATATTTGTGAATCATTTGTTTTTTCAAACATTTATAAATATTCTTGAACATTAATTTATTTTCAGTGACATGTAATGACGTTCAAGTTAATATTTTTTTCAAACAAGGGTTTATCAAACAGGGGAAAATTATTCAAACAGTACTTTGCTTCTTCTGTAAAATTACGATTTTGAACTTATGAACATTCTCATGGGAACTCCTCAATTGATGTGCTCCCTTGAACATCGGTACAAGCAGCTATTGATCCCGACAAAACGATCGTTGATATGTTAAATATCATCCGGCATTAAGAGTATCTTCCATTTGAAGCCTCAATTCTGAAATAATCGATTCAAACGACCTCCAACACAACCCCGCTCATTCTCGAAGCGGGATGAGAATGCGCATTGCCCCTCTGAATCAGCAATTTCCCCTAATCCTGAAAAATGGCTGAAGAACGGCTTGGATGACGTTGTGGATGTGCCATGCACTAGGCAATGTTCCTTGAAGTGAACGACCAGCTCCAGAAGCGAACGCCCACCAAACAATTTGGTTCTCCAAACGATTCTTTTTCAGGTTCTGGTCACGAGTGTTGCTGCCGTACACACTCTAGAAAATGCCGTTCACCACATCGACGCCGAACACTCTCATGACCATCTTTAGACGTGTGGCAGAACCGGAATTCTTCACTGACCACAACGCTGTGGCATTCTCTCCAGGTGTTCCTTTCTCGGCCACATCGAAAGGGAATTAGTTGATGCTGAGATGTGACGTGAAGTCTGGCTGATGTAACGTGTGATAGTAGACCAGTTTCACAAATACAGGTGTCTTAAAATAAATGTTACAAATTTCCAGGGCATGTAGATGGGTCGAAAACGATAATTTTTGCAAATGGATATATACGGGGAAATAGTATATAACCGAGTTACGAGTATATGTTTTTGTATATTTGACATGTCCTTTATTTTTAGACATTCCGTACGCACAGAGGTGGAAGCCTAAAAAAAGACAGGAACATGCAATCTCCTTGACTGCTTCAGAAAGTGACCTGCCGAATAAGGAGTTACCCAAAAATCAGGGGGGAAAGTAATTTTTATAATTGCATATTACTCCGTTACATGTAATTTCTCACAGTATGTTCATTGGCCAAAAGTGAACATTTGCCACACCTCTACATGTCCTAGAAGTTTGTAACAATTGTTCTGAGACATTCTGAATTATTTCAGGTGGTTCTAGTAGACACTCAAAAGATTTCGTCGACGTCTAATATGTGATGGGGCTCCCGTTCGATTCTCAACTATCTTTCTTCCAAAGCGACGCTCTTGGCGAGCATCCGTACGTCGCTGTCTTCCGGTAGCTCCGCTGCGTTCCATAGCTTTCTCTGAACAACAGTGCCAACATCGCTGACAACACTGCGGACAATCCTCGCCCAACATGCTGCGCAATTTCTCCATATGACCATCACGCTACCAGTCGCGATAGCGTATGTAGTTGGAAGTCCGATACCGACGCTTCGTAGATCGGAAGTTCCTAGGTTCGAGACCCAGCAGTGCGCGGAAACTCGAGATCAGGTACATAGCTTGTGGAACTGAGTGGAAATCGACCCCAATTTGAATGAGACTAGAAGTCGATGGCTCCGTTCTTTTCATGGTTTTCTCCAATCAAATCCAAGATGTTGCCGCAATAGTACCTGAAGCAAGGGGCTACGGACCGCGCGCAATCCGTCTTCCATCATGTTTCCATTCCCATCTTTAGATCGGAACGAGCGGTTCGACCATCCTCATATAGTCCACTACGCATTGATCTAGAAAATCCCAGAACCCCGAGTTGTATGCGTCTCATGGTGGATTAACAGAAAGAAAAAGAAAAACTAGTAATTTATAGGATTAATTGTCATTATTTGTTAATAAGATTAGTAATATTATAACTAACTATTACAAATTTCTAGAGCGTGTAGGTGGATCAAAGATGATCACTTTTCCCAACCAACAGTATGTGGAAAATTTCATATAACGAAGCAATATAATTTACTACATTTTCCCCTAGATGAAAGGCAACCCTTTATGCGTCGATGTTTGGCAGGTCACGTTCTGAAGCAGACAAAGGGACAAATTCGTATTCCCACCAAATAATTGCATGATGGGTTGCTTACTAATCAGGGGCAAATGACACGTGTAATTTTGTTATATGAAATTTCGCAACACGAGTGTATTGTCAAAATGTGATTATCTTAGATTTCTCTATATGCTCTCCGAGTTTGTAACATTTGTTGTCGTCTCGTGATATACATGTGAGGAGTGTAAAAATATTGACTGCAAATATGAATCGAGTGTAGCAAAATTCTATGAATTTCTGATTGAATTAGATTAATAGAAATGAATTGCTTTCTTTTATTACATGATCTTGGATTGATTGACTGATTGGTGTTTCTGTGCATCAACTGCTAAGGTCATTAGGTCCGTAAATGCAGTGCACGATTTATTGCGCGAGGCAGCGGTGATCGTTTCCAGCAGGACGTCGTGATCTGGCGCCGACTTACACGCCGACTTGCGAAGTTTTCTCCCACGAGCGGGGCATTGTCACAGCCAGGAAAGGCTCTAAGCTCCCGACTGATCTACCGAGAAGTGTGGTAGTGTAGTGTATGTAAGTGTAAGTGTAGGCAAGTGGTGAGGATAGAACATGAAATGGGAAGGATAGATCGCGCGCGATTCGTGGCTAGTTTGTTAATACACAGCTCCAGCATTCGTCTGGTGTTACTCGGAGAAACCACGGCGAAACTACCGATCATAACAACCGATCGCTAGACGGATATTTCGCTAGACGGATTAATTCTCCTCCAGATAACGGTTGAATTCGACTTAGTTAAATGATCTTCAAATTAGCGAACTCGGTAGATTTGCTTATTTGATTTGTCGTGGCGTCACCTCTTCCCTCTCAATTTTCCTTTGCAGGTAATACAGCTAAATTACGACATCCCTAGTCGTATACTAAGTTTATATATAGTCCATTTCCATATTGAACCTTGCAACGGTAATCACCTGATATCGTCCAAGTTCAGCAGCTGACAGAATTGCAAGAATATTCATGAACCTGCCTCAGGCGAACAACAGTGAATATCACCTTACCCATTATATATAAAATTTAATAGATGTTGAAGTGCATCAGATCGTATCAATAGTGGCAACACGCCCCATATAATCAATAGTTGTCATCACCACTTTTCTCCTCCAGGAAGACTGTGTCGGTTTCAGGCAGGGTTAAGTAGTTGCTGAGGCTGAAGAATAGAATAATTAAAACGGTGATAAAGCCAAACTGATGAGCCGGAGAAATTAGTGCAAATTCACCTCTACGAAGAAAAATATATTTTAAAAACAACTCAAAAGACGCATATCCTACAGAAACAATTCTTTAGAAGACTAAAATTGAATGCCATAAGACTTTTTACCATTCACGCTTCAATATCCTTTTAAATGTCAATACTTTAAAGAAACATCAATACTTATAACATTCCACATCGTAAAGAACAAATGTTCTGGCAAAGTTCAGGCAAGGTAATCGTCGAAAAAAGTAGCAAAGTAGGCCCATATTGACGCTATGAAAACTTGCATAGTGGGAACATACCGAAGCTGAGGCTTCTTTTACACAGTATGTTTCGCTCTCTTCGGATTGGTCTTCTCTCTACTTTAGAAATATCGATTTTACCTTCTCGAAGAAATACAGTTTTGAAATATCAGTAGTATTATATCAGAACTATCTTATATCATACATCAGTAATTTATGGCGCTCAAAATTAACTTGCTTTGCATACACAGCTCCCAACTAACAGTTTACAGAATATTGTTAGAAAAACAGGAGATTGCTCTACAAAAACTGAGTTTTAATTCCTTTCTACGTTCTTACCTTACTTCGTAAGAAGAGAAAGTATTATAAAAGTGCTTAGGAAAATGGCAAATTTTCGACAGAAAACTCTTATTGCCTTATAGTGCATTACTCCCTCTAACTCGTTATATAGTCAGAATCCACGTTTGGTGGGTCCTTGATTTCGAAAAATCGATTGACGACAAAACGGCGAAAATCGATTGATGATCGGACCATCTGTCCGTCCGTCCGTCCGTCCGTCCGTCCGTCCGTCCGTCCGTCCGTCTGCCTGTCCGTAGTCAACATTAGTGCCTAAACCTTATCAGGCGATTTTCTTCAAAATTCATATTCCTCGATCGATTTAAAGGAACTCAATAACTTCAAAAATAGCTGCCAATATTCTCCAAAAACGACCGGAGAAAAAAGGACTTGCTCTTCTACTATATATTTTAAAGTCTCGTGTCAAAGTATTAGTGCATCGAAAAACTGAGAACAAGTTATTACATTCTACAACATTTTCTCTAAAGTTAGTTAATTTTGAGAAAATTTCTTATTAAAGAGTGCGGAAATAATTGTCCATTTGTACAACTAGTTTATATTGTTACGCTTTATTGCATAAGTATATGTTTTGAAGATGAGCGATGTTAGGAGCGAGTCTAGTTTCCAAATATTTACGAATGCTAGTTGCATGTGCTACTTTTGAATCAGGGCATTACACATTTATAGAAGATTCAAAAAATAATTTTGGAAACAAATTTGAAAATTTTGCAGTTAGCAACATACCTGTTGGTATTTGGACCGCGCAGGGAGGTGAGGTAGGGAGGATAGGTGGAGAGGTCGGGTAGGGAGGACTGGCAGGGAGATCGGATGGAGCGGACGGGCAGGAAGGTCAGGCGGAAAGGACGGGCGGGGAAGTCAGACGGGGAGAACAGGCAGGGAGGACGGGTAGTGAGGTCAGGGAGGGAGAACAGGAAAATGTGTGCCATAAAATGATATTTTATGAACGGTTTCTTATAACTGGAAAGGACGTTTATAATGCTGGTATCCAAAGAACGTTTTTACTGGTAAAGAAATATATCCAAACATTGTTGCTAAGACAACGAATGATGGTGAATGTCATTGAGATAAATAGTAGATACATTCTTATGCTAAGTACATTATTCGGCGCAATATTGGGCACATTATTGGACGGCAAAAATATCAAATTTACTGTTAATTATGGGAGATTTGCAAAAGATAGTTGAAATATTGCTGGTTCTTAATTTGCAAAATATAATTTTATTTAAGTGTTACTAATTGTACGACAAAGTCTTTGCGATTTTGTAGCACCACTAATTTCCCGTTGCATTAAAATATTCCTCTATAGATATTTAGATCTTTTACAACATTCCTATAATATTAATATAAATTATTGTAAAATATATTTGGCTTTGTCTGCATTATCATATGTTGGTATGTGTGCAGAAAATTTAATATTGCAATACTAATGTTGTGGAATAATTTTGTCTTGGTAATCTCTAATGATTCATAGCCCAAGAATCTATATCTCGACAACGTGTCCATGACGAATCCAGTACCATTTTTGCGAATATAAGATTTTAATAATAACAGAAATATTTCGCTGTTAAAACAGTTTGTGTGAATCATACTCACCGTTTATTTCATGTTGTTAAATAGATACATTGCCCCCACGGGTAGTTCATTGGTCAGCGTGCTCGCTTTTCATGACGCTACCTTGGGTTCCATTCCCGGTCGGGGCAGATTATAGTGTACGCTTGCAATGTCCCGGTATCTGTTGCTGTGTGACGATGAGAAAGCTCACTTCTCAGGTTGAGAAGACCAGAATACGGTCTAGGGATGTCTATGTGATAACCTTACGTACCCCTTAACCCATAGCTGCAAGGCCGGGACACCGCTGGTTGACCATGGTCTCGTCAAAAGCTGTTGTGCCAGTTCAGAGA
Organism: Teleogryllus occipitalis; assembly: GCA_011170035.1. Classification (NCBI taxonomy): domain Eukaryota; kingdom Metazoa; phylum Arthropoda; class Insecta; order Orthoptera; family Gryllidae; genus Teleogryllus; species Teleogryllus occipitalis. Next base: position 630,547 of record BLKR01000091.1, on the reverse strand, counting down.
GAGAGACAAATGCATCAATTAATTTTTTGTTCTTAAAATTTCTTTTGTATTCACTTCCGACTCTGATTTCATAAAAAAATTAAGAGTTCTTTTCTCAGCGATTGAGTAAGCACACAGAAATTATCCTAAAAAAAGGTTTTATTTACGAGAATAGACTCTCTCAGCCCCAAACCACCATCTCGATCAGGTTTTTACTCCAGTTTCCCATATTCACTGAGCAAATGCTGAGATGACCCCTTGTTTTGCTTCAGAATATAAATACAGCTTCGCTATGCGCACGTTCTGTGGATTGATTGATGATCTCGGACGCGTCAACCACTAAGGACATTCTTTCCGTAACTGCATTGCATGTTTGTCGCAGTGATCTTCCCCTGGTGAACGCCTATGCCACTGGCTTGCGAGCTTTCCTCAACCAGGTATCTTCTAAGCCGGGACAAGCTCTAAGCTCCCGACTGGTCTCCCAGCTTGTGTGGTAATGGGTGCATGTTAAGTGTAAGTGTGTGTCAGTAAGGGTTGAGGTTAGGACAAATAGGAGGGAGGAAAGATCGCGCGCGATCCGTGGCCCAGGGTAGGGGTCCCTGGTGTTGATCAGAGATATCATGGAAAATTACCGATCAGAGCAATCGGCCGCTAGAATTCTCCTCTAAACAGTGGCTGAATTCGACCTACCTTTGTAGCTAGTGTTGAAAATCCTGCCATCATTGGCACTCGAACCCTAGGACCTCCGGGTCAGAGGCACTGCAGTGACATCAATTGATGCTCTGATGCACCTAAGTCAGTACATTTTGTGGAGCTCTGCTTTTGCTAACTGTGGTAGAAGTAAATCTGGAGGTGTGGGTTGCTATTTTGTTAGAAATACTATAAAATCAAATCTGTAATTCTTTTACCGATGCAAATAAGTTTCGGTAACTCGGGAGCAAAAATTTCTAGTGTTGAAATGTGTTAACCTCGCTATGTTGGTACTTATATTCATCATTCAACTATGTAAAGTAAAAAGGTGGGGAAGGGATTCTGGAGTTCAAGAAAACGTGACCAGATTATACTTCTGCCTCACGCGTCACATAAGGTTTCTACTGTTTTTGACAGAAAATGATCAAAATCAAACTATGTAGTTGATTATTTAAGTTTCATTTATTCGTTGGCGTCAACTAAAGTTTCTTAAACATAGTTAAATTTTGTGCTGTGATCTCGAAAACGTTTACATTTTTAAAGTCTGTATAATGTTATATCACATTCTTTTTTATTCATCCAGATAGCGCAATTACACTTTGAGTAATTGAATGTAAAAACTGTTACTGGAAGTTTGCCCGGAGTATCCAACAATGCATCTGTTTACAGCGGTCCTTTGCATCGATGGTGTTAGCAGCGATAACCGATGCAAATGGCAGGTCGGCGTCGAGCGGAGCCTGGGGACGCAAAACGAGGCGGGTTGGGCGGGGTGAGGAAGGACAGGGAGTAAGAGGGTAGATGGGGTGGAGCGGGATGAAATAAGGCGAGGCGGGGAAGGGACGCGGCAGTACAGGGTAGGATGGACCACGACAGGCTATGGCGGGAGTGCACTGTACTTCGAATTCATTTCTTATCCAGACTAATGGAAGATTCTGATTAATATATCCAGCAACGGAGGTTACTTCAGCTTGTACACCAAAATAAATAATGCTTTTCAATTGTCTAGTCCATGTGTGTCTCTTCAATTACGTGATATCTTGCTTTGTATCTTCACTTACATAATCATAAAGTATTCACCAATTATGACTATAATGTATTGTCGGATTAATCCGAATTTTGCCTACAAGCGGTGTGCCCAGACCTGGGCGCTGTTTTTATTTATTATCCACGCCTGGGGGTACGGGAGGCATGTGGCGAGCATAGCCGTACCCATCACCGTACCTAGCTTACTTGGCCTGCCTGGACCTTTTCTTTTGTCCCACTGTAGAAATTGTGATGATTTGTATTAGAAAGTTACAGTTTCATTTTTGCTCCGGCCGGGAATCGAATCCTGTACCGCCCCACAGACAAATAGCACGCTGACTATGAGCCACCCGAGGGGCTGCGAAAAGTATAATAATAAAGCCAGTGGAATCCCATTCAGGGCAAAGGCCTCTCTAAGATGGAAAATAGCTCATTAATTTGAAGGCCCACAATTGAGCTACATTATTGTGGAATTATTGGATTAACACTTTAAGTTAACACATTTTCTCATAATTTTAAGTTCGTGTTAGTGTTCTTTTGTTGGTTCGTAATTCTTCTATTCTTCTGGGTTTCGTGCAGGTCGGGTCCACTTTCTTAATTTCGTCTGCCCATTTTCTTCTAGTCTTCCTGACTGGCGTTTGCCGATCCTCGAATTCCCAGACCGTTGTAATATGAGCCCAGCGGTCATGTCACTTCCTTACATGCCAAACCCATCTCCACTTCAGTATTTGGGCACAGTGTCCTGAATTATTTATTTCCGTTTTTCTTCTGATTTCCATTTTTTTACGTGGTCTTTTAGCGATATTCTTAACGTTTTCCTTTCCATTTTTCTTTGAGTTTCTTGTAACGCTTTGTTTTGTTGTCTCGGTTATTGACCATGCCTAAGCGCCATAAATTAATACAGGGATACCACAACTGTCGAAGATACCTTTTTTTAAATTTTTATCGTTTGTGTTTTGTCCATTAATATAAAATTCAGACTCCAAAACTTGGCCAGGCTTGTGATATTCTTTGTTTTGTTTGTGATATTCTTGTGAACTTCTTTATTTTTATTGTTTTGAAATGAAACCGTTTGTCCCAGATATACTTACTCCTGAACATAATTAATAATATCTGGACCTAGTTTGATTTGAATTTCATTACTATTTGTCATCAGTGCAAAAGGTAAATTACAAAAAATTCAGAGAATATTTAACAAACGAATCACTGGATCGCAGTAACGCACTTCGCGCTCAAACATCGACGATGGCACTCATTTAGAGCACATTAGAAAGCTACAGCTTCATTATTGCTCCAGTAGGGAATCGAACCCGGGACAGCCTCACAGAAAAGCTAGCACGATGTCGACCCGAGAGGGTTGTAATAGGAAGAGGAAATAATTTTTAAATTTATTTTTGAAATCAAATATTTTCAAACACTGCATTATGATAAAAATATGATTCCAAAAAGAAAATAATTTTAATTTTAAAAATTATAACTTGAAGGCATCAGAAAACAAAATGCAAAAACTATGTTTTTTGATGTGACGGCGGGATGGAAGGAGGTTAGGGAATAGTACCAGTTAGTACAAAAAATTATCTGGGTTCATATCATGTGAGGACAGTTTTTACCATCTTAAGCTTGTAGATTCTTCACGAGTTACAAGTATCATGTCTTCGCATTAATTGGTGACCATTTCCTGATGTTCAATAAGTGTATTTAGAGTATCGCTTGAAGTTACTTGATAAATATAATTGAATCATTAAATTGCTCCTCGCGTAGACGTTGACGCATGTTCAAGAACTTGAGTCTGATTGTGAGTGGAATGAAAATGACAACACAAAGTCATAGGAACTGAAGTGATGAAAGGGAAGCAGGTTGGTCGAAGAATATAGATTTATTTCTACAGTTTTTAGTGAATTCAGTGCTGCATCAATACTTAATGTATTAAGTTAGATGATGGTAAGTTAATAATCAAAGCCTGAGGATATACACAAGAAGTCCACAATAACTGGGCAAAAAGGCACTAAAAATATTAAAATAGACTCTGAAATATGCATTCAAATACATATTATTAATAGTCTAAATACTACATAAGAAGACATTGTACGGGTGTGTGTAAATATGAACGTATTTTCAAACATCATGCACATTGAAGCATAGTTAAATAGTGCTGTAATGTTTGAATCAATATCAGTTGAAATAGTATTTTCACTTTAACGAATTATTGCCATGTTTTTAACTACTGAAAGACCGGATTATCAGCGATAACACTCTAGCAGTATTCTCGAACCATTCGATCTGGAACACCAGGGACAACGAACTTTCTCAAAAATGTCATTTCACTAATGTCAAGAAATGTATAGGTTTTTGGACATTCTTTCTAGGCTTTCTTTGGTGATATTGACATTTTCTCAATAATTTGAAAAAATAGAAAATTTCGTTTATTTCTGAACCAATTGGCCTCCATTAAATATCTTAATATGAACATTACATAAAATAGTGAATTTTTTAAATTTTTTGTGAATCAAACCAAAATTTTAGAAAAAAACGTGTAATCACGTAACGAAAACCGTCCCAAGCGTCGCTGGATTAGGAAGTTAATACAGCAAATGAGCTAAATAGGCACTTGCAGACATTATTGAAGAAAATAAGCAAAATTATTTTTACTGTGTACACAAAAATAATTGATATCAACATACGCAAAACATAGATCAATTAGATATCAACATAGGCGCGGCCTAAAATAAGAGGGGAAGCCAACAGTATTGCTGGGCCCCTCCGGGCCCCCTATTCCATTAAACGTTTTTATTTACATATGACATAATTTTCTAGGAATTGATGAAACGTGCTTTAAGGAGAATGGAATTGTAACTTTAATGATACAATTAATTAGTATAATTGATTTTATGTTGAACCATTTACAAGTTACGTGATGGTTTGGAGAACATCTTCCTCAAATGTCGATTATCAACTCCCCAAATTGTCAGCTCAAAAGAGGAAAATTAGGAATTGATTATTTATTCGGAAATAATGTTTTATAATGTAGGGCTACGGAGCCCCTTTCGAAATTTTCAGGAAGGCCATGGACACCCTGCCGCCCTTCTGACAGTAGACCTATGGATATGAACCTATACTAGCGACACTTGATGTAACGGTCGAACTGCCCGTCTTTCATCGCTGAGATCAGAGTTCAATTCCTGTGCGATCCATATGGAATTTGTGGTGGACAGAGCGAGTTCGCAGCAGATTTACTACGGGTTCTTACATTTCCTCTGCTTCTTATTCCACCAGTAATCAATCATCATTCATGTCATGTTTTCATAATCACATATCCATCAAATTATTAATCTATTCCGAGTGTGGCCATAAGGAATCATAATAAAGTGATAAGAATTCGTCACGTCATTTGTATACCCCGAACAATAAATTAAAGGTAATTTACTCCACTTTAGGTCTCTTCGTATTAATTTTCACGAGACATTTGACCTTTGTCTTAGAAGCAACTGACCTGCAGCCAGGATCTACTCGTGAAGAAGTTCAGAATAATTGCTGTGAGCAATTGATTAAATAGCTGGGAATTTTGAGTGTTAATCATGTTAGAAGATGACATCTTTGAAAAACCTCTCCGCAGAGTAAGCAAATGAGGACATGACCTGGGAAACCCAGACGATTGGTCATGCATTTCTTCGTGCATTCCAGCACGTTCCCATGGTTCAATCGCATCTTTAAGCTTTTCAGGTGACACTAAATTGAATAATAACGTACACATAGTAGCTGCTTCCTGCTTCGTTGTCCTCTTTTAACTTCTTCCCAACAGGTGAACTGTTGCTGAAACAAATTCTGTGTACGAGTCTAAGGTGTGAACACGTACATTCACACTTATTCCTGCGTGCGCTAACAGCTCTGCGAAGCTCTTGCTGCCGCGAAAGACGTGACCTCCCGAAGACGCCCCTGACCTGCAGGCAGGTAGCAAGTGACGGTCGGGACGCATCCTGCTGCAGGCTGTCGACCCCGCAATCCCCTCCACAAAATGTCTCTTGAACAGCTACCGGTCGCGCAACGGATGATATAGGGCAAGCCGTGGGGATTCCCGTCGATGCCGGAGAAACCCAACATTGCGTCGCTCAGCGGAGCTTGTATCCTGATCTTGAACTCCACGCTGCACTTTCACAATATCGCTTTAACCGTTAGTGAATCCATGTGCAAATATGACTATAAAGTGCGAAACAAAAAGACAGAAAATAATCTCCATCTGATTCTTCTCCACTTTTTTCTTTGTCCTATTCATCCTCTTCTATGTTTCTTTTTCTTATTCCTTTTGTTCTTTTTTCTCAGTATCCCCTTCTTCTCCCTTTTCTTTATTTTCCTTTTTTTTTCTTCCTTGTTATAATCAATCATCTTATAACTCTCAGGTCAGAAATGACAAGTTTGAAAAAAGAAAACAAAAATAAACAATATTACATAGGGATGTGCCTAGTGGGTGAGATGAGATGAGTTTCTTACAACCTTCTAAAATTGCATTCCACAGAAACTATTGCCAATTGTTCTAAAGAATAAGTGGAGGTCTCATTCATTTCATTTCTCATTTCATACCAAAACTATTGTCAATTGTTCTAAAGAACAAGTGGATGTCTCATTCATTGAATTCAGAAAAAAAGAGTCTCCCTGAAAATATAACATTATTTTTCTTTCAATATTAAAAATTAAATTGTGTAAAAAGTAGGATGGGAGAAAACATCGGATGCCTCAGGCATCGAACACATCCAGGCCTATCTGCAGGCAGCGATCAGGAGTGGCTCAGCCACTCTATCTCCTTGAGATCCCTAGCATTAATTTTTTGGTTGAAAAAATGTTTTATATTTTTGGCATTAATAATAAAATACCATAATAATTGCAAATTATATTTTCAAGAAAAATAGCCATGTTCTAATATTTACAAAAAATATATTTAAAATAATCAAATTGAAGCAATGAGATGCTACCCAGGAGAAGTTCAATTACTACAGTTTTGAGATAATCAAGTTTGTTTTGTTGTTTGTTTTGATGTAATTTGTGTATTCTACAAAGGTGATAACATTCTGTGTGGTTAAGTAGGCAAATTTGCATTGAGCTGTATGCAATAGTTTTAAGTGAAATAATTTTTGAAATTGTGTTTTTGTGCTGCTTTGCTTCTCGTAGTAATAATAATAATAATAATAATAATAATAATAATAATAATAATAATAATAATAATAATAATAATAATCATAACAACAATAATAATAATAATAATAATAATAATAATAATAATAATAATAATAATAATAATAATAATAATAATAATAATATATTATTATTATTATTACATTTTTTCTGATGGGTTATTTATTTTATTAATAGCATCATAGTCTTCATAGCATTCCTTTCCATTGCATTTTTGACTTTTGACTACTGAAGAACAGCAAAAGATATTTGTGTGCACCATGTTAGCTTTACACCATTCTAATGTTATTAAATGATTAATTATCATTGATAGAATATGTTATACTTAAACTGTTTTCATTAAATAAATGAAAGTAGAATTAGACAAATGGGTTGAAAATATGTGGGGAAAGCGGGGGGGGGGGAGGCGTGACCTCCCTTCACCTCTGCTTGCCCGTGGCTTTATTCTGAATCCCAGACCTCATTTTCTGAATAAATATGCACATTATCATCCACATTATTTCGTGAGATTTCTTACTTCTGAATTAAGTGCTCATAATAAGACCATTATTTTACATATACTGCATTAGTTCTTCCTAATATCCATAGATTTGTCTGTTTTAATGTTATTTATGTATATTATATGTTTTATCAATGACATACCAAACAGCAAATGTTACTGGATTTGGAAAGTTACGAATATCATTGACAGTTAAAAGGCATGAAGAATCATGTTTTTTATGCTTTTCTAATTCTCAGGAAATAGCTGTGAGTGAGACAAATGCAATGATACAAATAACTCTCATAGTGCCAAAAATTGAACTTAGTCGTTTTGCATCTTGCAGCTTCAATTTTTTATTATTTTTTTTTATTTATTTTATTTTTTTTAAATTTATTTATTTATTTATTTATTCAATTCGAAATTATTCTTAAATATTGGACCTTATCACCACAAAAGTCCCATTACTATTATTCTATTTTGTCACAATGTGCCTGACTGACCCTACTTTTGCTTTTCCCATCCAACCATGTTGTACTTTAAACCATCCCAAAATTTACTTTTCAGCTTCATGGCTGTATGCATCACTTTAAATGGAATTGTTTCAAGTATATATTAATATTATTTCATTAACAAGAATAAAGTCTCATACATTTCCCAACCTTGAAAACCAATAGAATAGCAAGGTGATCACACTTTTTATTAGGTATACATCTAATATCAAACAAGGCTGTTTCTTGATATTACATCCATGTTCTAAAAATTCCACTTTCTTGAGTTCTCTTTTAATATTTTATATAACTTAACTTTTTCAAGATTACTTTCTTTTAAAAATGGGATTCATTCTTGATAGATTGAAAAATTGACCAAATTTAAACCACGTTTGTGACAAGTTGAAAGTTTAATGATTAAATTGGTTACATAAGTTCATGCAAAAAAAATAAGATAACATACAGGAAACAAGGAATACATTCCCCATAAGGATATTTGCTCCATAGTTATTTTTTCAGAGTTCAAAGCATTTGGCAAGTTGGCTTTGGCAGCACTACTTCGTTTCCAGTAAGTAATTATTTTGGCAAGAATGGCCATCTCAGGTATGTCAACATTGTGCAGTCAAGTTAAATTCAGACTCCAAAAGTAAATTCTTGATATATCATGCAAAAGTGATTTTTAATAAACAATATGATTCCTGCAGCTGTTTAATAATGGTTATTATATTTTCATCTACATTTGTAAAAATTATTCAACTAAATTTTTTTGAACTTATCAGCCTTTGAATAAGCATTCACACTATTGAGCATAATCTTCAGCCACAGCAGTTCAGCTTTTCAATTATAACATCTTGTCTGAAAACAACTTCCGTAGTTTAACAGTAAGGAACACAGTGAATGCTAATGAAAATATTCCCAAGATCATAAAGGAAACCCTATACTCCCTGTTCAAATTTTTTTCATGCAAGAAGAAAACAAACATCTGTTTCTGGAGGATTCACTGTTAACCCTATTTCCCCCCAAACTCTTTTTTTCCCTTCCCCCCTTTTTCCCCCTTTTTTTGGAGCAACAAAATGAAACATTACATGTCAAAGTCACAATAAAAAAGGGATAATGATTTTGACTCATAAACATAATATTATAAAGTTGAAGCTGTGTATTACAATCAGGAGGGGGAAAATCTTAATAAATCTATTTAAAATAATCTGTAAATAAGAAAGACACTTTTTCATTTATATTGACCATTGTAATTCATTTGCCTATTGGGTCATGTATCCCTGTGCATCAGAAGGAAGTTGATATGTGCAAAAACTTTCATTAAAAAGGAGACATATTCCCATTATGAAGATTTTAATTAAATTAACATTAAAAGGTTTTTTGAGATTATTTTGGAAATATAGAAAATGTATTTGGAAACACAACAAATATATATGAAGGAAATAAAACCTCGTTAACATTGGGTTTATTGATGTCAGGGGGCTTATTAATGTCAATCACATCCCTCATTTACTATTGAGTAGCATGACTTAGTCATAGGAATAAGTTGTCCAGAGCCAATCCGGTGGCCGAGATCGCTAAGCCAGTAGTGTCGTAGCGATCTCGGACCAAAGGATTTCGGGTTCAAGTCCTGTCTCGGGCATGGTTGTATTTGTGTTCATCCTTTCACCCCTTATCATCACCATATCATTTCATTTTCAACGTTAACATAACATTAACTCCAATAGTGGTTGCTAATGACCTAGATGTTGAGATTCCTGTCTCAGCATTTAGATAGCCTGGAATTCAGCTCAAAAATGTAGGAATTTTTGTATAGTGTACATAATTTCCTTAAGTCACTTTATAATACTTATAAGTTTTGATATTTTGCTTGTGAACAAATTAAAACTGAGTATGATTTTGAAAACATTTTTGAAAATGAATGTAGTTCAATGATGATTCAAAGTTGAAGATCAAAATTGTAAATTTGAAAGAGATACATGCAAATTAAACATCTATATCATGCTATGTGAAAACCATTATTATATAGAAATTTTGTTTTTTGTTCCCTTTTGAATTATAACAATGATAAAGAATGGGTAGAGTCATTCTAGTAAAAAAGGATTTTAAGAACAAAATAGATTGTTTCTCTTTTGTTTCAGAAAGAATATGAAGTATTAACCCAAAACTTGATTTAATACTTCATTCTCCAAAATTATATAATATAAGAGTTTATGTCCTAGAGATGGAAAACCTGGAAGTACCACAATCTTCTATAAAGATATTCAGACAGCTGTGAACAAAATATCTTAAAATGAATACCTTATAATGATTTTAGCTGATGATTTTTACATCAGAATTGGGACCACTCCAATTAAAGGCTTCATAGGTCCATATGGAGAAACAGTTGTGAAAGATCAAGAAAGGATCAAGAATTGGTAGTTTTTGTATTATTAAAAAGTCTAAGAGTAACAAACTCTATCGACATAAAGTGATATATAAATATACATGGAGCTCCAGAGGTAGTGGATCTACCATTGACTAAGTTTTAACAAACAGTGAGACTACTTCACTAATACATTAGAGTATACAAGAGGTACAATGTTAATTCTGACCAATTTCTTTGAAGTCGTTAAAGAGATGGGTCTTACAAGAATATAAAATAAAACAAACTAAAAAAAATTATTTCAAATTATTGGAGGAAAGTAGAACAAGATGGATGTTTGGAAAGAGAATGGATGATATTTAATGGCAAAGAGAAACTAATAATTACATCAATGCTGAGTAGCAACAGTTAGTAGATAGTGGAAGCAGGGGTAATGAGAGTCAATTTTTTGTTTTTAAATATAAATCAGTATGAATCGTTCCTATGAGCAAGTATGTATTTTATATCACAGATTAGTTATTAAAATTGTGTTTTCACCACAAAAAGTAATCAAAAATTCACTAAAACCATCTCAAAAATCAAATTTCAAAAAAATTGCATTTGACCCCCATTACCTTCACAATGGAAGTAACTAAAGAAATATGAAGCAAAATGAAAACATTAGTACTTCAAACAGTATTTATTTTGTTTAAAATCATTGTAGGTGTCTAAAGTAATGTGACTTCCAAGGATGTCCAAGATCAGCAGCACTGGGTCCTGGGCCACTTGTCAAGTAAAGCTTAAGTACTTGAGCCATTCCTTGAATTCTTCATCCGTCTAGCCATTCTTGCTACATGTGTAAATAGCACCAGGGGGCCATTTTAAATCATCCAGATCAATAAATTATTTTGTTTGGGGGAATGGCAGTCATGCTGCCATAATGAAAATCACTGACCACCCACAACCACAAAATTTTCATATCTGCTCAAAAACTTGTATATAAAATTTAAAATTACTTGCTTTTTGCATCAAATGATTGGCTAAAGTACTTCCCTTCCAACAAATTTTAATTCTTCCAGAAATCTCCAAGTTCATATGAGTAAGATCTTATTTTCTGAGAGCACTTTCTAACATCAACCACTCACTTTCCTGGTACGAAGGCGATAATTGTCGATGTAAGCTTTCTTTGACTGTGGTGATCAACTGGCTTTAGTTATCATGACTAATGGTCAGTAGAAACATATGTTTGTGCCTTTCAATATAGGTTATTTACAATTTTTATCGATTCTGATGACCGCTGACTCCCATTACCCCGTGACCCCCATTACCCCGGCTTATGATATTGAAACAAACTGCAGAAGAAGAGCTGGAATCTCAAGCTAAATTCAGAAAGAATCAAAAGTTGCCAACATGAAACAATGATCAAGAAAACTTTAAAAATAATAAAAGAATGTGCATATTTGAGATACTTGAATACAAAATCAGACAAGAACCTTGTGAAATTAAAACGAAAAACTGCATTAGCTCAGAGTGAAATAAGAAGTCAGAAGAGAGTCATGAAAATAAATTGTAAAAAACATTGAACAAAATATACAAAGATGACAAACTAAAGCTTTCAAAACACTAAAACAAAATAAAAAGGAAAAAAAAGGCAGAAAAAATTAATCCCATCTCCACTGAAATTTATTTAAATTATTAAAAAATTCTATGGAAATCAAAAATAACAAAGAAAATATCCAAAATCCAGAGCATATATCTTAATACTCATATTAGAATATATGGCACTAACAGCAGCAGCAAAGCATCAAGTAATTAACCAAGGAGTAAAACAAAGTGCCTAATGTCACCTGGTCTTTGTAAATCAGAACTTCTGAAAACACTATTATAGTTATTAATATTTTGATGGCAACAAAATCTAAAATACTCCTACTACATTCAGGATAAAATGTTAAACATTTTGTTATTCTCTGATGATGTGTTAATAGTTTTCAATTTGGAAAACAACTTACAAACAGCAGTTTTCTCTCTCTACAACTTTGCTTTGGAATACAACATGAACATATCATGCACAAAAACAAAGGTATTCACCTTTGCAGGAAATGAAACAGGTAGAGCCAAAATTATAATTAAAGATTAAAAAAGAAAAGTTAATAGTTTTAATTAATATTTAAGTTGTGACATCGCTTATAATAGTTCCAATGATTTTGAACAAAAGCAACACATATATCAACAAACAATTGGCACATTAATGAATGAATTAGGCACTAAAGTTACTTGTGGTTACTACTCTGAGAGCTAGTGATATCAACATTTCTGTATGGTTCAGAGACACGGTCCATTACAAAATGAAATATACAAATAAAAGAGGCATCAGTAATGCATGTCAAAAGACAATTGGCAGGTTACAAATTAGATCATCAGAAAAGTGAAGATATCTGATGGGATTTGGCAAAGACACCAGTGTGAAACGATAATACAATACAGGCAAAATTATCTGGACAATCTGCAACACATAAAATCCACGAAAGGGGGTCACATCTGTTGTTAAAGCAGGCTACTTCCAGGAAGAAAGAAGAAATAGAGGATGTCCCTGGAAAAGGTGGAGAGATCAACTGCCACAATACTAAATGCTTGTTACTGAAGTGGACCTAGGGCTCAAATCAAAATGGACTTGATTATGATGAAGGTTTTGCAGATGAGTAGATACTGTAGAAGTTAGATACCTACAAGATAATGACAGTAAAGAAATAGGGGCACATCAAGATAATCTGATGTCATGCACTTTCACCACTCAGTGATTAATTTGCATCTTTATTTTGGAAGACAGGAAAAGTTAGTTAAATTGCAATTTCTTCAAATAATTACTGTGACTGGACTTAAACCAGAACCTGAACAAGCCGGAAACCTGCCTTAACAGGAAAATTTCTTCAGCCCGTGAAGTTAAATGGCATTTTACATAGATTAAAACGGAACCTCTCCAACGTGAAAACAGAACAGTTTTTCATGTTCTGCAAGAAAAAATCATCTTTATAAAATGGAATTACAGTGAATTTAATCCAATTGTCAGAAAGATGCAAGATGTTCTTAATGAAATCAATGCAACTGCAATTTTAAATTCTCTATCGCTATGGCACGCGATTTAGTCATGGCATTGGGACATTGAAGGAGAGGGGCTTCAGCTGTCAGCATAGAATTCGATCTTGGGGTTGCTCGTCTCTCAAGGTGTAGGCCGTGGGGAAATTCCATCTCTCTGAGCGTGGGAAGGTTTGGCATGGCTTCTTTTCACGCCTCTCCCTTCCCACTTTTGAAAATCATAACACCTCGACCAGATATGCATTGCTTATGGCTATGTGAGAGTATCAGGTCATAGTACTGGGTTGTGAGTCTTGTAACGCATTGTGCATTGAAAAACTCAGTAAGCAGTCTGGATGTTGTGTCTCAGTTGGCAGTAAGATGTTGTGTATTTTTCAACTCAGAATCTGTCAACAAAGAGTGTTTATATTAATTTATTGGTGATTTCATCCATAAATATGTTATATGTTACTGTATTTTGATAATTATAATAAAGACATGTAATTTACTACTTTCAGTGCAAAAACATCAATATCACAAGTGTCATAAAATGGGCAACCTTGCATAAAACAGAAACCGCCCTAAATCGGAATTTTTTTTTTGTCCTGATTGATTCCAGCTTAGACAGATTTTACTGTACTCATGTAAAATCGTGACATATATTTTAATAACATCTGCCAGTCTAGCTGTGAGTTGTAAATTGCACTAGGGAAAACAATATATACTCAAACTCTTCACAATAAAATGCTAGTTCATGATAGAAACTGGACTACACATAGGACAATGATATAAGGACAAATTGCAGATTTCCTCTTGAAACATTAGAGGATTCAGAATAAAACAGCATGCTTTAGAAAACCTTTTAAATTGAGAAGAATATAAATATATTAATTATAGATGTTCTGAATTATATGATTTGGCCACAGAACAAATTAAAGCATTAACTTATTAATTAACATTAATTAACATAACATAGCATTAACAAATTAAAGCATTAAAGTGTCAGTATCAACAGCTCACTACAAGAAATCCACATACAATACATGTACGTTACTTTACAACGCATTGCCAGATGAAATTAAAAAATTAAAATTAGTACACAAATTTAAGTTAAAAGTAAAATATTTTCTGCTGCAAAACTGTTTCTATACAGTTAGAGACTATACTGATCTTCAAAAAGAAAAATAATGTTTACTTTAACAAAACCGAGATATAGTATAATGAATTAGTTTACATTTGCACTGTATACTTTTTAAAAAAATACTCAATTTGCCTGTAACAAATAATGTAATTCAGCTTCCGGGTCAATGACCCCCATCTCGATCGGGTTTTTGTCCAGTTTCCCTGATCCATTGAGCAAATGCTGAGATGGCCCCTTGATTTGCTTCTGAATGTAAATGCCTATGCACACTATGCGCACGTTTTGTTGAACTTTCCTTTTGCTTGTAATGGTAGTAGAGCTTGGGGTGAGTTTATATTTTGTTAACAATACAGAAAAATCAAATCTGTTCGTTCCTTTACCTTTAAAAATAAGGTTTCTATAATTTGCCAACAAAAATGTCTAGTTTTTGGAATGTTAATCTTATAATAAATAATAAATAATTTTAATTTTATTATTATTATTATTATTATTATTATTATTATTATTATTATTATTATTATTATTATTAATATTATTTTTCATCTTTCAACTTTAATAGTTAAATTGTTGGGAAGGGATCCTGAAACTCAAGAAAGCGTGCGCAGATGATTTTCTCCCCCATACGTAACATACAGTTTTTGACTAAATAAATGAATAAATGAATGAATGAATGAATGAATGAATGAATGAGTGAATGAGTGAATGAGTGAATGAGTGAATGAGTGAGTGAGTGAATGAATGAATGAATGAGTAAATGACTGAATGAATGAGTGAATGAATGAATGAATGAATGAATGAATGAATGAATGAGTGAGTGAATGAGTGAATGAGTGATGAGTGAGTGAATGAGTGAATGAGTGAATGAATGAATGAATGAATGAATGAATGAATGAGTGAATGAGTGAATGAATGAATGAGTGAATGAATGAATGAGTGAATGAGTGAATGAGTGAATGAGTGAATGAGTGAATGAATGAATGAGTGAATGAGTGAATGAATGAATGAATGAATGAATGAATGAATGAATGAATGAATGAATGAATGAATGAATGAATGAATGAATGAATGAATGAATGAATGAGTGAATGAATGAGTGAATGAATGAATGAATGAATGAATGAATGAATGAATGAATGAATGAATGAATGAATGAATGAATGAATGAATGAATGAATGAATGAATGAATGAATGAATGAATGAATGAATGAATGAATGAATGAATGAATGAATGAATGAATTAACTCAGTTACGTTTGTTGACATTTCTGAATATTTTAATTCCATCTTCAGGACTTATTTATAGACAGATTACACAATGCTTCATACTCTCTTCAACCACAAGTTGGTTCTATGACAAGAATTCATTCTGCACAGCTCAACTGTAGGGCAAAATATTGTGGCAAATTAATTACCAAAGAGGTAAAGGAGAAGTTTTAAAAAAAATAAAGATTTAAACACGTACTTACACTTATAACAGTAGTGTTCTCCAAAATGTTAGATAAGAACTGAGAGCATAAGTAGATAGCTTTGTAAAAGGTTTTTACAAGTAGAAAATTAAGAGAGCAAGGTATATTTTAGTGAATGGAAAAATAATCAAAGTTTCAATAAACGTAGGTAGAGGACATTTAATAACAATAGAAATACATGCCTCTGAAGAAACCAGGAAGGAAGAGACAATAAAAATTTTAAGGGCAGCTCTGAAAGGAAATTCATACCACCAATGAAAATTACCATTCAATAATATATGGAGATGTGAGAAATTCACTGATTAAAGAAACTGAAAAGAACTATGAATGATGATATATAAATTAATTCAAATGGACAAGAAGTGAGAAAGTTTGTAAGCTTGTTTCACCAATTGAATGCAACAGATAGGTGAGCATTCACTTTCGGTTAACTGGACACACGTTTAATGGTCCCAAGGTGGAACTTTTTAGATAATTTAAACAAAGTTTGGATAATCTTATATACTTATAAAGACCTTATTGTGCGTTAAAATGCTTTTGAATTAATACGAAAATACAATCAATTTTAAAAAATTTATTTGTTTATAATACCGGGATATGTAGCTCCGGGCACCAAATGATGTCACTGCAATGCTTCGAGTCCCGACGGTGGCTGGATTTTCGACACTAGCTTGTCAGTTAGGTTGAATTCAATTGCTGATTGGAGGAGAATTCTGGAAGCCTGCTGTTCTAAGTTCGGCAGTTTTCCTTGGTTTCTCCCATCAACACCAGGCGAATCTCCAAAATGTTAGATAAGAACTGAGAGCATAAGTAGATAGCTTTGTAAAAGCTAGTACCCTCAAAAACAGGCCACGGACCGCGCGCGATCTTTCCTTTTTTTTAAATTTATTTTACGTCAAAAAACTGTTAAAAACTGCGTATGACGTGCTATGGGGAAAAGTGAATTGTGTGCACATTTTCAAAATTCTGTGATCCCTACACTAAGTCATATGAAAATGAAGTTACATTTATGTCCAGAAGCAAAACAAGGGCCATCTCAGCATTTGCTCAATGGATCAGGGAAACTGGACGAAAAACCTGATCGAGATGGGGGTCATTGACCCGGAAGCTGTAGTACAATAGTTGTTACAGGTTGTTTATACTCATGTATACAGTCCAAATGGTAATTAATGCATTATGTATCATTGTTAAAATTAATGTTACTTTTCTTGTGATGCTCAGTATAGTCTCTAATTGTATAGAAACAGTTATGCAGCAGAAACGATTTCACTTGTGATTTAAACTTTTCTATTGAATTTAATCGTTTAATGTCATTTGGCAAAGTGTTGTAAAATAATGTACATGTATTGTATGTGAATTTTTTGTAATGAGCTGTTGATAATGTCACCTGATGAATATGATTTCTACGTCGAGTGTTATAGTAATAGACTTCGGCATTTTCTGAAAAAATATTCCCGCCCTTGAGCAAGTCATTTTTTACAAAAACCACTGATTCGTAAATAAAAAGACACGGTAATGGTAGAATTCCTAGATTAATGAAGAGAGGCTTACATGAATCACGTGGGTGGGATTTGGTTATTATTCGTACAATTCGTTTTTGTAATCTAAAAGTCTGGGAGTTATAAGATGTATTTCCCCAGAATATTATGCCATATCTCAGGCGGGAATGAACATTCGCGAAGTATACACAACGAGCAGTATGAAGGCTGACTGAATTTGCAAGAATTCTGAACGCGTAGCATAATGAACTTAATTTTGTGTTCAATTCATTTAAATAGACGTTCCATTTAAGGTTTGACTGAATTGAGAGACCTAAAAATTTTGTTGCCTTAACATCAGTTAATGGTACACTGTTCATTTTCAATGGAGCACAGAATTGTTTATTTGATAAGGAAAACTGCATTAAAACCGTTTTCTTTTCGTTTACTATTAATTTGTTATTTCGGAACCAATTTGAAACATCTGATATTGTACTATTTACGGTTTCTTTATTGCAAAGGATGTTCGTATCATCCGCAAAGAGAACCGTTCTTCCGTTTCGAATCGTCGAGGGCATATCGTTTACGTAAAGTAGGAACAGAATAGGGCCTAAAATCGATCCTTGAGGAACTCCACATGCAATGGGCAAAGAGTCGGAAAGGTGCGTACGTAATGTTCCATCATTCCAGTAAGGTATTTCAACTCTCTGAGATCGTTGTTTAAGGTACGAACATAACCAATCTAGAGCAATACCACGAATTCCATATGAAGGTAATTTGGAAAGTAAAATGTCATGATCAATGACGTCAAAAGCTTTTGAGAGATCTAAAAATAATCCAATAGGTGCCTCGTTTTGATCCAATTTCTTAAAGGCGACATCTTTAAGAAAAGAAAATATAGCTGTTTCCGTTGATTTTGATTTTCTAAATCCATGTTGGCAATCTGAAAGCGCGTCGTGTTTAGTGAGAAAGGTTTCCATTCGTACGTAAAAAAGTCTCTCTAATATTTTTGAAAAAACTGATAGAAGAGAAATGGGCCGATAATTTTGAATTTCATTTTTGTTGCCTTTTTGAAAAGCGGCTTAATTTTAGCTGTTTTGAAAATATCTGGAAACGTTCCAGTGCATAAAGATGCATTAAATATGTGAGTTAACGGGTGTATAATGGCATACGCACGAGTCTTTAACAAAGAATCCGGGAATTCATCAAAACCGGACGAATATTTATTTTTTAGTTTACCGATTATTTTGAGAATTTCATAGGAAGAAGTTTCGGAAACGAACATTGTGTCTAAAATTTTGGGTGAACTGTCTGGTTTTGAATTTTGTGGCTGAAGACCCTTAGTGAGATCGGCAGCAATTCTCGAAAAGTATTGGTTAAAGAGATTAGCCACTGTTGCCGGATCGTTCACATTTATATCGTTATATTTTAAAACAACATTCTCTACGGGTTTTCTAGTTGATTTGGTAGTATTTTTTATTATATTCCACATTGCTTTTGTTTTATTATTTGAGTTCAAAATATCCTGATCGTTTTTCATGATTTTAGCCTGCCTTATGACTTTTCGTAACAATGTTTTGTATTTTTAAAGTAGATAAGGAAATCTTGAGATACGTCATGACGTTTAGAAATAAAGTAGAGAGTACGTTTATTTTTACACGATGTTCTAATTCCTTTTGTGATCCAAGTATTGCTTTTTCGTGAAATGTTTAATTTTCTCTTTTTAATAGGAAAGCATGCGTTAAAGAGAAATGAAAGCTTTGAGAAAAATAAATTATATTTTTCATTTGTGTCTATAGCGTTATAAACTGCCTCCCATGATTCTTTCAGCAAGTAGTCCGTAAATAACTTTATGTTAACTGTAGTAAATGCTCTGCACATGCGTGTTTTATTTATTGTGTCAGTATTCATGTTATTAGTAATTGTAAGAATTTGTGCATCGTGGTCACTGTAACCTAGATTATTCGTTATTATTTCATATCTAGTTGTGGTTTGTTAATTATAATTTGATCTATTGCTGTTTGTGATTTAAGAGTATTCCGTGTAGGTACGTTCACTGTAATATCTAAATTAAAAGAATGAATTAAATTGAGAAACTGCTCTTTTTCGTGGGATTCGCTCAGAAAATCAATATTGAAATCTCCACATACAACAATGGATTTAAAAGAGAGATTACTAATTTTGTTCAGAGTTATCTCTAGATTTTCTACGAAATTGAAATAATCTAAAGCTTGCTTTGTTGGAGGTCTGTAGATGCAAAGTAAAATAATTTTGAGCGTAGTAAGATGTACAACTGTTATTTCAAAAACTTTTTCAACTGCATATAAATTGAATTCTGACAAGAAGGTAGAATCAATATTATTTCTTACATAAATACACGAACCTCCGTAAGCAGGGCCTTTATTTGATTCCCTTGCTCTACAATAAGATCCTGCAAGGTAAAAACTAGGAATTTGGAGTGTGTTTAGATCATTATGAGATAACCAATGTTCTGTAAAGCAAAGAACATCTATTTGACTGAGATCACACTCTAATGCTGCCTCGATAAATTCAATTTTATTTGAAAGAGATTGCACATTATGATGCATTATTTGAATCTTTTTAATGTACCTACACGGATGCTTTTCTGCTGCATCTGACTGTAATTGCTAATTATTTATTTCATTTTTACCTCGAGTGCGTGGTCGAAGGAAGTATCGTGTCCCAGCAGTGTTAGGAGGTGAGGAAGGAGGGGTTACAGATGTAGGGGAATGAATAATGGGAGAGGTAGTACAAGGATTAGGTTCAGGGGATAAGGTAATTGGGTCCAAAGGGGTTCCGGAGGATGGAAGAGAACTAGGAGATGTAGGTGGGGATGAATCTTGGATAGGATACTGCTGAGGTGTAAGGATGTGTTTGGCAAGTTCGCTACCGAGTGCATGTTTTCCGACAAGGTTCAAGTGAAGACCATGCCGGGTGAAGTGTTTTTCTGAGAGAAAGTTAAGCTCAAATAATTTAACATGTGTGCCTCTCAGATGCAGTTTTAATTTGTTGTTTGCGTGTCTAATTTCTTTGCACAGTGTTGGTTTGTTGTACCAGAAGGGCAGAGTCGAGATTACAATGTTCGTGTTTTGGGCGGCACGTTGTAGTTTGTCAACATGTTGCTCAGGTGTCAAGTGACCACCCAAATTGATGTCATTCTGCCCTCCTATGATGATGACTGTATCCCGTTTGGTGAGAGTTTTTGTGTGGGTGTCCAATTCACTGATCACGTCGGCAAACCTCCCGTTAGGTTTAAACACACACATGACAGAGAAATTGGATGGGAGTTTCCCACTGAGCAGGGAGGAGATTTGTCGCCCATGGCTATCTGCTAAAATTAGTACCTTTTTCGTGGGTTCAGTAGGAATGTCCTTGTTCACTTGTGGGCCAGGTTGCGCAACTCTACGTGTCTTTGTTTCTTTGCGCTTGCTAGCCTGTTTGCGTCGGTTTGTGGGTGGACGTGTCGATGATGGGAGGGGGTAGTGAGGATTGGGAAGGCATGGAAAATCATTGTCATAATCTAACACAGCAAATCTGTTTTGAGCCATGATTGGATGTGATGATTGTGTTTTTGCTTTCGCGGATGGACGGTTGAAAGTTTCTGCGGTGTTGCCTAATGTTGTCCAACCGTCTGAGTTCTGAACGACCTCTTCGAGCCTTCGGATATGTTCATCTAAATTTTTGTTTACGTGTGTGAAGGCTTTCAGAAGGTCGGCTTTGAGAGTGTACAGAGTAGAAAGTGTATAGCGAATAGTAGCCATGTCACGAATGCGTATCAAATGCGTGGCAAATATGAGAATAAATAATTAGATCCTTCCTTTTCGTTGTTCTATCATCACCCCTTACTTACATACACGTACACTTACATGCACTACACCACCACACAGGAGAGGGAGACCGTTCGGGAGCTTAGAGAGCTTGTCTCGGCAGGGGCGGTGCCCCGCTGGTGGGAGACACCTGGTTGGGGTAAACCCCGCTAGCCGACGATAGGTCGGCTCCGGATCTCGCCATCCAGCGAGGGAAAATCACCACCACCTCTCGAGGGGGAAACATGCACTACACCTACGGACTAATAACCTTAGCCGTTGACGCGCCGATAAACACTGGAGCTACAACTGCACATACTTCTCACATTTTTTAACTTGTACAATTTTCGAAAAGTCAGAGTTTAACAGAAACTAAATCTGAGGCATTTTTGTGCATTCTTTGCTTTATTAAAGAAAAAAATTAAATATTTGGAGCCATTTTAGAGAAAAACGTATTTTGCTATAAAATGCATTAACTCTAAGAAGAAATTATGCGAAAGCTACTTGTTTTTTCAAAAAATGTACACGACCTTAGATAAAGATTTAATTTTTTAGAACAAATTTTCTTAAAAAAAATAATCTTTATCGTCAATATTGTAGTAGTTTTGCAATTGAATTTTTTGCGATTGTCAAAAATAGAGTTCGCCGAAAATGAGACCAGCGCTAATTATTTTACCGTTCTTTGAAACATACGAGCAAAAATATAGAGAACAATTTGGAGCCGATTTTGTGAAAATAATTTTTGAAATATCGCCTATATTTCAAGCAAAATTACACGAAAACTAACTTCGGTTTTTTTTTTTTTGTTTTTTTTTTTCGAAAAATTGTACAAGATCCCATTTCAAGATCCATCATTGAAAAACATTTCGTTTTGAAAAATAACTATTTTCAATATTGCAGTTGTGGGAAGACACTGAAAAAAATTTGAACTTTTGCCTCTTTCTACCATTCAGTTATTTCAATGAAAATGGATTTTTTTTCATTTGTACTTTCTCAGCCTTACTTTGTAAGAAGAGAATGTATTGTAATCGTGCCCCGGAAAATGGCGATTTTTTGACAGAAAAACTCTTATTACTGGGCTCTGGTAACGAAAAAGCAGATAAATATTGCTCATATACATAGCAAATTTCTTCCTCTAACACGTTGGGTAGTCAGAATTCATGTTTTCTGGGTCCTTGGTACCGAGAAATAGACTGACGCCAAAACGTCTCCCTGTCCGGCTATCAGTGAAACAACGCTAGCGCCAAAACCGTTCAGCATATTTTCTCCAAAATTGATATTCCTCTATTGATCAGTACCCCCTGTTAATGCACTTTTCTGTAACTCTATATTAATGAAATCAATCATTGTGGAGAAATTCTATAGTATTTTGACATAATCGACTATAGTGAACTTCAGATGTAGTGAACCAAAATTGTTAGTCCCCAGAAGCTTACTATAACCGGAGTCGACTGTATAGAGAAAGTTATGTAATGCTGCGGAAAATCGATTTCGAGATTTCAACGGAAATACATGTTTTGGGGTCCCCTGATACCGAAAAAGTGTTCTTTTTCAAAACGTCCGTCCCTCCGTCCGTCCATCTGTCTTTCCTTCTGTGTCCGTCCGTCTGTGAACACTACTAGCACCTAAACCATGCGTACGATATTTTCCAAATTGAAGAATCCCCTGTCCATCTGGCTCTATTTGAAGCTTCGAATTTTTGAAAAGCATTCTTTAAAATTTGGGGGTACTTTACATGAAGGCCCCCGGACATTGTCAAAATTTTCTCAAAAACGGCTCCAATTTTTTTCTTTTAATTTCTTGTAAGAATAGAGTAAAATGCATTTATAAAGGTGGTATAGGTCCAATCTTCACAGTTTACTCTGAATTTTCGAAATTGCAAAAGCTTGAATTGCTTTCGACGTCTTCCTTCAACTATACAATTGAAGATATAGATTTTTGCGTCAAATGAAATTTATTGTCCATAATTAGTTCTTTTATTAAAGTCATGTAGATTTTTTTGAAAATTTTAGTAGTTTTCGTTCAATACTGCGTGCAATATTTTCAATTTTAAAAAATAACAAAAACAAGATTTTCTCAAAAACGGTTCCAAATTGTTTTTTTTTTCAATTTTCGGTAGGGCTAGTGCCAAAAGAACCCTATACATTAATGCCATATTGCTCTATTCTTTTGTTTTTTCAAAAATTACAAAAATGTAATTTTTTTGACTTGTCTCCCACATCGGTAATATTTATATTAGATGCAATTATTATATTTATTATTACATGTGCTTTAAATAATGTCATATAACTTTTCTCGAAAATTCAACGGTTTTCTGTTAAAGAGAGCTCAAAAACTTCGAATTTTCAGAAACGCTGGAACGCCATTTTCTTTAAAAAAGGACTCCAAATTTTTCTTCAAAGTTTTCTAACGGATATTAGTAATGGTACTGTTTAATATGATGTAAAGTTCATTTTTGTATATTCTTTTATTTTTTCAAAAATTAAACAAATGTATTTTTTTAAATGTGTCTCACGCTGTTGATATGCACATTTCCATCGATTTGTATACATTATTGCATTTGTGGGTGGATGAGCTTCAAATGTCTTCAAATGAGGATTTTCGAAAACTCAATAGATTCCTGTAAAAAAGAGCTTCAATTTTCGCATTTACAGTAATGCTTAATCGCCATTTTCTTAAAAACGGATTGA
Organism: Teleogryllus occipitalis; assembly: GCA_011170035.1. Taxonomy (NCBI): domain Eukaryota; kingdom Metazoa; phylum Arthropoda; class Insecta; order Orthoptera; family Gryllidae; genus Teleogryllus; species Teleogryllus occipitalis. The sequence goes on along the minus strand of BLKR01000091.1, from coordinate 606,687 downwards.
AATTTTTCAATAAAACTTTCTATTTAGGACAAGGTTGTACTCTTCTTTAATATTCTTGAAGTAATATTGCGGTTCTGCTATTATTGAGTGTGAAATGTTGAGAAAATATCATAAAATTTACTTTGTGCGACGATAGATGGTAGCTGGTAAAAGGATGGGGCAACACCGTAAAAAGTCAGTCCGCGCCTAAGAAATTAGAAAACTTTACTACGTGAAAGTCTGTGCCATTCTGTAGTCTCACTAGATAAATTATTTTGTGATATTGAGCACGATTTCTACCATTGACTTTCCTGAACTTAGGTAATGTAAATGTTTCATAAAATTGACTTTGTCAAGAGTTATTTCGAAATGTTTTTCTTTCAATTTGTCGTAGTTCATTTTTTTAAATCAATTTGAAAACCACACGACGTTGTTGGCAAACATGCATTTATCTGTTGCACCTCCTTGTCACTTTGCTTCTCCAGATTTCTCATGTAAAAATTATCGTCCTCGCGATATTCTTTGAAGGTATAACGCTCATCTCCGCAATTTAGACGCAGCGACCGGCTAGATAACACCGCTATGCTGTCTGATCCGCACGGTCGTCTGATCCGGGCCATCAACTTATTTAGTTCATTTTTCGTGAAAGAAAATCCTTCGTTTCTATATTCTCGAATTCTTTGTCTTATAAGACTTCTTCTACGTCTTCCTCTACGTCTACGTCTCCCTCTACGTCTACGTCTTCCTCTACGTCTACCACTTTCTCTTCATCTTTCTCTACGTCTTTCGCTGCGTTTTTCTCTACGCCTTTCTCTACGCCGTTCTCTGTGCCTTCCTCTGCGTCTTCCGCTACGTCTTCCTTTGCTTTCCTCTACGTCTTTCTCTTCGTCTTTCTCTTCGTCTTGCTCTTCGTCTTGCACTTCGTCTTGCTCTTCGTCTTGCCCTTCGTCTTGCCCTTCGTCTTGTCCTTCGTCTTTCCCTTCGTCTTTCCCTTCGTCTTTCCCTTCGTCTTTCCCTTCGTCTTTCCCTTCGTCTTTCCCTTCGTCTTTCCCTTCGTCTTTCCCTTCGTCTTTCCCTTCGTCTTTCCTTTTGTCTTTCTCTTCATCTACGTCTTTCTCTTCAACTTCATCTACGTTGGTATTTCGAAGTACTGGAAGTTAATCAACGCCACCCACATAGATTTATTTAGATGGTGTTGATTTAATTCCCGGCATACTCACCAAGATCGCAACGCCAAAACACGAAATAACACGTTTTTTGGAAATTTCTGAAAATCATTTGGCCGAATGAGAAAACAAATTATCCGTTCCCCATCAGGAGACCGAGACGCATCGAATGATACCTCGTATGTCTCTATTGGTGCATGGGAAGTGGTCTAACCGTGTGACGGAACCGCACATCCAATCATCCGCGGCCTGAAGACCGGGAGCAGTGTGCGTGGGAGTCACGGAGGTAGATTGCGAACGTAACCCCAGAGCTGTAAATTGTGTATATTTGTAAATAAATAAATTTGTAAATGGAGCTCGTGTCTGTGTTGGCATTTCGCTACCACGACGCCACAATACGTTCTACTCGCTCCTGCTTTTGAGATTTCTTCAAACTCCATTTTAACACATTAAATTGAATGCGTTTGGAAGAAATCTGAAAGCATGACCGTGTAGAACATATTAAAAACTACACGATTTCATATCAAACTCAATTTTTCAGCAGTGGAAAATATTCGTTTTGATTATTTAATCCTCAATTATGGTGTAGTTAATTATGCCATTAAACTATCAGACCAAACTAGCCACCATACCATACAAGAAATTTACTTCTTAAGGAATATTTTGATAGAAAACAATTATTCTGTCAACTTTATTATAAAATCTATATCAAAACATCTTGCACTGTTGAATTGTTTTACCTCCTATTTTTCAACAATTGTTAATTACTTGTTCTGATAATAATAATTTGATGATAATAAAAGATTGTAAATGCTCGCCCACCAAACATCAGAATTAGAAGCATGTTACCAAAAAGCAACAACTACTTAGAAATGTTAAGGATTATGTCCTATGATTGGAGAATGAAAACGTATATTGTGTACAATTGTTAGTATGGTTCTTTGACGCGTATAGGCCAGACAAAACTGAAAATTAAACAATGGGTGAAATAACATGAAAATAATACATGGGAGATGAACCCAGAATTTAATTCTATCTCATGACATTGAATTGATATGTCTTGATATACTTTGATATATTATATATACTTTGATATATTGATATACTTTGGTTTTCAACATATTTTGATATTGGACAAGAAACAGGAAATATTCACGTCTTATATCTGTTATCTTTCGAAAGATCCATCAAACAGTAAGCACTAAAATTGAATCCAACATACTTACCAATGTATACGATAATGTTCTTTCAAAGGTTAAATTGTTTTTGAATCAATCATAATAACTCTAAATAATGCTCATTTAGCTTTTCATATTCATAATTCAATTACTGATGTTTAAAAAGCGATCTTTCCCCTTCCCAAACTCCGCCCTCTTTCCCTTTTCTCTCGACGTATTTTTACTCTCCCCTAACATTCTATTTGTCGGGCCTCATTCCACAACCTGTCTTTGGTTTGATTGATTTTTTTGTTTCCGGGCGCGTCAACTGCTTCGGTCATTAGTCCCGTTAGTGTAATGGATGTTTTTTCTCGGGAGATGGCGGTGATCATCGCCCGCTGGATGGCGAGATCCGGCGCCGACCTACCGTCAGCTAGTGGGGTTTCCCCCTAACCAGGACTCTCCCACCAGCGGGGCACCGCCGCAGCCGAGACAAGCTCTAAGCTCCCGATCGGTCTCCTAGAATGTGTGGTAGTGTAGTGCATGTTAGTGTAATTGTGTGTGTGAGGGGAGAGGATAGGGACAGCAAGAGGAAGAACAGGTCGCGCGCGGTCCGTGGCCCGTTTGGTAGGGTACTTCTCCAGCATTCGCCTGGTGTTGATCGGAGAAACTACGGAAAACTACCGATCAGAGCAGCCAGTCGCTAGAATTCTCCTCCAGACTGCAACTGAATTCGACCTAGCTGAAAAGCTAGTGTCGAAAATCCTGCCGCCGTCAGGACTCCAACCTAGGACCTCCCGGTCAGAGGCGCTGCAGTGACATCAGTTGCTGCACTGAGCTACCGCTCCCGGTACCTGTCTTTGGGAAAGAAGAATTTTTCACTTTGAGTTTTTTTCTCAAAACATGTATTTTTTATGGCATCGTGCTTTCCAATGATTTTTAATTATTTTTTCTGGATATTATTACGTTGCGTCTACACCTTGACGCAACACGTCTCCAAGCCCCTTAAGGGGCGTTGAGCGCTTTGCACTAGGGAGTAATCCTCCATTAATGTGCTTTTACTTTTAATATTTGTCAAGTCTCGTCACGTCGCAGTCAGTGCCTTTTATCCCTTCGGCCAGGGGCTCGACGCCGTTAGATCCCGGGGTTCCTGGCCGGTCACCCAACCACGAACCCGCGAGTCTCGAATGCGCTTAACCTTCGTGACTTCACGGAGCGTAGTAAACGCATTCGGCTAGTGCCAACGTTAATTCCTATTGACAAACAATCAACATACATCATATTCGTAAAAGAAATACCCGTTGGTCCGCCAATTTAAGTAATGGCTCTTTAATGAGCTAATATCAAGCAGGTCTTAGGCGTTTAATGCACCAAACGACATGGTTAAATACAAGGACCTTGTACGTACAGGGGGATTGAGCGCATTGAACAGTACTCGTATCGTCTGAAAAATGCCGGTTTAAGAAGATCTCAGGGAGATTGGGTGGTCCTGGATCGGGGAATGGTGCAAATTCTACGCTAACAATCAAACGCACATATAAGTAACGGATGCGTGTTTATTAAAAAAAATTATAGCTATTTACATATGTCATACGAATCCTAATTTGAATATAACATGCTCATTACGATCGACTCGATACGAGAACATCTTATTGGATTGGATTCTCTTGCTCCTTTCTACGCCCTACGAGTTTGCCGGGTTGAACACTTCCGTGTGACACATTACTTTGAAATACGCCTATGTGACTTACAAGTGTTCTGGCTACTATCGGCTGCCGTGCGAATACATCCCTTCGTCAGACATTGTTTCTAGACGGGTGACAATTTCCTTCATTGTGTGAAATAGGACTCGCGTGCGTGGAGGCGGCTGCTGGGTACGGAAAGACGCATTTACGACGTGGGTTGAAGGGGGCTCTCTTTCCCGGGTTTCATGAGAGGCAGGGGTGACTCCCAGGGGCTCCACCGGCAAAGGTGGCTCAGGGCATCAACTGATGTCACTGCAGTGCCGCTGACCAAGAGGTCCTAGGGTTCGAGTCCCGACGGTGGCAAGTTTCTCGACCCTGGCGTTTGTCACCTAGATCGAATTCAGCCGCTGTATGGAGAATTCTAACGGACGCCTGCTCTGATTGATAGTTTTCTGTGTTTTTTCCGATCAACTTCAGGCAAATGCCGGAGCAGTATCCTAATGAACGGGCCATGCACAGCGCGCGATCTTTCCTTCTTTTTCATTGTCTCTTCCTCACCTCTTAGTTACATACACATATACTCACATGCATGACACTACCACACATGTCGGGAGCTTAGAGCTTCTCTCGGTTGGGGTGGTTCCACGCTGTTGGGAGATACCTGGTTGGGGAAAATATCAGCAAGCCCACGTAGGTCGGCGCCGGATCTCACCATCCAGTGGGGTCATTCCACATCAAATCGCACAAATTTAAGGGAAATTTGACCTTGATGTCCCATATTTTTCAACTTTTCTTCTGTGAAGAGCACAAGCAAAAATATGAAACAGGTATTTTTAATTTTTTTATACATTATTTTTCGAGATTACATTAATTTTCAAAATTTTCGAAAAAATGTTTTGCGAAATTAAAGAACAAAAGATGCTCTTTCATTTGATGTATGTATTGAATTCATTAAATTTTTTTTGAAAACAATTTTTGACCTTTTATATTTTTATTTTTTTAATTTCTCTTAAACTCGACAGTTTAAAAATGTGAAAAAACACCATGGTAATTTCTAAAAATTTCTACATAAGTCTGGTAAGTTACAAAGTGGGACACCAAGATTATTATGAGAAATTAAACAAAATAGAAATATGTACTTTCTGTTTTGCTGCAGCGTCTGCTAGAACGTCATCTCTCAAGCACGTGCCAATCAACAGTAGACGATTACCATCAGCATACCTTTCACAGCGAAATATATAGAAGTATCTCTTCACATCTTACTGTGTAGCAGATATATTCACATGACCTTCATCGCCGATTAAATTCAAATTAAAAAGTGTCAAACGGATTAAATTTAGTATTAAACGGGCGGAATATTTATATGTATAAGAGGATGCGGTTCAGTTCATTAAATTGATATCTTTTACTTTACTTAACTGAGAGTATCGTTAATTGTCCTTTTCGTAAAGAAATGAAACTATGTATTTTCTTTGTTCCTACTACATTTTTTCTATAAACTATATTATTGATGCAATAGTTCCCTTTCTAAGTTTTGTTCAGCGTTACTAAAAATGTAAACGTAACGTTCTTCACATTATCCACTTCAGAACTTCCTGGGTAAATGAATAGATTCCTGTCAGGATTGAAGGCTAGCTTTTATTGAGAATATTCCTCCCCTCCCCCTCACTACGTTGCAAGTTCCCTTTCCATTAAGCGTTGCGAAGCGAAGAAATGCCATTCAACGCTCACATTGAAGACATCTTTGTGGAAGCATAAAATCGCATTGTTTTGTAAAACAAGGCACTGACCCCATCCGAAAAATATGTCTGTTAACACTGTCATAAGTAGGGAAAGGAATTTACTGTAATGAAAAAAGCAAAACATGTACATATATATGTATTTATTTTTTCTAAAATATGTAAGAAAAAAATGTATGTGAAATATAAATTCATTATAATGTTTAAAATTCCATTCCTCAAGGGTTTTCCGAATACAGTACGTTGCCGATCAGGTCTTAACTTGGATTCAGAGAGGCTGAAAGAAAGCTCTAAATTTACAGAAGCAATTATTCGCTAGTTTCATCCGAAATATATAATACTTTCGTAGTACATACAATGTTGTTTACGAAGAGCCGGCGCTCAAGTGAATAGTACCGTGTAGCCTGTGGTAGAAAAAGGGGACAGAGAGAGCACACGTCCACCCCTACGGGGTCTATGAAACATGGAGTCCACCAAACACGTGGTTGAAGTTCCTTCTGTTTCACATACTTCCGTCCATCCTTGATCCAAACTATGCGGTTTCAAAGAAGCAGAAGGGCGATGCGGGGGATGGGGGAAGGGGGTAACTTTGACAATTAATAGCGAAGGTCCGGTGTTAATACAAGCGCATTGCGTGGCTTTGTATTTCAAAAACAAAATTAGTTTTCAAATAACATACATTTCGAACACGCATGTAAAATATTCATTTTCGACTTATAAATATATTAAAATGTAACGAAATTTGTAGCAATAGATGAAATATGTAAAAATATGTAATTATACCGAAATGTATAAAATAAAAATGGTTCCAATTCGTTCAGAATGTCGAGTAAGTCTAAAAAATATTAGTGAATGCAGGTATCTTGTCCCTACGAAAGTATGTATTTTCATGAAAATCCGTTCCCTAGTCATAAACTTACTTGAGAAGTGTTATGAGTTCACCCTAAGAAGGATGAATTGAATTCGTGTCGTGTTTCAGGCATCCACAAAAAGATTTTTTGTTTTGAAATGCTTTGCTTTCTCTTAAGTATATACAAAAGGATGCAGAGTAGCTAAAGACATTAATTCACAGCAGTCTCTGAATTACATCTTCAAGTACGAAAGAATAATTTTCTAACAAGAAACACACTGACAGTGAAAATACCTAGCGGCAAATTTTATTTTTGCTTCATTAAGAGAGCAGGATACGGCAAACAATGGGCGAAGACAGCAGAAGAAACAGAAGACTAACATACTCGGTCAGTTTCTTTATTACTCGTATCAGGTGATACGTTAGGGTGACTAGGATCAGCGGTGCACCTTTATCCATCATTGTCGTTGCCCGACATGTTTGCGACGAGTATGATTCGATTCTCACTTTCATGAAAAGCTTCACTTGATTTGTCACGAGAAGGAATTTTGAAAATTAGGTTTTTTCAATACAAATAACTTTCTTGACGGCAAACAGTCAATTTTCAACTTCTCAAGAATACTGAGTGTAACAACCTAAACTTACTTCTTCTGCAAGTATAGATTTTTATATTAAGAAAATGCAAATAACAATGGTATTGATATTATTGTAAGGCTATCTGTAGTTACTAACTTCAGAGAACAAAGCACATGTTTCGCGGATTCGTCTACACAATTGAGTATATTTGAGAAAGAAGGCTGTTTCAGGCAGACACTAGCAGTGTCAGTTGTTTATAAATAAACTTAATAGTCGCATTTCGTCAGAAGACTTCCATTTGTGACCGTATGTGTGTTTCTGCGATTCAAGACATAACAAAAGTCACACGGGTGATTTATGTTTGGACGTCACGATACGTCGTGTCATTGACGCTCCGTAATTCGAGCAGCGAGTCCGGCTAGCAGCGAGATGCCTACGTGTTCCTTTGAACCAACTATTTAAAAAAAATGATATTAATGTTTGTCCCACTTCGAAAGTTGGCAGATCTACTTGTATATAACATTAGTGTAGAAATACGTGAGTAGTTTTATGATTATTTTAAGTGTCGACAAATATAAAAATTTTCATTTTAGAAATCAAAATATATTTTAAATATTTAAATAAAATGTTTACAACAATTATATTTACATCACATGAAAGTACATCTTTTTAAGTTAAATTTAAGCGTAATTTAATTTTGTTAGGAAACGGTATTTGCACAATAAAAAATTAAACATTAGCACATTATTCTTAAAATAATATATAAAAAACTAAAACAAATTAAATAAACAGAGGTTGTCTGGTATCAAGTTAAATTAAGTCTAATTAATATAAAAAACTAATTGGTAATATTTCTGAAAGGGGCTGGATTAGAAAGAAGGTAAAAAAATACGTGTCGCCTATTTTCAACCCTAAACCTCATAAAAATGTTTCAAGTCACTAAAAAATAGTGATGTTTTGCGAGTGTCCGATTTGGCGTGGAATGACTTAGCGGGAGAAGATCACCGCCGCCTCCTGACATAAAAAATGCACTACACTTACGGGGCTGATGACCTTCCAGTTGACTCACCTGGAATCAATCAATCAATCCCAGGGGCTCCAAAAGTTTTTCTGAAGAATTACTACGATTCATGAAATAATATACGTAACCATCAGTGGTGCATAGGCTTGCTGGGCTTACTGCGAAGCCCAAAGACAGCAAAATAAATAAGTAATGGGAATTGTCAGTAAATAGTTTAATGTTAATATGAAAACTGCAGCACTCGACACAAATTTTACCGATCCCATCAAGCTGACCTGACGCTGACCATTCAGTTCAACTAGCCTAAAAAGCTTGTCAGGGCGATTGCGAAGACACTCCAATGCATTGGAAAATTAACTTCCCGTGGTAACGACAGGAGCGAACGTGTGGGAATATGAGCGAATTTTCTCGCCAAGGTTTCGCATCGGCCAGAGGTAGATCTTCGTAGCGATATGCATTCGATTATAAACAAAAACAAATAAGCTTAGTACTGAAAAGAATACAATTTCTAATGAAAAGTATGCAAACCCTTCAGTGGTCGCGCTCAAAATAGGTCGCGTGGATTACCATTGTAATCCTTTTTTTTTAAAATCTTATTAAAAACATTTTACGAAAAATCTTTTATTTCAAATATAGACGATTAATGGTATCCAAAACACTAACTTAGTTACAGAATACATTAAATTTATTACAATGTTGATATATTGTAAATTCTATGAAATGCTACACAAAATTGCATGAATTATGCCTTTAAATAAATATTCTCAAATGTATGCAAGTAGACTTTTGTTTTTGAAAAATCTTGTGCTCTTGTTATACTTTGCATTACGATTATTTAAAATAAGCGGTTTGACAGAATTGTTTAAACATTTGAAGCCTGTTTTCTGAATGCGATTCTGTGTCAACAACCGATGAACATCGTACACATATTTTCTTTATTTGCAGACCCATTGAACTCAATCTACCTAGTACTGTCGAGTGGTCTTGTTTCGTTGAAGTTCACAGAGATAACGTCCCACGTTGCCCTTTGATGACTCCGGGGACCGCTCCGTCCATTCTCGGATTCCCAGCTGAAGTCTCCCGCGTGTTCTCATTGCTCTCGGCACAGTTTTTCTCTCGATATTCATTTTCATTCATTGATTCATAAGAGACAAATCGAGACCCTTTAGAAATTCCCTCTCAGTCAAACTTTTTCCAATGTTGTTCTTTACATAAACATTCAGTGTATTGATTGCAGCGATATTCGTGATGTCCGCGTAGTTCGCAACTGAATCGCGAGTGGTCGCGTGGATTACTATTGAAATCCAAGCTGTTTCCGGCCCTTATCGCTCGTGCAGCAGTTATCACTTCAGTCATATTTCACTATAATTCAATAGCTGGGGCCTTTTTTGAAAGGTACTGAAAAAATCCATGCTAAAAGTTCGACAAAACTCGCTGTAAACAACGAATGAATGAGACTGAATTACAATAGTAATCCACGCGGCCACTGAAGGTTAAGGCGTTAAAGACCACTGTAAATACATTTATTTAAATTGATTCGCAAAAAAAAAAAAAAAAAAAAAAAAAATTCAAATAAGATTGTTTTGTTATAAAGAAAATGTATACTGTTACTTATTATTCTGCAAATCTATCGCCGACTGCGTTTCTGTTAAGTAAAAATCACTTTGAATTTGGTTTGAAAGCAATTTAAATTCATATACTTTTGAAACTAATTCTCGTAAATGTCTCTCCTAGGTGGTATCACTACTCCATACATTCAGATGTACTATTTAGGTACTCCGTGGTACAAAACAACGCCCCAAGTGACACAATTTCAAACTTCACTGATCTATCTATTACTGTGAATTAATGTTAGAAGATAATCAAAATTAAAGACATGGTGCTTAAAAATATGTCTATATTAATTTCAGTTTTTTTTTAAACCTTAATAATTTAAATAAATTGATTTCGTCAGGGATAATAATTTCGTGAAAGTGAGCTCTACTGGCGTGGTTGCTGACATTCTAGCAATTTCCGTGAGTACTTGTGTGAACGCTCTTTGGTCATCTTTTACATTCATTTGGGTAGCCGTCAGCCACAAGTGATGTGCAAATAAATCTCGTGCCATTGGGATTGATAGCAAACGGTAAGGTCGAAGTTTAGACTGAATTTACTGGAATTTTTGTATTTATGAATTTTTGATTTTGTATTTTTCGGTGTTTTATATTCGGTTGTTGAGACTAAAAGGTTATTGTGGACATATTGTGAACACTTGTCGGGGGGTGCTAATTTTTATATTTATTTTCTACTTATGACTAATTGCTCTTTTAAATAGTTTTGACAGGATTTTATATATTTTAAATGCGAAGTGGTGTGTTTCTGTACTTGTTTCATCTAGTGGCATATTAGTACAAACTGTTTCGCTGCGCAATTGGTTCCACGTGTTCGCGCACGCGCCATTCTCTATTCGAGGAAGGGGAATAATGTACTATCTAGTATTAGTGATTAGCATTTAGTTGCTATAGATTTAATGTTTTTCGTACTCTCCTATCGTTGATTTCATTCCTGATTTTATTTTTGCAGAATATGCAGATTTTTGTGAAGACCCTTACGGGGAAGACCATTACCTTAGAGGTAGAGGCTTCCGATACTATTGAAAATGTGAAGGCTAAAATTCAAGATAAGGAAGGCATTCCTCCTGATCAGCAGAGATTGATTTTTGCTGGCAAACAGCTTGAAGATGGGCGTACATTATCAGATTACAATATTCAGAAAGGTAACAAGTTTGTATTAGATCCGCAGTTTTGTGTGATATTCAGATCAGATAATGAGTATAGACTGATCTGCAAAGTTGTTACCAAAGTGTGTACCATTGTGCTGCAAATTCATCAAAATTATGTGGGGTGCTGTTGCACATTTGTAGTAAAGTTTAAATTCTTGTTGGGCCATTAACATAGTGCTAAATGTGTTCCATTAATATCAAATATTAGTGTGGGTGAATGTTTGAGATATTTGGTAGTTCCACAGGAATGTATATTGTGCCCAAATGGGTACACTGTCTTGGCCTAGTATAATTTTTTTTGACTTAGAGGAAGTTAGATAGCAAACTATATTGAAACTGCTATTTATATTAGCCAGTGACTAATTTCAATTTACAGCAGCTGAATTGCACAATGTAAAATTTTATGATCTTTAACAAAGCAATTTATGCATTCTGTAGTAACAATTCAATATATTAATTCATTCTATAATAATGAGATGATTTACTAACTGGTCCACCATATTTGTAGAATATTAGATTCAAATTTCATACATTCTTATTTTGACTCCTAACCGTACAACCAGACAGCTAACCTTTTTCAGCAGATCCAGATTGCTTTGTTTCCTGTGGTATTTTCTTGCACATTGTCAGTCCTATATTTTTCAAATTCTTTGAACGTTTTAAAATATTGTTCTGTATTCTTCGCTCACGGCTGGTAGCCTCACTTTGCATGATATGACACTGGATTCAATTTTCTGAGGGTCAAAAGTTATCACTTTGAACTGCTTTATTATTTTATCATTTGTCCCAGTTCGTAGAGCTGGTGGCAGTGTGAGTTTCACTTGTATAAAATGCCAAATGGTATAAGGTGTGATCTGCTTACCACAGGCCTGAGCCTATAGTTGTAGGATGGGTCACTGTTATAAGGTCTTAGCCTTAAGAGGCTATAGTGCCAGAATACGTACATGACTTTGCTGCTCAGTGCTTTTTCAGTATGAAATTGATTACCCTGTAGTCTTGAAGACATGAAAATCTTATTTTTAATAAACAATCCACATATTGTGCTAATGTTGTTTTTAAACTGATAATAAAAGTACTGCTCTTTACATCCTATTGATCTAAGAAATATGCTCTTAATAGTTTTTGAAATTTGCACTTAGCCTTTGTTTAAAATGCCTCTAGTACCTGTTAGTTTATTTGTACGTTTTAGAATTTCCTTTTTTATTTACCATAGTATGAACAATTGAACAATATTGTAAATGAGGCCTCATAACTCAGGACAGCCTGGTAAGGGAGAACAATGAAAATAGGGAGAAATTACACATTTGAAGATGAAGACAACGGTGTCAAAGGTTGATTTTCATGAATATAGTGATAGTTCAGGCAATAAGATTTCAAATTCTCATTGAGACAATTAACTAGCAAATTTGACAATTTGCTTTTCAATTTTGATTGAATATTAAAAATTACGTAAAATGTTAGAAATTCTCAGAGGGCCTCCTCAAAGCTAGGAGGTTGTCTTGTTTGGGTAACACTGTACTTTATTTTTGCTTTTCTCCAATACGACAAAGTTACTTCTACACTTTTTATATCTTTACTGTGCTTTTTAATTGTCCATTCTTAGTTCTGTAGTTTCTCCTAACCTCCCAGTCCTTTCTCCTGTTACTTCTCGGACATAGGCCTTCCAGATTGACAGGTCTGACTCTTCTATACTTTCTTTCAAGTATCCAATTTAACATTTGTTTTGGCCATTTCTAATTCTACATATTCTCGACATGCCTGTACCATTGATGAGCTTCATATTCTAGTCTTCAGGGTCTGCTTGTTTTAACCCCAGCACTTTCCCATACCACTTCATTTTTATTTTGCCCAGCCTTATCTGCATAGATGTTCTCGTAAAGTTGATCTCTACTTATGTGTCTTCAACACAGTTAAAGGCCACATTTACACTCCATATATTACAATATTTTTCACTAGACTTCGGAGTACTTTACGGTCTTGTTTGATATGTTATTCCTTATAAGGCCATGAACAGCTTTGCAAGTGTAGTGGGTAAATTGTTCTATTCCATCAGTTATTATACTATCCAGATAATTAAATTTTGAAGAGTTTATAATAACATAATCAACTATTTGGGTATTAGAAGTTTCACCTCCAATACAGGGATATTTGATCTTATGTTGATTTCAAGTCCCTGGTGTTTTGTTTTTTTTAATTTGTTGCGTCTTACAAATTGACGCAATGCGTCTCCAAACCCCTTAAGGGGTGTTGAGCGCTTTGCGCTGGGGAGTAATCCTCTTATTAACTTGTGTGGGAGTAATCCTCCATTACCTTTTTAAGTCAAGTCACGTTGCAGTCAGTTGTCAAGAGGACTGCCAGGTAGCATCTCCACGTACGTGCCTCTTACTACACACTCTAGCGTCACTACCCTGCAGACAGAATTGGGAAGGAATAAGGGATAGGGGTAGGGTTTAGGACACTTCACAGGGGTTGGTCTAGCCCTTGTGAAGCAGCCAAACTCATTTTGTTGGAACAAATTTCACGAGAGATTGGACAGGAATTGAACCCGAACCTCAGTGGTGAAAGGCTAGCGACTTCGCTATTTGCCACCAGCACAGCTCTTTTATACAATCCTGAATTTTTGTTCCTGACTTACTTTCTGAAGCATACTCATATCTTCCTGGTCTCACAAAAAGTGTGCTCTGCAAAAGGTAAAGATATTATTACCTATTTATGAGAACTCCCATTTCAGAACATGTCTTATGCCAGGTTTCCAAAACTTATTCCAGTTCTATATTAAAAGGTGATGATTAACTTCACCCTGATTTTAACCCTTTATTAGCTTTAATTCTTGTGGTAATTTTTCTCCTGTTTTTGTCCATGTTGTAGTACTCTGGTATGTGCTCTCTATGTACTCTTTTCAATTAAATTAAACAATGTATGCTTATCTTGTAGACTTCTCAGTCCTGAAAATTATTTATTTCTATGAACACTGCCATTGGCCTTTTCAAAGTCTAAAAATATCATCTCTATATTATGTATTCCATTTTTCTCATTCTTTCCAATAGTGTATTCCAAGTCTCATAAAGTCTTAGGTTATTTTCTTGCCATAATTTTTCATAGTAAGTAATCCATTTTGTAAGAGTAATTCTTTGTGCTTTTTCTTCTGTTAGTATTTTTCCTAAGATTTTAAATGGTTTTCCGTACTGCGGTTGATCCTTTATATTCTATTGAACAAACTAAATCCCACATTCTCCCAGTGCTCATTTTTTTCAATATATTACTATTTCTGTGTTAGAGAAGTTTCTTTTTCATCTATTACAGCTAAAGTTGTCACTGGGCTTCTTTACACATACCTCCACAAGTCTTAGATTTCACCACTTGTCCCTGCCAAAGTAGTGTCATTCTTGTTGGATAAGTTTCTAACTCGCATGCGGATCTGCAGATTCACTTCACTTGCACTTAGCACTAATTATGAACAACTTCTTAGTGAACATTATTTGACATTACGCACTACCATGATATATTCACAAACTACACTACGCTTCAAAAAATTAATCTCGTGGATTGTGCTTGCGTAATTTCTAATTCCACATGTTGGGGATCGGGTGTATTTGAGAAGGGCTCCTGCAGAATTTGGTAGGAACTGCCAGGTTTGAGTCCTTTGCTCAACTGCTGTGGAATGCTTTACACAGTTATATCTATTTTGTGTTTCTAGACTGCCAATTAGCAGAGAATATAAACCTTCAGAATTTAATGTGAAAAATGACACCAATTTGGAGTAAAGTGCAGCAAAAATAAAATATTAGAATTTTAAAATATAAGGATTGTGCTTTAAAATTGAAAGAAGCACTTCCAGCTAAACATTCGACATCCAGACATTATACATAGTCCAGCAGTTCTGTGTAATTAAAGGATATTCTAGAGCTCACAGAAAGTGCAGATTATTCTTCTCCCAATATCAGTTAAACAGCTTTTTTAAGACTAATCTAAAAAGGTTACTACATAGTAAATCCTTTTTCAACCCTTACTGATGTTTTTATACCTTCACATTCTATATGGATAAGGGTCCATTTCTAATATTATTAATAAAACTATACATAAATTTAAATCAGTGGTGTAACCATAAATTTATTTTCACTCTATATTAAGATTTCAAAAAAATCCTGCTCAAATTAGTAACACTGCTACATCCCATCAGAAATATGAAGATCATTAAAGGCTTTGTATCTAAATATAGTATATTAGTACTGCTTTAGCAGGGAAAAGCATGTAGTAATCAAATTATTTATATTTCCAGAATGAAAGAAATATGGACTTGTGAGAAAGTATGACCTTTGTTAAAATAGAATGACATCTCTTGAAGTATTCATCATGCTATTACAGGAATAGCAATTATTGAATATTTGGATTCTTGTTTTTCTGAACTTGTGTAGTGATCAATCAGTTACACTAGAGTTTTACAACTAATAGCTTAATAATGTCTGCAGGAACAATTTGTAAATAGTTTTACTTGGCTTAATGGAAATGCTTTTTGAAATTAAAAGCAAATATTCATGGGTTAGTTTCTCTCATAAAGATGTTGAGAGATCTCTTTAGAATTCAAATTCAGTAAAATAGTGATGTGTTCATAATTTCGACTCATTTGTATTTCAAATACTTCACATCAGTATTTCCATAAATTCTCTATTGACTGAATTCTTAAAATTTACTTGATTTGTACAAATCCTGAAGTTATGGTCGTAGAGTTTATTGGGCATTTTAATTTTTTATTAATAAAAAAATGACAATTTTGCCGAAACAAATTTACAGTAGGCTTATTACAATTAAATTACTTGATATTGGGGGATGGGTAGACCAAGTCACCCCGAACTGATTTCTTTAGCTATGTGCTCTAGTTTTTTAGATTACTAGGTGTCCATGGTGGCAATGATTTAAAATGGTCCAACTGTGGTATTTGTAGAAAAGTATTTTAGAATCGGGAAAATGTTAGCATCATTTTACAATATCTGGGGATATAATAAATATCAAGGGAAGGGTCATCCTTATTCTTAAAATATTGAAGGAACACCTTATTTCAGTACTTCAGGAATTCTCCAGTGTAACATTCATGATCTAAATTGTGAAGAAATTAGTTTGTTGGATGTTGTGTAGTCAATTTGGCTTCATAAAAGTTGTGTATTTTGAAGCCAATGAATTGTAACACGTCAGTGGATAAAGGATTAACTTGGCCACAAATAACTTGTTAATATGTGGCTGGCTTTGTTGAAACATTTTGGTTCTACTTGGTTCAATTAAGCCAGATTTTCCATTGCAAAGGCCTGAGATCTTGAGGAGTTTGAACTTCTTATTAACATGATTTTGAAACTTACTATTTGCCAAGTTTCAAGTCTGAAGATGTTAAATTTCTATTGAATTAGATATTTTTATATTGAAAAAAATGGTAGTATGGGTGCTTGGTGGAAGTACTCATTAGTGTTCTGCATTTATTTGTATTCTGCATATTCAGTCTTAATTAGGGTTTTGTGTTTTAAACATTTGAAAATCATAAGTTTTGAAAGTTTTACTAAAAGGGTGTGTAACTCATATTTTTTAATTTCAGAATCCACTCTACATTTGGTGTTGCGTCTGCGTGGTGGAGTCATAGAGCCTACATTGCGCATTCTTGCCCAAAAGTACAATTGCGACAAGATGATCTGCCGTAAATGCTATGCACGTCTGCATCCACGTGCTACTAACTGCCGCAAGAAGAAATGTGGACATACCAACAACATTCGTCCCAAGAAGAAGTTGAAGTAGATTATTCTGTTCATTTCTGTTACTGTAAAATCATTTGAGCAACAATAAAAAAATGAGCTATTTGTTCTGTTTTATTTTCAACATAAAGGAACTTTTATTCAAAGATAAATATTGGTAAATTTTCTGAAAAATCTGTGAAAACTTTAAAATGTAGTGAAATTGGAGTAAAAATGTTTTGTACCTTTGTTCATGGCTATTCCAAGTCAGAATATACACTTCTGATGCAGTGATTTACCTGAAGTCAGCAAAAAGACTGATCTTTACTTCATGGAAGACCTTGTGGGGCATTTGAAGCTAATTCTCTTGCAGCAGATTCTGGGGAAAACTGGACAATTCAAGAAATCGAAAGCACAGATAATATACAGGGAATGTTGTCTGTGTCAAAAATAGAGGTTTGGCACCACTGTGAATGTTTTGAGATACAGGTTGACACACTGTGGCGGCGATGGTGTAATGGTTAGCATATCGGGCTGTTATACCCAAGTTTGTGGGTTCGAACCCGATCAAAGCTGTGGATTTTTATGGGTAACAAAAATTTTTCGTACACCTTCCTTCGGAGGGGAAGTAAAGCCGGCTGTCCCATGTTAGTAATTTACTGCATGTAAAAGATCCTCAAGCCTAAATGAAGCCTCTGAGCTAAATTCAATTGCCTGTTTCGTCACCCAAGTAATACCTTCTTTCTCCCCTAGTAGGTATAAGGAGCGTAACAAAATTTGCTTGGTCAGGCGGAAGAGCAGGCCTCATGGCCCGAGTCTCGCCACATAAAATAAGGCATTCATTCATTCAGGTTAAACGTGACTGAAGTTGTAAAAGTGCCTTTAAAACCATAATTGTAATTGCCAATCTGATACATTGCACATGTTCAAACTTGGAGATTGCCTGAACAGAATTTTTCACTTCCATGGTTTGTGGTGAACTGTAAAATGATTTTTCTTTTTCTTTTCAAACAATTTTACTTTCTTGTATATAGTCAAAAGTATGTAATATTGCAGAAAGGGCTCATTTTTTTTAACGAAATCTTGTTTTGTGGATGCCTAATGCTGAGAAGGGCTTTTTCTTGCATGTATGAACATAGTTGACTGAGAATCTATTACAATCAAAATCAGTTCTGTGGGTCCCTGATAACAATTTTCCTTTAACACCAGTACCTGCACTGGACACAAATTTTCATCAAAATATATACTTATTAATCTGGTTGGAGCCCTTCGAACTTAACATTAATTTTTAGGGGTAGTTTACAGGAAGTGCATATAGATAGAGAGATATAGATATATATAATACAAATTGTATGAAGTGGCTTATAACAATTGAGCAGGGACAATTTTCATTGAAACCTCTGAATTTTCAAAGCATGCACAAGTCAAATGAAATTGTCACCCACCATCAATTCATTATTGGTGATAAATTTATTTCCTTAATGAAACTTTTCAACTTTAATCTCTAAATAAAGTAACTTGCATTTGAAAGTGAGTAGTTTTTACATAATTTATCATTTGGTTATTTTGATTTATTAGTCCTGTATAATGTGATTAATCAATATTTCTTCAACAGCTACATTCCAATATTCCTTGGCCTGCACCCATACGAGCTACACATAGTGTATGTCCCATTTGTTAGAACAGTTTTGATGCACCATGTGGGAAAATGTGTTGTAAAGTAAATTATAATAATTTAGATATTTTTGCCTTGGGATTTCAGAAACTCCAAAAAAAATTAATTCTGAATGGCTTCTCATGATAGTATATACTCCATTTAAAATGTAATTGGGCGATTGCTTGTATAAATAGAAATGTGTAATATGAAATTAAATCATTATTAAAAAAGGTTCAGGTTTTTTCTGTACTTTGCCAGAAACAGCTTTGTGTCATATGATCTATTTTCATTGAAATGTGAATTTTGAAAATTGCATAATTTTAATTTTTTTCAAACTTTACATCAATACTGAATATGGAGATTTCTTTGTTAGTGGAAATTATTCGATATCTTCTCCATGCTCAGGCAATATTGCCTGTTGCACCTCCTGATCTTTCAATCTATTAAACATTCCTTATGGAACTATTGAGATATTCATTTTCTTTACATGTATGGGTTACATGTATGTTATTTTTTTCAGTGATGGCATATATATTAAGTTCTCTTACGTTATTGTTTGTCATATGGTCTAATTTTGAATATCCTGCCACCCACCTAAGGAATTTCATTTCATTGGTTTCTAAACTTCTTTTATCTACTTTTGATAATACCCACTTCTCTCATCCATACAGCAGTATAGGAACAAACAGTTCTATAAAATTTCGGGAGAGTATCTGAAGTTGGTTTCCTTCTGAATGTTCTTTTGAGAAGACCAATAATGTAATATCTTTCTATTTTCATTTGCATATTTGTTTCAGGCAAGTGACATTACATCCAAGATATTTGAAGTTAGTCACTTGTTTTGTAATGCACTCAAAAATAATTGAAAACTGCAGTATAAAAGTATTCAGTATTGGATCTTAAAATTTTTTGATGAACCCTTTTTTTTTACATTACTAATTGCATAACACTGGTAACTTATGTTTGAGTGGGTCGGATAACGGCTGGCGGTTTCAAGCATGTAAACTGTCGGGGAAGCACACTTATACCCTTCTTCCTTAATGCCATGCAGAGGAGAGCAGACCATCATGATCCCGAGTTGAAAGAGAAAGGCATGTGCCTGCTTGTTTGGCATAGAAAGAATATTGTATTGATGAGAATAGTGATTTTTTCCTGAATTGCTTAAAACTGAAATAAGTTTGCCACGTGAAATATATATTCAGGTAAACTTAATAAGAAATGTTGCTTGTTTCAGTTTTATAAGAAATATGCTCCAGAAATGTACATAACTTTACTTTTGTTTTTAAATAAATAAATTATAAATTCCAGACTCGCAGAACAGATGATTGTTGTTATTAGTATTGAAATAACGTTACTTTAAAAATAAGACTTGAAAGAGCGGATCAGAAGTTGGTGCATAATAATCACTTTAAATTGTCAGTGAAAGATAATCACTGGTTGACTACACCACAACATCCCATTTATCTCTATCTTAAGATCAAGTGTTTTGGAAATTCCCCGCAAACAAAAATAAAGCTGGTTTAGCAATTGGCAATGAGGAAACGGGAAATATTTATTATGAAGAATTGGTGTCGGAAACAAGCGAACATCACAAAAAATGTTCAAAATGCCCTCTAGTTGCTAACTAACGAGCATCAACTCTTGAGAACATTTGCCCGATGTAAAGTTTCTTCGTCAATCATGTGAATAGCTTTCTTGATGTTTCATTGCAGATTTTTGAGATTAGCTGGTTTGTTTGCATAAACTACTTTTGAGCCCCCCCCCCCCGATTACCTTAATAGTAGAACCCAAATATTACTTTAAGAATATTAAAGAGTACAATCTCATCCAAAATAAAAATTTTCAAGTCGTTTTTAAGAAAATGGCGATTAAGCATTACTGTAAATGCGAAATTTGAAGCTCTCACAGGAATCGATTGAGATTTCGAAAAACTTCATTTGAAGTCCTTTCATGCACTTCCACTCACTAATGTAATAATGTATACAAATCGATAGAAATGTGCATATTAATGGTGTAAAATATTTCAAAAAAATTAAATTTCTGACTTTTTTGAAAAAAAAAGAATACACAAAAATTAACTTTACGTCATATTAAACAGTGCAATTAGCACTATCCATTGGAGAAATTTGAAGAAAAAAATTGGAGCTATTTTTGAGAAAGTGGCGTTTGAGCGTTTCTGAAAATTCGGAATTTTGAGCTCATTTTTACAGAAAACTTTTTTTCAGAGTTTTCGAGAAACTTTATTTGACATTTAAAGCACATGTACTCATATATTCAATAGTGTGAAGAAATCGCCTCTAAGGTAAATATTACCGACGTGAGAGACAAGTGAAAAAATTACATTTTTGTAATTTTTGAAGGAAAAGAAGAACAGCAATATGACGTTTATGTCATGGATAGGGTTGGTTGGACATTAACCCTATCAAAAATTTGGAGTCTTTGAGAAAATCTTTTTGTAATTTTTTTAAATTGCAAATATTGCACAAAAACTACTACAATTTTCAAAATGTCTACATGACGTTAATGAAAGAACTATTCATGGGTAACAAATTTCATTTGAAGGAAAAATCGGTGTCTTCAATTTTGTTGTTGTAAGAAGACCCCCCCCCCCCATTCAAACTTTTGCAATTTTTAAACATTCAGAGAACCGTGAAAAAGGGACATACGCTACATTTATAAGTGTATTTTACTCTATTCTTACAAGAAATTTAAAGAAAACATTTGGACCCGTTTTTTAGGAAATTTTGAAAATGGCCTTCATGTAAAGTACCCCGAAATGAAAGAACGTTTTTCAAAGCTTCAACTAGAGCCAGATGGACAGGGATTTCTTCAATTTGGAAGAGATCGTACGTGTGGTATAGGCGCTAAATCTGTTCACTTACGACAGATGGACGGACAGACGTTTTTAAAAAAAAGCTACTTTTTTGGTATCGGGACCCCAAAACGTATTTCCGTTGAAATCTCGAAATCAATTTTCCGCCGCATTACATAACTTTCTCTATACTTCGTTTATTACTCCCGTATATATACCAGAAAGTAAAAACATTTCAAGTGCCCCAAGACCTTCGATAACAATTCGTAGTAGCTAATTACAGCAATTAATGCGAGCAGCTCGATCGGGAACCGTGAGCTCTTGAGATGTCCGCTGTTAGAATGCGGCTTTTTTTGTGGCACAACACTTCCATAAGAAGGATTATATTGCTGCTGAAGCTTCCTTTATCATTTTTTCGGGGAAGTTGAAAGAACATCACGAACTTGGCGACTGATTTTCCGATCAAAGACGCTCCCTGTCTCGCGATAGCATTTCACTAACCGAAATATGGTACTCTTGTTCGGAATAGACTGAGATTAAAATTTTTCTTTGAAAGTTCCCTGGCATTCTTTGAAAGATTGCGCTCGGAAATACTCCTCCGCCACAAATCTGCGTTTGCTCTATGCTATCACGCATCGTTTGTTAACTTCAAAACAGAGAATGAAGACGCGCCCTGTTTTGCTCTGAGTAGGTATGACCCAGACTACAGGAAGTGGTGGTGGGTAAAGGGAATCACAGAAATGTAGTAAAAATAGCTGTTCCAGAAGTGTTGCAAATCTCTCACTTTTCTCTCAGGTTCCCGAAAAGACTGTTTTTGTCGTAAAATAAGAACAGGGTTGCGTTTTAAATTGATCACCCGAGATGTATGTGTCTATAGGATTTTCAGGGAGAAAACTACGAAACTTCGAATATAAACTCTTAAGACAATTTTAAGCATATTTTGTCTAATAAACTTGTCGGATATTTTAAATAACCGAGCGGCAATAAGCACTCAAAAGTTGGTCTGGAAAAATACTTTCAGTGCAAAAATTTATATTTCAGAAACATGTGAACGAACCCACATCAACTGAATGTTTCCTGGAGTGTTTACATCCTGACGGGGGATGCAGAGAAAACCCTCAAGTGTTCCTATCTCATTTTTTCCATCTTGTTTCTCATTTCTACTATATTCTTTTTCACTCTTTCTTCCTCACTGACCTCTGTAAGCTGACCGCCCACTCATGTCTTTGTCGTGCATGGCGACCTGTATCGAAAGGAATAGGTGATTTGGGAGTTGAGGGGTCTGTGTATGCATTCCCGACAGTCGCCTTGACACTGGTTTCTTGTGGGTAGACTTGTTCTAGCCATGTTCATTGTGCAAACACCGGTGAGCTCTGGTGACTGAAGGGAGCCAGCTCTCTGAAGCTTGTAGGTCCCAATACCCTTTTTTCTTTCTCTAGACGGGCGATCGGGAGCAAACCCACTCCCGATCAATCGGGTCAGACTAGGTCTTGTCCTGAATAGCAGGGTAGCGTTGTCAGCCCTGTACTATATCTCCGTGTCATCTCTGGTACCTAAGTGGGGAGTCCCCTTGTTGGACTCCGTGGTGAGTGGGCAGTACGGAGATGAATTGCTATCGATCGTTTGGATACGCAACCATCACTCCTGCCGTCCTCCGCAAGGAAGAGGTGTTGTTATGGGAAAACGGTCGATTTGAATAGCTTTTTCCTTAGAGGAGAGGATAAGCCGGAGAAACCATGGTTTCTCCTTATATCGTGCGTCGAAGAAGGCAACACATTTAAGAGTGTGAGCGCGAAAAATCGAAGTCTTTCGGGAAGCTCCAAGTGGTCGTGCGGCAAAGGAATGTACCATTCTCTTTGAAGCGCGCGCCGACGAACAGATCGTGAAGGCAATGAAAACTAAACAGATTGCCTGCCTCCAGGTGGATGTGACCATTCACCCTACCCTTCACCTCTGTAGGGAGTGGTCAACCATGATGGTTTTGGGTCTGAGACTTGAGAAACCTCTCTTTTTTTCAAGAGTGAAGGGGTCACTGAGGTGTTGAGGATCAAATGGAAGGTGAACTGAAGGGAGATTCCCACTCCCACTCTGACCCTAACGTTCAACCTCCCAGAAAAGATCATTGCGGTTTTTACCATCTTCGCGTACGGCAGTATGTCCCGAACCCATTGCGCTGCTTTAAATGCCAAAGGTTCGGCCATACGCAACAACGCTGCACGGCTGTGAGCCATGTATGTGCTAAGTGTGGTAGGTCAGAACACGGAGTAGAACCCTTCGCTACAACGTTGCACTGTGTGAACTGCGAAAGTCCATGTGGCAAACTCCAACAAGTGCCCTACCATTTTAAAGGAGAGAGATCTAGAAGATCCGAGTGAGCGAGTTGTCCTTTCCCGTGGCCAAACGCTGTTACTTGGCGAGAATATCTATAGACCTCTCTCCGTTTTTCTCCAATACAATGATGCCTGCGAAGGCATCGAGCTGCCAAACTGAAACGCGAAAAGCTGTACCATCTATGTGCGACGCAGCTTGTCATGTCTCCTTTGACTGAAATCAACTCTACTGTTCCACAGGTAATCAAGCGCGACAAAAACATGTATAGTAACAAATACCCAAATTCGTGTGCCAACGAAATCGGTTCCAAAACATAGATCTAGATCTCGGTCACCAAACACAAGGGAACAGGATTCCCATTCAAGGCTCGCCGCCCTCTCTAACAGTAGTCAGGAACGACTCGGCTGTGAACCTGCCTGCGAATGCTCAAAGCACCTTTCAGAAGGTGAAGAAAGAGAAAATCCTCACCTAAATTTCCACCGTGGCTCTTGTGGAATATAAACGGTTTCGGTTCCTATTTAGAAGAATTAAGGTGAAAAATCTCCCGTCATAACTCATCTGCTTGCATGAAACTCGTCTTCTACCGAAACATTTCCTCTCTCTTCGCTGTTTTCACACTTACCAGTTTCACCAAGATTGACGGGCTTCGCGCTCATAACGGTGTCGCGGTATTTATCCGCGGCTCTTCGCTTTCCGAGGAGGACATCTTCCGAACATATCACTTCTTTTTCTTCCTCACTGGTCTTCTGTGTATGCTGAACCCCCATCCATGTGGTTTGCCCCGCAGGACCACCCATGTCGAAGGGGATGGGTGGCCTAAGGGTTGACGGATTCTCTTTGAAGCGCGCACTTACGAACAGATAGAAATTACTAAAACTAAGCAGATTACCGGCCTCCAGGTGAAAGTCACCATTCACCCAAACTTAACCTTTGTAAGAGAATGGTCAACCATGATGACTTCCTATCTGAAACTGAGAAGGAATTTCTCTTTCTTTAAGTCAGGGTGTCACTAAGATGTTCAGGATTAAGAGGAGGGAACGTGAAAGAAAGATCCGCACTCCTACTCTGGTCTTGACGACCAATCTCCCTTCCCACTCAGAAAGGGTTAATTATGGCTTTTATATTCTTCGCGTGCCACGGAACGTACCTAACCTTTTCGACTGTTTTAAGTGCCTGAGTTACGGCCATTATCAACAATGGTGCATGACAGAAAGCTCGATTTGCCCGTAACACGGCAAAATAATACACGAACCAGAATCCCGTGCTACACCACGGCGCATTGTGACCTGTTTAGGAGACTGTGCGGCCAGTTTTAATAAGTCTGAAGGAGAGGGGGATTCAAAAGATCCAAGGCGCAGAGAATATGTCCTTTCCTGAAGCCAAACGCCGGTGCCCGGCGAAGAATCTTGTAGATCTCATTCGTTCCTTGACCAGTGCTGTGGCCAAGATGGTTAAAGCAACTTGTTGCCAAACTTCTCGTTCTGCTCCCCCAGTAGCGCACGTCTCTTGATGAGACATCGCATGTTGTCCCGTTACACGCCTTCGATAATCTGTTAATATGAGAGCCATCTAGTTCCATTATGCCTCCTATCCTTTCGCGGTTTACCCCATATAGGCTTGATGTTGATGACTGCCCCGCGCACATGGAGCAGCTACCTTGATTCACGATTCACTGTATGTAATATTTAAATTCCTTAGGACAAATGATGTCGGCCGATGACTTCTTAGGTGTAATAAACTACACCCTTCTTAATTTTGGGTGAAGTAAACGTTCACAGCCCTCTCTGAGGTTCTTCCCGCACTTGTCGAAGGTGCGTCTATTGAAATCGGTCATCGATACCACTAACTTCAACATCCTTCACTTCCAACCGCTATGAAGTGTTAGAAGATCTGCATGGAAGCGACCATTTCCCTACCATTGTGCTCATTGATCGACTAGGTCGTGGGTTTCCTGGACCTCCTCAGTGGATCGTGCAACGTGCTGGCTGGTCGACATTTCAAGCTGACATCGACCTCAGCCCCTTCGACAATATGGATGAAATAACTGCACATTTCAACAGCGCTGTACTCCTTGCTGCTTCCATTGCAATTTCCGAATCAACCGGTAAATTAAGACACACTTGTGTTGTGGAATTCGAACTGTTCTAGAGAGGTCAGTGCCCGTAAAAAAGGTACTGGCGCGGCAAGCATTATCCAATCGTGAAAAAAAACTAATCGAATACGAAAGATACACGTAGGCGAGGGGAACAATTTTAGAAAGCAAGAACGCTTCGTGGAGAGCATACGTTTCCTCTCAATTGCAACACGTCACCACGTCTGGTGTGAAGGAAGATTCGCCAAATAAATGGACACTCCGTCACCAAAGACGGTGCCAGGTCTCCTTAAGAGGGGGAGATGAGTGCATCTGGAGACGCGATTGTAGATAAACTTGCCAATCACTTTGAAAAATTGCCGAGTTCTGAGTACTGACCAGACTTCCTTTTAGTTAAAGACAGAATGGATAACCGTCCATTCAATTTTGCAAGTAGAGCTTCTAGCAATTACAAAACCCTACTCTCCAAATTCGAAATGCGCTCTGCCCTCGCGTTAGCGAAAAGAATTGCCCCAGATCCTAATGGAATTCACAACCAAATGCTATATGATGATGGAGAAATTAAATTGCCATTTTCGGAAGATGTTGCAATGCAATTACCCCTCCGAGTTTATAATCGCATCTGGAGATAGCACACTATCTGATATGTGGTGAGATGCCATTGTTTTTTTCAGCTCTAGAAGAAGGAAAATATCAATATTTGCCGTGGAACTGCCGCCCTGTGTCTCTTATAAGTTGCGTTTGCAAAGTATTTTAAGAGATGGAAAATCTGCATTTGGTCCGGACCGTGTAGTATATAGTATATAGTATGTATATAGTATATATAGTATGTAGTATATAGTAGTGCTCACCCCTATCTAGCGTGGATTCAGAGATCACCGGTCAACTGTGGAACATCTCGTTGCTTTAGCAACAAATTTCTGCCGCTTTCGGCTTGAGGCAACACCTTGCGGCCGTACTATTTGTTCTAAACTAGTGTTGCTGCCAAATCACATACTTTCTCGCATTGGATGTAAATGCTCCGCAATATTGTACTATTACATAAAGCAGCAAAAGTGATTTCAACTAGCAATTTTTTTTCCGCTCCGAGACCCGATCTCAGTTTTTCAGAGTAAACTTGTCGGCACTCCTACCACTTCTCCATACAAGAGGCATATGAATCGATCTCGGGCAGAAAAAGGTAAATGCTACATTCATGTAAAAAAATCAACAATCAAAATATTCGTTAGAAAGTCCCAAAGCATCCAGTCCGTTCAGCTCGAAATATCAATTTTTTTAAAAAACTGTCAACGCTTTAGGAGCCACAGTTTTTCACAGACGGACTGACAGCTGTTAGGTTAATTGATAATTTGATTGATAGTGATTCCGAGCGCGCCAACTCCGAAGGTCAATAGTCCCGAATGTGTAGTACATGGTTTTGCTCGTTTGATAGCTGTGGTCTTCCCGCCCTGGATGACTAAATCAAGCGCCGACCTACCGTCGGCTAGCGAAATTTTTCTGAACTAGGTGTCTCCCACCAGAGGGGTATCCTCCTAGCCGGGACAAGCCGAAACTCCCGGCCGATCCCCCGGCATGTGTGGTAGTGTGGTGCATGGAAGAGTGTGTAAGTAAAGGGTAGATACGACAAGGAATGAGAAGAAAAGATCACACTCGGTCCGTTTGGTAGGGTACTGTCCCGGCATTCGCCTGTTGATCAGAGAAACCACGGAAAGCTACCGATCAAAGCACCCGAACAGTAGAATTCTTTTCCACACTGCAACAGGATTCGACCTACCTATCCGGCTACGGTCGGAAATACTGCCATCGTCATGATTCGAACCTAGCTTTTCCCGGTCAATGACACTACAATGACATTATTTGATGCCTGAGCAACCTCTCCCGGTCAGCCGTTGAGGACATAAGAGTCGGTTCCATGGGTAGTGTATATATTGTATTTAAATTTCATGTTGATAGTTTGATTAGTTTACTTAAATCTGTTCATTCAGATGCCCAGAATGACAACACTTAATTTCATGTGACGTACGTTTTTCAAATCGAACAAGGGAGTTGGAAACTTGTTGATTGAATGACTGTTAGTGATTCTGGGCTCGGCAATTAGAGGTCATTAGTCCCGTAAGTGTAGAGCATTTTTTTGACCATGAGGTGGCGGTGATTTTTCCCCGCTGAATGGCGAAATCCGACGCCGACCTACAGTCGACTAGTGATGTTGTGACCGCCCGTGCGCTTTCATAAGTCCCGCCACTGAGCCTTGTAATGGCGGGAAGCGCGCCAGAATGGGCGGACGGAGACTCGCCGCCATCCTCCGCGGCAGGCCCAGCCGGCGAGCCGCGAGCCCCATGGGCTATTTAGCGGGCCTCCTCACCGCGAGAGGCCAGTCCAGAATCGTGGCTGAGGAGAGCACACGGGAGCAGCCAGAGGCAAGGGGCGGTGAACCTACCCCCCACTTATCTACGCCGTAGGGAGACGGCGTGACGCCCGGCCTAGTGGAGGCGCGGGCCTGGAGAGTCTGGATCCGGAGCGCACACGGGAGCAGGACCGTGGCGGAGGAAAGCACACGGAAGCAGGTCCGTGGCAGCGGAGTGCACACGGGAGCAGGACCGTGGCAGGGGAACGCACACGGGAGATGGACCGTGGCGGAGGCAAGCAAGACGGGACGTCAGCCGAGAAGACAGTCTTGCAATGTTAGCGGTTGGACCACTACTGTAAAGAGATTAATAAATTGTTGTCGTTGACGCGTGCCTTTCTTTTTGTGTACATAACAAGTGAGGTTTTCCGCAACCAGGTACCAGCAGGGCACCACCCCAGCCGGGACAAGCTTTAAGTCCCCGACCGGTCTCCCGGCACGTGCGATAGTGTAGTGCATGTTAATATAAGTGTGTGAGTAAGGGGTGAGGTTAGGACAAAGAAGAGGAAGGAAATATCGCGCGCAGTCCGTGGCCCGTCTGTTAAGGTACTACTACGGCATTCGCCTGGCGTTTATCTGAGAAACCACGGAAAAGCGGAGAAACTACGGAGCAGGCGGTCGCTAGAATTCTCCTTCAGACAGCTACTTAATTCGAACTATCTGACAAGCTAGTGTTGAAAATCCTGTCGCCATCGGGACTCGAACCTAGGACCTCCCGGTCAGAGGCACTGCAGTGACATTAGTTGATGCACTGAACCACCTCTCTCAGTAAAACTTGTTTAAAAGTTCAAAATACGAAAATCACACGTAGACGCTTCCAGTTTATGAACTATCTTAATTGATTTTATACGTGAGTAGAATTCCTTCAAATGATAAGTTTTTGAAATTTTCAATAGTTTTCTTCGCAACAAATTTTGACAAATTATTATTATTGAGTGAGGCTCGAACCAGCAGCCCTTTTTTCGGAGCGCTGAAACAGTACTCGCCATTAAACCATCTAGGCCACGGTGATTGGCACTTCGAACATAGACATTAGAAGTTGGTGTTGCAGTTCTAGCATTAGGCAGTCGGAAAAATTGAAAAATGAGCAAAAAATGTCCTTTGGGCAGAAAAAAATGGCATCTGCAAAGGCATAACTCGGCGTGGAAATAATTTCTGTTGGTTCAAAACACGTTTGATTGTTCATATGCAATATAATATAACGGAAACGATAGCAATGTTGTGAAAAAGTATTTGCTGTTTAGCACAACTAGTTTAGCTTGATTAATTGTATTTGTGATCAAAATCGCTTCAAATTGTGTTCAATGAAGTTTCAGGAATTCTCAATTATTGTCTGCGTCAACAGAATTGTGACAAATTATAAACCGCGACAAAGACTGGAACTAGCGGACCTTCCCTCCGAAGTGCTGACTCCGTTCACGCCAATTAACCACCAGGGCCATCTCTATGTGATAGTGAGAGTAATAAATGTATGGTGGTTTCAGTTCTAGCAATTGACATCCAAAAATTGAGAAAATGTGAAAATTTTGGGCGGCAAAAGATAGCAGCTGGGGAAGGAATCAGCCATAACCCAAAAGCTAGTCGAGACTATCTAGTTTAGAAAACTAACAAGTGCGAGAAAGTCTGTACCATTCAACAGCACCACTAATTTTAATATATCTTTGCCATATGTTGTTACATTCAAGGAGAAACTTTAATGAAACAATTTCATGTGGGTTTTAAGAGTATAATTTTTTTTAGATATTGCATGCATTTGAGACACGAATTAAGCGAAATCAGATCGTTTTTTCAAAAAAATGTATATAAACTTTTTTAAATAGATTTTTACAACAGCAAAATTTGCAATCTACAATTTTGTTTTTTCGAATGTTAACTTTTAAGGAGATTCCAATTCACGGAACAATAGCCGAAAATAAGACTTGAGCCGTATTTTTTCTTATCCGTTGTTGCATCTCTGGAGAAAATTTGGAGCGATTTTTGAGATTTTTTTAGAAATTGCATAAACTTCAGACACGAATGAAGCAAAATCAGCTCGTTTTCTCAAAAAGGTATCCCCACCTTTAAAAAGTTTATTTTTTCCAAAAGATTTTGTTTAAAGGAAAAATTGCTATCTCCAATTTTGTAGTTTTGATATGTTCACTTCTTGTCAATTCCAAAAAAAACGGAACAGTGGCCGAAAATGAGACTAGCGCCACATTTTTTGCCGTTCCTTATCAAGAGAAATTTTAAAGAAAACATTCGGAACGTTTTTTGAGAAAAAATGCCTATATTTCGCCGGAAATTACACAGAAACAACTCATATTTTTGATAAATTGAATATGAACTGATTTAGAGATGGTCTTTATGAAACAGATTTTATGAAGGGAAAAACATCTATCTCCAGTATTATAGTTGTAGGAAGAAGTCTCCAAAAAATGCACTTTTTCAATTTTCAAAAAATCTTTGATCTCAACGAATTCTCTTAAGCGTTCTTTACGCTATCCGAGGACAAAGTTTGGTCAAAAAAATTGTGTGGCGTTTTCGAGAAATTTTTGAAAATGATTTTGAGGCTTCATGTGAGCTACCCTTAAAGATCAACATATCCGTTTCCCATAGCCACGAGTTCATTCAGATCGATTGGGAATATCAATTTTGAAGAAAATCGTCTAAGCGGTTTAGGCGCTAACGTTGACCATAAAAGGACGCACAGACAGACGATTTGCCGTCAATCGATTTTTAAGTTTCAAGAATCAACAATATATGGATTCTGCCTACACCACGTGTTAGAGTTTTTTAAATTTAGAAACGGTATTTATCCTTTTTTTGTTACCAGAAACCGGCAATAAGAGTTTTCTGGCGAAAATTCGCCGATTTTCGGAGTACGATTATATAACTTTCTCTTCTTACTAAGAACTTCGTAAGGCGAGAAAGTAAAAATGCCTACGACACCACTTGAAAGAAGAACATTCTACGGATCTTGGGGATTAAGGTGGGAGATCCCCATATTTCTCCAAAATTTCATTTCCAATAGATCCTTCGGAGTTTGCGTTGGTGACATTCTGTCTAGCAGTCACCCACTTGAAAATGGCATGCCGCCGGGGAAGGTACTGAGTGTCACTCTGCTATTGCCATATAGCGTCGGTCGTGCGAAAACCTGTAATGACATAGCTGTTTGTGAATGATTTTGACATCTTTATTCATTCAACAACTGGTCCTGTCAACTGACTGGTCATTAATAAATTACACGAAAGGAGCACCACCACTAGAAAAACTACTGTATGCATTTCTGCAAGAAACCACCTGCAATCCAGATCTCTATTTGCGGTAGTCACCCTCCATGCGCATGAATCATGGACCACGACGTAGGGAGAGGCATGGTGTATCACATCACGCCCGTGGCGGATCCACGGGCTGGCGGAAACCCTAGTTAAAAAGCAAATGGAACTGATACGTCTTTCTTTTTTCCAATCCCAAAGCGACGAAGAATGAGATAACTAAACAAAGCATTTTGATATTCAATCCGTTAGGAAGGTTTGCATAGAGAAAGAATATTCATCTTGCGCTCCCTTCACAACCTTATTCGTGTGATAACTGAGTCTAATGCTGTACTGTTAATAGCTTCTTTCCTAGAATTGTTACTTTTTTTAATCATGTAAAAATGAATGAGAGTGATTTTTTAAAAATATTTTGAGCAGTTTAGAATATAGAGTTCACTAGAACAGTTTGCTGTGGGACATAAAGGACGTCCGCCTCCGCCACTGTCGGAGCTTTTACGTGGCACCAGTTAGGGAGGGAAGCTGATGACTTGATATGATAAAACGATGCAGAACATTGTACTACTCTGTAGCACTGAGTTAACTGCCAAGGATTGCATCTCCATCAAGTGCCTACAAACCTACAACATACAAACTTTTATTTACAAATGACATACTTTATTAGGAAATAAATAAAACATGTGTAACTGTTTTTGTATTGAACCTGTAACTAGTTCAATACAAAAACAGTTGGTTTGGAGGGCCTTTTTCCCTGGCCTCGAGAATCAACTCTCTAAATAATCATCTTAAAAAGGGAGAAATCAGAAACTGATCATATTTACGCAAATAAAATGTTTTATTTTTTAGAGTTTGGGTCTCCTTTACAAATTTTGGCCCTGTCTCCACCCCTGTGAGCACGCCAACGACTGTAGCCCTACCTTTCTGAAGGACAAATGGCGTCAGAAGATACGGCACACCGAGGTTTCCTTTCCTGAGTCCAAACGTCGGTATGTAGCGAATAACCTATAGATATCTCTCGTTGTTTCTCCACGGGCCTGACCAAGACGGTTAAAGCAACAGCGAGCCATATAAACACAGACGCTTATAAAAATAGCGTAGCTATTGACAGATTCATGAGTCATCTTTAGGCCTCGCCGTTGGCTATTTTTGCTGTGACTGCGTTATCGTTATCACTCTCTTCATAACCGACAGCAATTGAAGTCGCATTTTCGTTATCCATCTGAAACGTTTCTAATATTATCTTGATGAATATTCTTGAATTTCAACGATTGATCCATTTCCAGGTTTGATTTTAATGCCAAGGATCTTGTCTATAAAAACTATTGTTCTAAATTCTTAGTGCAAAGTTTTCAAAAACCAGTAAGCTCTTTATTACCACTACCCACAATAACACCGTCTTCAACGTAAATTGTGAATACAGCCAACTTTCTGAAGAAGAGACAGGGATCTGCAACACTGACCTCAAAACCTTGGTTTTTCATAAATTCCACATACCTTTTTTTTCAACAATAAGGTGCCCGGTTAGGTCCTCAGAGACTTTTCTTCAAGAGACATGTACATCCAAGTACCGTCATCTAAACCTTCCAGATGTTCAAGGTACCTGCCTGCAACCATTGTCTCTCGTTAGAAATCATTATTTTACTGAAAGAGTTTGGATTGTGAGATTTATCAGCATTCGTTCCTGCTATCATAACTTATTCAATATTGTATTCAAACTTAGTGTAAGAATGTAAATTAGTACTTTGAACGAAATTATGTTGGACGTTCTTATGGGAATTACAAAACGTTACTCAACATCTTGCGACAAGATTATTCACTGCCAGCTAAGCGCATTGTATTGAGCTGTAATGTGTAGTGCATTAGCTCGAAGACGAAGCACACGGCATCTACCAGATCTGAATTGAATGGAGCCGCCACTTCATTGTGCACTATGGTTGCTATAGCATCAGTCATGTGATCTCGATTACAACTGCAACAAGGCAGTAGTCCTCTAGCTTGTCAGGCTTTAAGCTGGCCTTGAAATGTACACAATGACTTACGAAATTGAAACTATTTGGCAAAGAATTCTACACCATCGCTTCCCTTTGTGGAGAGGGAGAAATACAAGGACGTGCTTGCTGTTGGACTACCATGACGCGAGCGTAAATAAATCGTCGGATGACAAATGGACGGATGCTAGAGAGAGGTTTTGAAAGATGTAGTTTTTTGTTAGCTTCTTCATTACAATCATTTTAATATTAACATATTTACATAGTCGTTTGTAGGTGAAGTGACACTCTTGGCAGCTAAAAGAGTTTGTACGACAACCGAATATTTGCACTGTTAATAGTATGCAATGAGTACATGTTTTGAAAACGAGCGACGAGTGGGAAGTGGACGTAGCACATTATATACATGCAAATTATTCACATAAAAAATAATAGGAGTCTCCTCAGTGAGAGTGGTTGGCCTCAGCATTGCGCGTAATCACTTCGATGAGACCCCCGCTCGGATGCGTTTTTCAAAGTCAACCATGTCAATGTCTGTGAGAATGTATAGCGAGACCTCAGTTTTTAACATGGCGTCCCACGAGAACCGGAGAGCTGTGCAATAGAACGCGGGATGGATATCGTACACCCCCAAAATACAGATTTCGAAAGATTTTAAAATGTCACAGTTAACAAAACGTCTATTTCCAAGTACAAATTGCCGCACTCACCTAAATTTCGAATGAAGAAAGCGTCCCACTCGGCCAGCGAGTAAGCGTTCTCCGATTCCGAAGTTGGTGTGTTTGTGAGCTGACAGTAAAAGGCACGCGCGGTGGCAAGAGCTTCCAGTTTCAACAAGCAATTCACGTAGTCGTATCGGAAGACGCCCTTCCTGCGTGTCAGGGAAAGGAGTGCATCGTCGCGAACGCAGCCCGAATGAATTTCAAATATTTAGTGGAAAGTAATTGGCTAAAAGTGTCGAGATCTGATCCTAAATTTTAAAAGACTCCAAAAACCACAATTCCATTTTTCCAATCCTTTGTGAAGACCCTTTATGCATCCATTCCCACTATGTATCAAGACGGGAATGTGTTTTGAGAACCCGGAAGTTGACATTGCCACCTTGATGAGCGGCTCATCGAAAATGACCGGTGAAATGATCGTTGTCGTTGCTCTTACAACTAGCCCACCTATCACAGTGGATGTTGGCACGGGAACGACTGCTGCTGTTTCTGCTGCTGCTGCGGCGCCTGCTGTTGCTGATGCTGCTGGTGTTGTTGCGGCGGAGGCAGCTGTTGTTGCTGGTGACGTGGGGGCTGTTGAGGTGGTGACGCATGCGGTGTAGGCAGTTGGAGCTGCGGGAGTTCTTTTTAAGGTGTGTGCTGTTGAGGCGGGGACGATGGATGTTGTGGCGGGAGTGCATTGTGTTTAATTGTTACTGCCCCTACAATAATTGATAAGGTCCCCACAAGAGATGAGACGTTCTCTCGTCGGGTGAGGTGGTCGGCCAGAGGAGTCCTAAAATTAGGTCGACTGGCGTGATGCTGATGTTGCGGACACATCATCCATACACCCATCCGCAACTCATCAAACATTTACCCATATAAATTGCATCATAAAACAGAGCTAGATGTATCTATCTGGCGTGTTGAGTGGAGCATCCGTGCCCACGTCCACTAAATGCGCGCACACCGCTAACCGCTTGTATTTGGCGGCGTGATGTAACGGACGCCGCCCATGACGCCCGATCGTGCTTAGAACTCACGCGATTTGATGAAGTAGCTAATTCGTTCATACGACCAGCACGGCAATCTTCAATAAAAAAGTGAATCCATTGTAAAACGAGCCACGAGCCAACCCCCAGCCCCATGTCCATTACCAATGAAGGACGCCGTTCTTTTACCAGTGAAAGTTCTTCCGTCATCCGGAGATCTGAAGACAAAGAAGGCAGCAGATCTCGTCCCAACTCCGAAGAGGATTTCGCGGTTGACAGAGTGAAAGAAACTGCTGAAATATGTGAATAGAGCAGGGACGTGGATATTGTAGGGATGTTGAAACGTCTAGGGCAAGCCGTAGAGTCTGTAGTACCGCTGACCTATTTTCTCTGAAACCAAACTGTGTTTTTCGTAATACATTGATCAGAAATGGTGTCATTCGTCTGAGTAAAAGTCGTTCAAATAATGTGCTGGGAGTGGGTAGAAGATTAATTGGTCTATAGCTGCTAGCTTGTTTATGGTCTTTGTTTGGTTTTTAGATCATGATGACGGTGGCATGATTCCAGATGGAGAGGTAGTGAGATAATCGTATGCATGCGTTGAAGATGGCAGTCAAATGGTGAGTCGCATTATGAGTCAATGTTTTTGTGCCGCCGTTTGAACTTCATCAGGGCCTGCGTCTTTTGTCGGGTCAAGAAGTCGAATTTCGTCTCGTATTTCGTTGTCAGTCGACACAGCTCTTGCTGAGCAATTGGAAGTGGCGGGGTTTTGAGGAAGTTAAGGATAGCGGATGAAGGGAAGCGGATGAAGGGGTTGGTTGTTGGGAATTTGGAGGAGTGGAATTTGGCAATGTCTTCAGCAATGTGAGGTCCACAGCTCTTGCTGAGCAGTTGGAAGTGGCGGGGTTTTGAGGAAATTAAGGATAGCGGATAAAGGAAATGGGAAGTTGGTTGCTGGGAACTTGGAGGAGTGGAATTGGGTGACGGCTTCAGCAATGACCTACGGATCGTATGTGAGGGTGTTATCTGTTAGCATTATGGGAGAGTGTTTACTTTCCATACTCGGTCAGAGTGTTTTAAGTTTGCGTCCCGTATAGTCTTGTCCCAAGTATTTACGCGGAATTGAGTCAGTTTGTCGTGAAGTGCACGTTTAAATTTTTGGTAAATGGTCTTGTCTTCTTTTTGTCTAGTTCGGCAGTAACGTCTTTGTGCTCGTCTTTTTTGTCTAATGAGGTTTAGGAGTTCATTCGGAAGGTTTTGGAAGTGTGGTGGCGTGGAATATAAGGTAGATTTGAGGATAGCGGATTTGATATGATGGTTGAAGTGGTCTATGGCTTGACCTTCTTGTTCACAGGTACTGAGGGATGAAGGAGTTTTTATCTTTTTGGATAAGAGATGTTTGAAGTTTTGCCGGTCTATGGTGTGAGATGGGTGAGTGGGCGGGGCTAGAGAGTAAGGTGTTATATGTACGGGAAAGATTATTGGTAAATGATCTAATATTGACTCGTGCCGGGGTGGGGATTTGTTACTATGATGGATGTAGAGTGAATTACGAGGTCGAGGATGTCGTTCGGTTCGACGTTTATCATGTGAGTGGGTTTCTGTGGTGCGAGGTTTAGAGATGGTTTGGTTAGGAGGTAGCTGTGTAGGTCTAGTCCAGGTTGGTTGTCGTTCTTGCACCCCCAATTCGTCAGTTTAGCGTTCAAATCGCCCGCTATAAAAGTGGGTGTGCGTCTGTCGGATAGTTGGTCCAAGTCTGCTGCTTTCAGTCTGCTGTGAGGTCTATTATACATCGAAATGATTTTGATTGGTCCTAGTTTTGTTCCTATTAGAATGGAGGTGGTTTCGAAAGTGGTTTTGGGAGTCAGGAGAATGGTATGTGGGATCGTATTCCGAATTAAGATGGCTGTGCCTCCGGCCATGGTTATTGGCCGGTCTGTTCTGTATATGAGGAATTTGGGGATGGAGAAAGGTTAGATAGGTTTCAATCAGATTTCATCAAGTTTCCTGGATGATAAGTGCCCCGATGAAGTAGTCGTCAAGAAACTGTCTGATTGAAGCTTTTTTTGTCGTGTGGTCTGTCTTATGCATTCCAGGATGCTAGTCTTAAGTAGTGTTGTCTGTTGTTCTGCCTCTTTAAAACTGTTCGCATATTTTGGTCGCAGCAGTCAATAGTTTCGTATATCCTCGGGTCCTTTAAAAATATGGATAATGTCTTTTATTGTCTGGATGATTCTGGTAATATTGTTGTTCTTGATGAAGTCGATGATGTCTTTTAGGGTGTTGCTTGTGCTGTTACCAGTTGTAGTCGAAGAGTCCTGGTCGTCAGTTCTGTTCGCAGCAGTATCCGCAAAGGTTCTGCCGTCGAGTGCGGGGAAGGATTCATGGGAAAAGTCTCGTGGAGGCTGGTTGGTGCGATTTGTCTGTCTGCCTCTTAGTCGAGCGATTGCTTGTAGTCAGGAGTTGTGGGCAAATTGGAAAGCTGCACAGCCGTACCAGGATGCTTCATGGTTTTGTAAGCAGTTGGCACACTTGATAAAGGGTGCTGGTGCAGAAGACGGTGTCGTGTGTTTCTGGCATTTGCTGTAGACCCATTTCCTGGAACAATGATTCTTGGTGTGCCCGAATTGTTGGCACCTGTTGCAGCGGGGGATTCTGTTATTATTTTTGTAGGAGTCAATCCTAATACTATAGTACGACACGTATTTGATAGTTTCCTTTATTGTCGGTATCAAGTCCTTGTGTGTCTCACATACGCATAGTCCTAGGTGTCTTATGGTTTTGTCTTGCTCCATTTTCTGTATATCTGACACATGGTGTCAGATGG
The DNA here is from genome assembly GCA_011170035.1 of Teleogryllus occipitalis. Classification (NCBI taxonomy): domain Eukaryota; kingdom Metazoa; phylum Arthropoda; class Insecta; order Orthoptera; family Gryllidae; genus Teleogryllus; species Teleogryllus occipitalis. The sequence goes on along the minus strand of BLKR01000091.1, from coordinate 568,981 downwards.
GACGATGTATGTGTCTCGTATATCAGTCAGTAGGTCCTGTGTATTTAGGTTCGGGGGTAATCCTTTAACAACAAACTTTTCTCTAGGAGTAGCTATAGCACGGTGATAGAAGTAATTTGGCTGGTCAAAGAAGTAAAGTTTCCGTATGTTTCTGTTCTGTTTAATAAACTTGAGCCTTTGTCCCACTTTATGGTGGACAGTCTTGACTTTCTGGAAGCTCCATTTGGTTGTATGCAGCACCGCCACCCTGGACCAATGTCGCAGCACGCCGCCTAGGCTGGCTCTGTATTGAGCTTGCAGATGTGTTCGCATGCGTACGAGCGCGTACGTAAGCGCCGCCTGCCACGTAATGCCACGGTCTTTTTCTTGTGGATTTATTTGATCTGTGCGTGTTATTCACACTGTGCATATTATTTTTGAGTGACTGTTATTTTTGGGTGCACTGTCTTTTTGTGCTACATAACGGTATAATACTATTTTCTATGGCAGAAAATACATTTATAATTGAGGATATTAAAAAAATATATTCAGTTGTACTTTTGTGGAGAAAAGAGAATTATTCGTATTGGGAAGCCTGTTCCAGAACATGACTTCAGTTCTTTGCGCAAAGAAAAGAAAAAGGAAACATTTCCGCTACTTTAACACCTCAAAATATGAAAACACCAGTTGGTTCATAGGAAACAGGAAACTAATAATTTATTTTGCTGGGCCATGATCAGTGTTTTCCCATGTTCGTCAGGTGAGGAATAAAGAACGCTATAACAATTTGCCCAGTCTCTCAAAAACAATCACAAAAATGATCGATAACAGAGTCATTTGTGTCCACTTATTCAGCTGGCCAGTTTTGCAGTGTCAGCATTGAAACTTAAATTGATCAGATGCAACGCAACATAATTATACAGAACGAATAGAGTCATATTAAAATGCCTGATTTACGCGACATTCATTTTTTCAATGCAGGAATTACCTTTCGGGAAGCATCGTAAAAATGAGTTGGTTAGCAAATGCTGCGTTGATCGAACTTCTAAATTTGTTGAGTAAGTAAGTTACAACCTTACAACAATACTTAAAATTTGCCAAAGGGCACTTCTAACAGAATCCAAAATCATTTATTTTTTTAATTAGTAATTGCTTGAGTAAATCTATAAAAGAAAACATTTCCATGGCCCAGCATGTTGCAATTGTTTTAAATGAAATAAAAATATAGATAATATAGATAAATAAAAATAAAATATAGTCATTGATCAGATGCTATGTCGTGAGAGAGAGGGCAGTGCGAAGGAAGCTTCTTAAGAGTCGTGAGTGTTGCCAAATAAGCACGAATAAAAGTGTCTCTTATACGGGATGCAGCGTTCATTACGTTCCGAAAGATAACTAACGAGTGTTTACGCCGTGTGAAGTACTCAAAAGGCAGAGGTTGATAATTGTCTTTTGTTTACTTTAAATTGTGGGAGCGTATGGGGAGGACTAGCGTAAATCCAGAAGTCGCAATAATAATAATAATAATAATAATAATAATAATAATAATAATAATAATAATAATAATAATAATAATAATAATAATAATAATAATAATAATAATAATAATAATAATAATAATAATAATAATAATAATAATAGTCTTTTTGATATAACGATTTAATTTTCAACGCAGAGAACTGAATAAATTTTCGTTTTGTCTTCCAATACAGGCTCCAAATCGCACTTCTGAGCACTACAGAGCTTACTCAGTCAAAGTGGTCACCACACGCCCCTGTTGAGGTCCACGTGATTAGGCTCCGATTCGAGGTTTTAATCCGGAAGTCAGTCTGATGGGGTTTTTCGTGTCATGTGCGTCATATGTGTTGTCATCATGGTAGTTTGTTGTACTGGAAGGTCCTGGTCCTGCTGCCTGTCCTTGACCCTGAAGTACTGTGAAGCGTTTATTCATGGAAATGATAGGAGGTAGTGCAGGAAGGGGGTGCGCGCAAATTTTGCAGGGAACTCGTAGGTTTCACCATCCTCTCCTATAATCCTGCTTCCTTGTCGTCCAGCCTTGGGCGTGTTTTGCCCTTGCCCTTGCCTTTGCCTCGCGGCTGTACGGGCTACTCGCCCACTACTTCTATGTCACAGTTTGACATACCGCGGGCATCATGTAGCAGTTTTGCTGTAACTTCTCCGGCATTCATCTTGAATACGAGTATATCGGAGAAATCTCGGAAAATCCCATCAGAATAGCCTGCTACAATTCTCCAGCCAGTAGATGAATTCGAACCAGCTCGGTAAATAGTCTCATAGAAAACCCACCACCGTCGGAAATCGAACCCTAGAACCTCGGAGTCAGAGTCGCTGCAGAGGTAAAGGCAATACTCGCGCTGACGCTAAAATCTGCTAGAGGTTCTGCAAGAGATTCTTGTTAGAGAGGTTCAAATTAGAGAGTTTCGAGTGGGTGAGGTTTGAGTGGGCATAGTTGGTGTTTGAGAGGTTCGATTGAAGTTTCCGGCACGACAAATGTTATCGGCATGAAACCCGTTTAAGAAGTAAATCCCGGGAGGTTGCAGTGTTCCTCTCCTGCCGGATGACGAGATCCGACTCCGACCTACACGTTAGCTTGTTATTCTACTCCAGGGGGTATTCTACTCCAGGTATCTCCCTCAGCGGTGCACCGCCCCGGCGGGGAATGCATTAAGCTCTCGGCTGGTCTCCCTACATGAGTGGTTATGTAAGAAGAGTGAATACATGTGTGTAAGGGGAGAGGAGAGGACAAGGAAGAGGAAGGAAAGGTCACGCACGATCCGTGGCCCGTCCGTAGAGTACTGCCATAGAATAAGATCTGTATTTTTTCGTGGTACTGCTCTTTCATTCCTCTGGTGTTGATGAGAGAAACCACGGAAAACTACTTCTCAGAGCAGTAGGCTACTAGAATTCTCCAGGAAATTGCTAAATTCGACCTAGCTAATGTCGAAAATTCGCCACTGTCAGGACTCGAACTCGAGGATCTCCCGGTCAGGGTTATGAGGTTCGAGTTAATTTTTCTCATTTAACATTTATATAATGTGTTTGTGTTTTTGAAATGCCATATTGTGGTTTCTGTCCAATAATTTGCTGATTTGAAGAATTGTTTTATTAATATGTGTTACATACTCGCCTATAGTGCTTAATGTCTTGCTGGACAATCGTATTTCGAATGTACATTTCTCATCAAGTAAATTTATAATCCGTTTCCCCCAATAAGTTCATTTGCCAATATCAAATTTTAAAATTAATGCTTGCCAAAATAGTAACAGTAATAAAAAATATACTTTCAGTTCAGGAAAGTAGCCTACATTCCAAAGTCATTCATGAGAAGCTTCATGAGAATTGTGGAAATAACATATTAGAAAAATGACTGCTCTGATCATCTAATTGTATAAATAGCGATAAAAGATAGAAATCCTTCCAAAATCTTAGCTATGCCATCTACCGAGATGCCGTTCGTGTATTTGTAAAATTTCTTACGATTTTGTGATGTTTATGCCATGCTGTCATGCGGCGAGGATGCTGCGAATGCACGCGCTGGTGTTGACAAGCGTGTGTGACATTAGTGAATATGCAAAAGTATGAGAAATTAGAAAAAATCGGTGAAGGTTTGTGAACATGATTTAGTTTTGCGTGCTATGCTGTGTGTGCAGATACTGAGTAAACACCGAAGACAATTGAATAGAACAAGTGTAATTACAAAGCCTCCTGCGTGCATAATCTACCAAACAATTTCTGTTTCAGGCACGTACGGAACAGTATTTAAGGCCAAAAATCGCGAAACGCACGAAATTGTTGCGTTGAAAAGAGTGCGTTTGGATGATGATGATGAGGTGAACAGTTATTTCTATCTATTGTATTGATTGACTAAAGTGTGTGATTTACCTTGATTATTTGTTTTTTGCAGGGTGTGCCTTCGTCCGCCCTTCGAGAAATTTGTTTATTGAAAGAGTTAAAACATAAAAATATTGTTCGCCTATATGATGTTCTGCACAGTGACAAAAAACTTACCTTGGTTTTTGAACATTGTGACCAAGATCTGAAGAAGTATTTTGACAGCTTAAATGGAGAAATTGATCCTGATATAGTAAAGTCTTTTATGTAGGTAAATCAGTTTATTCAGTGATTACTTATATGGCATTAAATGTGTTGTACAAAGAATATTAGTAATATAGTTTAATGGTATTAAACATTGTATTCATTGGCATCTTTGTTAGCGTTACTTTCCTTAAATTTTAGGTACCAATTACTTAGAGGTCTAGCTTTTTGTCATAGCCATAATGTTCTTCATCGTGATCTCAAACCACAAAACCTTCTCATAAATAAGGTAAAACAATCATTTTATTAATTTCTTTTACTGAAACAAAAATTGTCAAAATCATTAATGTACAATTAATTTCAGAGTTTAATGTATGTGTTATGAATTTTTATTCAGTTTTTTTGTGTAGATTATTATAGTGTATGTATATATTAATTATTACATTTGAAGTTGTAAATATATTTTTGTTTTCACTCTGGTCTTTTGTTGGCCACAGCAGACCTTAAGTAGTAATAACTTCAAATATTTCTTCCTCAGAATGGAGAGTTAAAATTAGCAGATTTTGGATTAGCTAGAGCATTTGGGATTCCTGTAAAGTGCTACTCAGCTGAAGTAGTTACTTTATGGTATCGTCCACCTGATGTTTTGTTTGGTGCAAAATTGTACACTACTTCAATAGACATGTGGTCAGCAGGTTGTATATTTGCTGGTGAGTATAAAATTAAACATTTGCTATTGAGGGGTGCATAGAATTTAAGTTCTTTGCATAAATAAGATTGTATTACACCTGTATATTTTTTCTTAAGTTGCCTTTTGAAATTGTAGCTAATGTAATTTTTATTGACTGCTGTGTGTGAAATATGTTCATAAGTGGTAGATGCCCATGGTGAAACACCTTTCCCCATGTAGTTGTGTAAATTGTTAATATTAGAATTCTCAGGTCAGTGTTCCTTGCATTAGACTAGTTCAAAAATGGAAAAAGTATTCAAATAATATGTAGGAGGAAAATTATGTAAATTAATTATTTTTTCACTTTATAATTTGAACTTTTCATATATTCATTGATTTCTTTATATTCTGAGATTCAACAAAGATATGTTCCCCATAATTTGAATTTATGGTGCATCAAAGAATTGTACGTCAAAGAAGAGTCATTACTTATCAGAGAAATACATTATTTACAATCAAAGTAGAGGAGGAAAAAGTGAAGTTTCATCTCTCCAGTTTTTATGTTGTAGCCCATTTTTTATTGCAGAAGGGGAAAATTAATAAAGATTATTTTTACTTATCAGACAGCTAAGTTATGATTTTTTTTAGCTTGTGTTATTCTTGCACTGGTGATTAATTCAAGAGAGATGGACAACAAACTAAGTAGAATGAAGAATATTTGTAGAATTTGCAGTTGTACAAGGAGTACTCTTTGAAGTTGAAACTTTTTGAGTCTTCTTGCCTAATGCAGAGATATTTATGAAAAGCATGCATTAGGATTTCAGAAAGAGAAATGACATGGATGTTTTTAGTGAAACCTGAATAATTTTAGAAAGTGTAAATAAGAAGCCAGTTAAGAAATATACAATTAAGACTTCAAGAAATTTGAAGGACATGAAAATGTGTAATTTGCTACAATACTAGAGCTGTTTCTCACATTTTAGCTTCCAAAATCTTTGAGGTAGTGTCCAGTTCATAGATTCCTGAAAGACATTGTACTTCTGTTCCTCTCATGATCCTGAAAAATGTCCTGTTTCTGAACCATTTGTGAACCTCCATCATTGTTAAAGACCATCTATTTTCATTCATTCATGCATACAATATACTGTAGACTTTCAGGGAAAAGACATTAAGTCCAAAATCATGGAACTGAGATAAGCAAATTTTAAAGTTTGTGTAGTTATGAAAAAACTGATTTTCAATTGACACACATCTATTTATTTTTATTAATTAATGCAAGTATTACACTACATCTTAATATAATTACAACTTTTATCATATTTCCTAGTCCGAGTAGAGGCTAATCTCACAAAATGACCACTAGAAAGTTTTGTAGTTACTAAAATAATTTAAGTGTGTTGCCTATACTTTATACTGTCTCGGAAACTATTTCATCACTGATGTGTTTTATTTGAACTGTCGTCATCAGAGTCACTAGCAGTATCTTTCACAGCAGGTGAAAGATAGCACTGTCAGCTGTAGAGTTGGATGTTGGCAGACTGTTGTACAATTCATGTAGCTTTACAGAAATGGTACCTGCATGATTATGCTTTTGTCAATTCATTTGACATGCAAGTAGTCTTCCCTTCCCAAGATCTCTAATTGAGCAATACTTCTCAGTGTGTATGTTAGCACTGTAAAACCCAGCGATTTTCCTTTGTTGACTTGAGGAACATCCCTTTAAGCTAATTGGTAAAATTAACACAGTCACTTTTGGACCTATTCTTAATTAGCTTTTGTCATTAGATGTAGTTCAAAGAAATATAGCACTCAAATTCTTTTATTTCATAAGGATTGCATTTATTTTTTTTATTATGATACTTATTTTGGTTTGGGTTGTCATTTATGATCTTGTGTACTATTGCAGTCCAACTTTAGACAACCGTGCAACTCATAGTGTTATGGAGTTCCAGATTCTTCTATGTCAGGCTATGTTATTCAAAAGAAACATAAATTTACAAAACCCCTCAAAACTGCAAAATTGTTAAACATCACAATATTTCAGAGACTCTTCTGTCTCTCTCATTAAATGCTTGTATTTTGAAATGTAAATTATATTTTGTTACAGAAAAAAAACAAATACACATACTAAAAACTTCATATATTTAACATGTCAGATGTAGTTGAATCACGGAAAAATTACACCTGAAATGTTGACCATACCTTTCATTTATCAAATACAAGGTTCACATTGCCAGAAAAGAAACATAATCAATGTTCATTCAACATGCATCAGACAAGTCAAATCTTAGCAAATGTATCAATACTCTCCAAATTAGAATTCTCACAAAAATAGGTATATCTTAGTATTTCTTCAAAATGATTTTGGGATTTGAATTTGAAAGTAAATTATGATCAGGGGATCCCTTTCAAGGGTCCCATTCCAAATTCGCACTGGACCAGTTTGGGAGGAAAATAGTCTTCGTAGATGATGGTCATGTAATGAATATGTAACGATATCTACATCATTGCAGAACATGATAACAAGAGTTCTCTTTCTTTAAAGCTAATAATGTGAATTTGTCTGATGAAGGAAATAAGAACCCTCTGAAACCTCATGTGTGATAATTAAATAAAAGCAATTCAAAAAGAAAATGATTATCAGAAATACTTCTGGACCTTGCCTGTACGTTAACTACTAATAAGATGTAACAGTATGACAATCTTGCCTTACATAATACATAATGACACAATTTTTTAGAATTCTTATTTGTTCACTATATTTTATATCATCAAAAGTTTGTGTGGTTGTTAGCAACACAGTATAAAGTTAGGATTTTCCCCAACTATGGGTTGGATAATTTTGCTTTTGTGAAATCGATGTGCTTCTACACAGAAGACAAAATCTACTTTTGCCATTGAATTGTTTGTTTTTAATTGAGCACATCTTTCTTCTTGTTGAATCTCTTGAGGTAGCATGGCAAGGCGTTGCCGTTGCCTTTTCACTTTCTCAACTAAATAAAAAGTAAAGAGTATTGTAATCGTGCGGAGGAAATCGGCAATTTGTTGGGCCCTAGTAACAAAAAAATGGATAAATCTTGTTCCTATGTGTAGTAATTTACTGTCACTAACAGGCTGTGTAGACAATCCATCCTTGAGTCCAAAAAATTGTTTGACAGCAAAAGTCCGTCCGTGGTCGACGCTAGTGTCTAAACCGTTCCGGCGATTTTTTCCGAATTTGGTTTTCCCCATCAGTCTGAACGAATTGAAGGCCTGTCGAGTTTGAAACGGATATTTGGGTTTTTGGTGGTAGTTTACATCAAGCCTCAACATTTTTAAAATCTTCCCAAAAAGGGCCCCAATTATTTCAATATACTTCCTCTGATGGCTTTGATTTAGAGAATAGATGATCATCTGAATGCTTAAAAGAGTGGCCCTGGTCCCCGATATTTCGAAAATTGCAAAAGTTTAAAATTTTGTCGGCGTCTTCCCACTACCACAAAATTGAAAGATTTTTTCCTTAATAGAATATATTCATATACATCTGGAATTAGTCATGTACAATTTTTCGAATATATGAGCAGATTTCGCATAATTTTGCGTGAAATACAGGCAATTTTAAAATACTTTCTCAAAAACGGCTTTAAATTTTCTCCTGAATTTTTTTTGTGTTTAACGAGCAGTTTTCGCGTAATATCTGCTTGAAGTGGTATTGCTGTAGATTGGTTATGTTCATACCTTAACAACGATCTCAGAGAATCGAAATACCTTACTGGAATATGGAAAATTATGTACACACCTTTCTGACTTTGCCAATTGCACGTGGAGTCCCGCAGGGATCGATTTTACGCCCTATTCTCGTAAACGTGAACCATATGCCCTCGACGATCCGAAACGGAGGAACAGTCCTCTTTGCGGATGATACCAATATTCTTTGCTATAAAGAAACCGTAAATAGTGCAATATCAGATGTTTCAAATTGGTTCCGTAATAACAAATTAATAGTAAATGAAAAGAAAACCGTTTTAATGCAGTTTTCCATTTCATATAAACAATTCTGTACTGCATTAAAAATAAACGGTGTACCATTGACTGATGTAAGGCAACAAAGTTTTTAGGTCTCTCAATTCAGTCAAACCTTAAATAGAACATCGATTTAAATGAATTGAAAACAAAATTATGTTCTTTATGCTAAATTAAAATTAAGGGTGACTGAATTCTTTCAAATTCAGTCACCCTTCACACTGGTCGTTGTGTATATTTTGCAAATGTTCATTCTCGCCTGAGATATGGCATAATATTCTGGGGAAATACACCCTAGAGCTCCCAGGCTTTTAGATTACAAAACCTAATTGTACGAATAATAAGCAAATCCCACCCACGTGATTCTTGTAAGCCTCTCTTTATTAATCTAGGAATTCTACCTTTACCTTGTGTCTTGATTTACAAATCAGTGTTTTTGTTAAAAATGACTTAAGTGCGGGATTATATTTTCAGCAAACGCCGATGTCTATATCTATAACAACACTCAACGTAGTAATCATATTCATCAGGTGACAGTATCAACAGCTCACTATAAAAAATTTAAATACAAAATGTGGACATTATTTTACACTTTGCCAGGTGACATTAAACGATTAAATTCTATAGAAAAGTTTAAATCCCAAGTAAAATAGTTTCTGCTGCATAACTGTTTCTATACAATTAGAGACTATCGAACATCAAAAGGAAAGTAACATTAATTTTAACAACGATATTTAATGTAATATTTACCATTTGGACTGTATAATTCTACAGAACCTGTAGCAAGTATTGTACCGCAGCTTCTGGGTCAATGACCCCCATCTGGATCAGATTTTTCGTCCAGTTTCCTTGATCCTTTGAGCAAATGCTGAGATAGCCCTTTATTTTTCTTCTGGACATAAATGAAACATCATTATCTGTGCACGTCTTATAGAATTCAGTGGAAATACAGTTATTCAAATTATCGTTCTCTGTATCGTATCGATCTGTTGTCGCGGCAGGAAGTATTATTCCTCCACAAAGTACATAATGAGGGATAAGAGCCCAAATGTATAGCTGATTTACCCTTGAAAATAGATTTTATTACATCGGAGCGAATACTTTTTTAACAATGCAAAACAAGCATTTCTTTGTGTATTGAAAATTTAACTAGTCTGTATTCAAAATTCAACTAGACTTAGGGTAGGTGTCACCGAATCATGAAAACGTGCACAGAATTCACTTCTCCCCGTTGCACGTCACACATAGTTTTTAACTGTTTTTCAAGTGAATAAATAAAAGTTCATGCAATTTATAAAAAAATATATTCTTATAAACGGCTCCAATTTTTAAATAAATTGTTTTCACGGATAGAGCAAAGGACGCTAATAAATTGAGCAGGCCACATTTTCGTTGAACTCTGAACTTTCGAAAACTTGCATAAGTTACAAGTAATGGGAAACACCGTTCGCGTTTTGAAGCGCCGGCAAAAGTGAGTATTGGCGATCGATTGCGTGGGGGTAGCGGCAAAGCGCATGGCAAGTTAACGCCATGGACCTGAATTCGAATCTCCTCGGGAGAAAAAAAAGTTGATTAGAATACTTTTGCAGTTTCATGTAAAATATTGCGTAGCCGTTACAAATAGTGGGGGAAAATATGTGCTGTTGTAGCACTATTGGTTGCGATTATGCCGAAACCTCTGTCACAAAAAAATAACTGCTGGCCTGGATAGTTGAAGTCGCTAGGGCTGAAGAGCCGTAGCTGCCTCGTGCCTAAAGGGAGGTCTGTGCGAATCCCGCGCTGAGCGTAGATGTTTGTGTGTGTCCGTATACCGTTACTTCTGATGTTACGCATAGTGGTCGCAATATGACCTTAGTAGTTGAAAAGCGACTTAAATAGGTTGGTAATAATAATACTAATACTAATAATAATAATAATAATAACAATAATAACAATAACAATAATAACAATAACAACAATAACAACAACCGAGCGCAGTTGCTCAGTGCGTGTAGCGCACTGACTTCGCAGTCGGGAAGCCCAGGTTCGATCGCCGTGCCGGCCATCCTGACCGGGGATTTCGTGGTTTCCCCTTGGTCATGTAGGCGAATGCTGGGATGGTTCACAAAGGGCCACGATAACCTATCATCATCATCATCATCATCATCATATCACATAATTCAAGGCTTAACAACCTTACACAGCCGAAAAGCTGATCCCCTTAATGACACACATTAATCTCTCTCCGGGATAGAATGACTGGGCCTCGCAAGAGAACGTGTAGCGTGGTCAGAAATGGCCAATACGCAAATAATAATAATAATAATAATAATAATAATAATAATAATAATAATAATAATAGCTGTCCTGTGATCAAAAATTAAATTTATTTAATCTAGGAATTCTACCATTACCTTGTGTCTTGATTTACAAATCAGGGTTTTTGTTAAAAATGACTTAAGTGCGAGCAAAATAATTAACCATTTTGTGCCTTTATCAATCAAATATGCAAGTTCTGTCAGCATGAGGTCTTTGTGTCGGCCTGCAGTTTTTTGTAGCACTAAACCGTGTTGTGGATTTTAGACATCTTTTAAGGGTGTTCATTGCTTTATTGAAACAGGCTGTTTCATTATCAGCGCTGGAAGGAATTCCTGTTAACCGAACCTCATGAGATTCGGCGACTTGCACCCTTCTTCATGCAACATCTTGCACCACGTCGCGTGTTTTCTCCGAACTTTTACGACGAACCGTTGGTCATTGCGTGACCTATGGATGTCAATCCATTTCCACGTGAAAGGCGAAAAATTAATTTTGCGGCACTTACACCCTTCCCCATTTCTTCTTTTAAATTACTGTTATCAAATAACTCTTTCGTTTTACTATTTGGTTTTCCAGAATTTTGTTTCAGGTGCTTTGGACGTAGCACATTTCCGAAAGATTCACGCGAGGTTACAGGAACTGATGATTTTGAAACACTTTTCTGTTCGTCAGATGCTTCAAATTGAACAGGTTCTCCTATCCCTTCTTGTATCAGCCCGACCTTTGTAAACTTCGTCAGAGTGAGCTCAGAGCTAAAATTACCATTGCCTCTCCGGAGATTCTGACAGGGGTCCTAAGGTTCGTGTTCAGGCGGTGGCGGATTTTCGACACTACTTGTAGAACTGGGTTGAATTCAGCCGCTGTCATAGAATTCTAGCAGCGGGCTGCTTTGATAATTTTACGTGGTTTCTTCGATCAGTACCAGGCGAATGCCAGAGCCGTTCCGTAACAAGTAGACCAAGGACCACGTGCGATCTTTCCTTCCTCTTCCTTGTCCTGTCCTCTCTCCTTGCACGTTCTTACAAGCACTCACAACCACTCATGTCTGGAGTCCAGTCGGAAGCTTAGGGATTGTACCGGCTTGGTCGGTGTCCCGGTGGTGGAGATGCTTGGAGGGGAAATCCTTGCAAGTCGACGTGGAGGCCGGCGCCGGATCTGATCATCCAGCGGAGGAGGAACTCCGCCACGTTCTGGAATAAAACTTAAACCGAACTAATGACCATAACAACTAACGGATATTATTCAACAGAATAAGTTGGAACCGCGATCCCGAATGTCAGAAGTCGCGCAGTGATAGTGCGTCAGCTTCCTTTATCTCACAGAACGTGACGAACTTCAACTCAAATGTGGAAAGTTGGCACCAGTGGGTTAAGAGCATTATAAACACAGGCCGAAATGCAATTTGTGTAGCGATTCGTCCACTTGCATGGATGCGTACGATTCGTTCAAGTGCATGTATACATGGAAGAATAAACTTGTGGGGAAAACGGATGGCAAGTAAGTGGAGGCTTTCCTGGAAAACACTAAGAAAAAGTACGCGCCAATAAAATTCGTTGGTAATTATGCGTTGGACAAACTCAAGGATGTTTTATGTTAACACGAGGGCCGAAGGCCCGAACGTTGTCCTCGACTAGGAAATGCGTAGCGAAGCGTCGCTTTTCACAGGAATGTGCGTCAGCTGCGTACACTGTGGCTCCCATAAAATACGTTGGTAATTATGCGTTGGATAGACTCGAGATGTTTTATGTTAACGCAAAGTACGCCGAAGGCACGAGACTCGTCCTCATCTTGGAATTGCGTAGCGAAGCGTCACTCCTCAGGAATGTGTCTCGGCCGCGCACACTGGCCGCGCCGCGAGTGACTCATTCTCGGAATCGACAGCGCGCGTGAACGAATCACACAAAATGTATTTCCAGAATAAACACATAATTAACGTCTTATTATGAATCCCAAAATAATCAACCATTTTAAATAGACATATTGCCGTACTTTTTAAAAATGATTATATCATTGAGATCGTATTAAAATCGTATCGTATTAAATGAGATCGTATTAAATGTCACGTTTCGGCAAGAGAAGTTTGAGGCTTTCTTCAGGAAATGTGAAAGATTACATTGTTGGTAACAATCATATAAAAATGTAAGGTATGAGGAGAATGCAGCCGATGTCATTAGCCGAATTACTTAAGGACGGTCCGTGAACTCACGGAAGTTAAGCATTTCGTGACACCACGGTTTCTTGGATAGATGATCGTCTGTGAGTCCCGGTTACGGCACCGAACCCCTGGCCGAAGTGATAAAAGACAGTAACTTAGTGCGACGTGACGAGACAAAAAGGTAATGGAGGATTACTCCAATGCAGTCAATACCCAAGAATTAGTAGACGTGTTGCAAAGATGCAACAAATTAAGAAAAGAAGGAATATAGGTGGGGCGTCAGTAATGTGCAACATTGTGCGAAATGTAAATTTCGTTAGCGCTGAAGAAAAAATTCTGAAGGCAATTTGTGGTGGTGCATCCGTAGGCTGGTGCGAGAGCTAAGTGACGACGACCCAGACCGCAGGGTACATTTTTGTGAATGGAGTCTTGAGACGTTAACCAGTATTTACTCATTGGGGCTTTCCGTTTTGAAGATACTGTAACTGGAGAAAAGTACTTGACAATGCTTGCCGATTCCCTTTTCTCTGCCAGTTGTCTGTAATGAGTTTATGTAACTGTAAAGAGTTTTATTACCAAAAAGATGGTGCCCCTCCATTCTCTTATGGGGATGTTCGTGCGTACCTGAACCAGGCCAGTGGATGGGACGCAGGGGAACTATTGAGTTTCCTGCACGCTCTCCAGTCCTTACACCGCTAGACTTTATGGGGCACCGTAAAAGATGAGGTGTACCGTCTTGCCCACGTGCCCTGAAATGCGATTCTTGTGGTGTACGCAGAAGTTGGACGTAATGATCTGAAGTACGGAATCACTTTTTATTCGTGAGCAGAAAAGTACCGATGCCGAAGACCACCAGATTGAACATTAATTTAATTATTTGGAACCTTCATATGACTATAAAGTATACTTGCTTTTATTTTCTCGCAATTCCTGAGAAGAGAAAGTTACGTAACCGCGCGCCGGAAAATGGCGACTTTTCAGCAGAAAAACATTTATTGTGGGGCCCTGGTAATGAAAAAGTGGATAAATCGTATTCATATGTAGTAAATTACTTCCTTTAACACGTTGTGTACCGAGAATCAGTGTTTTGTGCGTCCTTAATACCGAAAAATTGATTGACGGCAAAACATCTGACCATCCGTCTGTCCGTCCGTGGTCAACGCTAGTGCCTAAACCGTTCAGCCTATTTTCTCCAAAATTGATATTCCCCGATCGATTTGAAGGAACTCAAGGGTTTGGGATATTTTGAGTTTTGAGGGTACTTTGCATATGCCTCAAAAAAGTTTTAAAATTTTTCTTAAATCCACATTTTTTTTAAATGACTGTGTCCTCGAATAGCGTAAAGAACACTCATGTTCCTTGAAATTTCAAATTTTTCGAAAACTGCGAAAGAGTAAATTGTTTGGGGCGTCTTCCTCCAACTATAATATTCAAAATATAGCTTTTTTTTCTTTATGAAATCTGTTCTTTAAAACATCTTGAAATAAGATCACGTTCAATTTTTCGAAAATATGAGTAATTTTCGTGTTGTTTTTCGAGAAGTGTAAGCAATATAGTTTTTTAACAATTTTATTCTTAAAATCCGCTCCAGATTTTTTTCATTAAATTTTCTTCCCATGTGTATCAAGGGGCGGTAAAATATACGGTGCTAGTTCCGTTTTCAGCGAACTCAGTTTTTTCGAAAATTGCAAAACGGTTAACATTTCAAAACTACAAAATTGAAGAGAGTTTTGTCGTACACAAAGTCTGATGTAAAAATTCGCGTAATTTGTGACTGAAACTTATGCAATTTCTTAAACAATTATTTTCTCAAAAACCATACCACATTTTTTTCATTTTCTCTTCGTATGTAATAACGGACAGTGAAAAATATAGTGTTAGTCCCATTTTCGGCAAACTCGCCGTATATTCGAAAATCGCAAAAATTGCATGTTACAAATATTTTGGGGTGAGACAATTACATTTTTAAGTGTCGGCTCGAGTTTGTTCTTTACGGCACTTCTGTAGCGTAGGCGCGTAGACTAAGGAGATAGTTCTTTTTTCTATGGAAGTGGTACGGATGACGGCGAGTTTACTCGGAGGACCGGAGTATGGACACTATAGCGGAGCACTTAGAAATAAGGCGAAAAAGTATGTGCTGTTGTATAACCATTAGTTTAAATTGGATTTAATTTTACTTAAAAAACACCTTGCAGACAGGAAAATGAAATGTCCATGACCGTTTAGAGTAAATGTACATATTTTGGAGCATCCAATTTATTCCCTTTGAAAACAATAGTTGGTGGTTGGGATTGAAAACATGTCACCCAGAGGCGGGATTTCGGATCTCTTATTGGGGGGACAAAAGTTCCCCCCGCATAAGATTGTAAAAAGTTGCCCTAAACTAAATTACATGGGTAGTTACACTACAACACTAATATAAAAACAAAATAAAGCGTGTCTTGGCCACCGTCTCACCGTGTTTTTTAATTCTTTTCGTCAATTTAACACTGTTTTATCTGATTGAAGAAATATGTAAAATAAAATATTTTATACTACCAACAAATCATTTTTTGATATTTTCTCAACGCCAAATTCAAACGCAAAACATTTTTTGAAAAAGTAACAACAAATATTTATAACGCTCTTAGAACCCGGAAAAGGCTTAAAAAAATCCCAAAAGTTCCGCTCAAAACATAAATCGTGCATTTTTTATGTATTTACTTTCTCGCTACCGCTTACGCAGTAGAGAAAAAAACAGCGAATTTTCGACAAGAAAACTCTTATTGCCGTGCTTAGATAACGAAAATAAATATAAACCCTGTTGCTAAATTTAGAAAATGCCCTCAAACACGTGGTGTAGTCAGAATCCATGTGAATCCTTGATACCGAAAAATTGATTGACGGCTAAATGTCCGACCGGCCGTCGTTTCCCAAATTGAAAAATTTCCTACTGATGTGGTCTGAGTCGAAACTGCGATTTTGAAAAATATTCATTATTTTTTTAGGGTACTTTATATGTCACCCCCATGACATTTTCAAAATTTTCTCAAAAATGGTTCCAATTTTTTTCATTAATTTTCTTGCAAGAATAGAGTAAAATTCACGTTTAAAGGTGGCATAGGTCCAATTTTCTCTGTTTACTGAATTTTTTGATAATTGCAAAAGTTTGAATTTTTTGGCGACTTCCAACAACTACAAAATTGTACACAGAGATGTTTCCTTAAAATGAAATTTGTTGTCCTTAATTAGTTATTTCATTAAGGTCCTGTGCATTTTTTGAAAATTTTAGTTTTCGGACTATTGCTTGCAATATGCGTAATTTTTAAAAGCAAAAACAAGTTTTTCTCAAAAGCGGCTCCGAATATTTTCTTTCAACTTCTGGTTGGGGTAGTGCTAAATGTACTCTATAAGATGACATAAATGCTCTATTTTGTTTTTTTCAATTTTTTTTACCTTTCACGTCGATATTTCATTAGCATCGATTTGTTCACATTATGGCATCTACAAGTAAATGTGTTTTAAATGATGTCATATAAATTTTCTTGAAAGCGCAGAAGTTTTCTGTGGAAACAAGCTGAAAATTCCGCATTTTCAGAAATGCTCAGATGCAATTTTCCCGAAAAGGCTCCAAATTTTTCAACAAAAATTGACTTACGGAACGTGATTTTACTCTTCTTTAATATTCATAAAGTAATATTTTGCTTCTACGATTAGGAGAACGAAAAATAGATAAAATGTACTTTGGACAGCGATGTATGGCATCTGGCAAGAGGATGGGGGCGAGATTGTAAAGCTGGCTCAAGCATAAAAATTAGTGAATTTACGAACTATGCATCTGACATTGTTGTTCAAAATCACTTCAGATTTCGCCATTATCTCATGACTCAATAACTTTAGCGATTTTTACGTGTTCTATTAATCGGAGTATTAGCCGAATATAAATAATTATGGGAATGTACATAAATTAGCCATAAATTAAATACAATTCTTAGCTCCTCGGTTTCTTATTTAAAAGGAACCAACACAAAAACAATGAACAGTGAACAATAAGGACAGAAGTGGACAAAATTAGTGGAAATTCAGACATTTTTATTGAATTATGATTGTGTATTGCAAGAAATGTGTTATGCTACCAAAAAACGCCAAATTATGCAAAATTGTGTGTGATGTAAAGACAGTGATACACTGACCCTTAATATTGTAGCGTCACGTTGGCGGCCGTGGGTGGGAGGAGGAGCGGAAGTATCGCATACCTGCGGGCATGAATAGCTGGGCGCCCCGGCGTTGGGATACCTTTAGACAAAGGGGACGCCAGCTTGACCGGGAAGGTCACGTGGTAGACGCGAGCCTCCCTCCTACACCTAGGACGGTCACGTGACGGCTGCACTCTGGTATAAAAACGAGCCGACGAGCTCAGACGGGGGGGGGGTATTCTGGAAACCTCGCGCGATGCGCAAAACTTTACGCCCAGGCTGGAGCGTGTCGTGCCTATTGCACGGGTGACGAGGTCACGGTAGTGGCGCGGGAGTAGCGTCAGAGGAGGCCTCCCTAGATATGTGGGGTATCCACAGAGAAATACAAGTGTGTAGTTTCGGAGCAGAAGTTGGTTATTGTACGTACATGTAAATAAACTTGTACATACTTGTAAATGTCTGTGTGTTTTTCTCCATGACGCCACAATATGTTGATATGTAGTTAGTTCAAGCAATTTTCAAAAATTATGCAAATATGGAAATGCATAAAGTGCATATCTTTAATGATAACCCTGATACTAGTGTTCTATCACTTTCATAGTAGGATAGTTACCATATTTACTGGGTTTGTCCAACTTTTACCTCACTGCCATCTAGAGGAGCCTAGAATCCTCCAGGGGAGCTCAGTGACCATGCTGCTTGGCTGGGTCAAGACCAGCCTCAGGCACCCTGCCTCCCAGCAAGCCTTACCTTCAAGGTAGTCAATCCATCTAGACCATTCCAATATGCTAGATGTAGCCTATGAGCCTATCTTGGTTTTGCAGCTTTCTATGGGAATTAGGGTATTGTTCTGGATAGTGCCATTCTAAAGGCTTGCAGCATAGCAACAGAGGGTATTTACATTATTGGGTAAGGTGCAGGATGAGAGTTCAAGGATTATACATCTGGAACTGGAAATGATTTTCACCTCAATTAAAACTGAAAACATCCATGTCTTATGCAGGATTGAAAGTCATTGTCTTGATGTAACTGATTCTTGAGCATTCCTGCTCCAAGCCAACCTATCAATGTCAGAATATTTGTTCAGAGTCATATGATTTATTTATTTCAAGAATATAATTGTCATTTGTGATAACCATATTTTTGAGCACGAACATTTCTTTATGCTTTCAATATTTTTCTTGTGGTAACTCGCTTAGATCAAACAATTTCTGTAAAAAAATTTTATTTTGCAGAATTAGCAAATGCTGGAAGACCTTTATTTCCAGGGTCAGATGTAGACGACCAACTTAAAAGAATTTTTAAACTTTTGGGGACACCTACTGAAGAAACATGGTCTGGTATAAGTCAACTTCCAGATTACAAGGCCTTCCCAGTATACCATCCTAGTATGTCATTTACCCAAGTTGTGCCTAAACTTAACTCCAAAGGCAGAGACCTTTTACAAGTAAGTGAATTCTTGATTTTTTTGTTTAGAATCCAGTTTTGTACACATTTTCAATAAAAAATAGAAAATGTTTGAAATAAAAGTTTAGTGAATTCTTTTGAAAATTAACATTGAAATTACTGTAATTTCCTCTTTCTCAAAATTAAAATTAATTATTGGTTTTAGTTTTAATTCAGGCAGTGTCAGTCCTTCAAAACCTCGAATTGTTACGGAATTTATTATTCACTGGAAAAATCAGAATTCTTTAATTGCAATGGAAAATATAGTGTGGAAATATTGAAATTAAGAAATTGTTAAAACTTAAGCACAAATAGGAGAAGAGCATAAAAATGCAGTTCTGAAAAAAATGCTGTCAAAATTTAATTTGTCGAGTAATTTAATGCTCATTCTAACACACATTTCCGGAAACAAGAGAAATCTTACGCCCTCCATATACAGACAAACAATGTGAGGCAAAGGAGCAAACGACATTGGCGGAATGAGCGTAGGGTGTTGGAATGGAAATCAATAAACCAAGAAATATTCTAGAACTCACTAAGAATAATATCGTAGGCTCCCGCGGCCAGAGTCATGATCTGGGCTGTCCGGGTGACGCCGCGTCGAAGGCTGGGGTGCCGACCTTTCGACCGACATATCGCGGTCCTCTTCAGGTAGTACAGCCCTGAAGAGGACCGCGATATGTCGGTCGAAACGTCGGCACCCCAGCCTTCGACGCGGCGTCACCCGGATAGCCCAGATCATCACTAAGAATACCCACAGTATCAGAAACAAGATACAGTAAACCCGCCTAAGCCGAAATCGTTTGGGTCCAACATTTTTTCCAACTTGTACGGTTTCTGGCTTATTCAATTTTGCAATAAAAACTGTCAATTCACAAAACGCAATCGTTCAAAAATGGAATAGGATATTTGAGTAGTTTATCTCTCCTAAAATCTACAGTTCACAGAAACGAAGACTTCCTGGGAGAGACAAAAGAAATGGCATTCATAAACGCAACACAAAGTCTAATGAAACAAAGAAGTCGGGTATTCTAGGGTATTCTGTGTTATGCCCTGTGCGATGTTCATTTGTCTGTCACCGCAGTGACGTAACTTAACATTCAAGTGCTTTTTTATAAAAGTGAATTGGTAATTATGCGGTGGATAGACTCAAGGTTGTTTATAGTGAACGCGAGGGTCGAAGGTCACGCGAGGGCTCGCCGTGACTTGAATCAGGGCAAGCGAAGCGAGAAAACATGTTTTTGAAAGTAACGTCACGAGGATATGACGTTGCATCTTGCCGAATATCTTTGGAGACAATACTGTAAAAGACCAAATAGAGATCATTTTTGGGCAATGATAGAAGATATAAGAGGGTTGTACCCTGGGCGTAACTAATAATTCAATTTAAGGTTATAATCATTGTGTCGAATATCCATTCCTGTATCATATTTTTTGCGCTTGGGTTGGCAGTATGATTCCAACTAGTGGTGGGGTTGACGTCAGTAAATATACATCACACTCCGCTCATAACCAAGTCTGTGTTAGGATCCCCAAGCATTCCATAAAAAGTAAAAGAAATATTATTTTCTTCGATATTTGTAGGAACAGATATAATTTAGCTTCGGCGATTCGTCTAGGTCGTCGTGAATATGGCGGCAACTACCAATAAAAAAATATTTTCTCCACTCATTCTTGATTCTATCTTTGTTTTTAAGATGTCACACACTTGAATTTTCCGAACTTTAAATTTATTTTTCAAAACCTTCACAGAAGTGATGAATCGTTGAACCCAATGCACACATTGCAAGAACTATGGAAGGATCACTCTTCGCGTCTCTCCTTCCTTCACACGGGCTTGTAGAGGTCAGTGCTATTACAAATATACAGTGGCTTTCGCACGAGTAGCATGGGAAATACGACGTTCGGACGAACGTAGCTGAGAAAGTAAACGGACGAGCACAGCTCTGATTACCTCTTGGTACGATGTTGCCGCACTTACAAGTCAAGGTTTAATTTTAAAACATTTGTTTTCCGTCTTATCCAGAATATTTAATACCGAAGTACTAAAATTTCTTTCGGTTTCTGGCTTATCCAGTGTACTTTGCATTGGAAACTAGTCCGTTCTGAGATTTTTCCGGCGAAGACAGGTTTCCGTCTTAGACAGGTTTTACTGTATTTAGTAATTGAATGTAATGGAAACTTACGTGGTTATATTAATTTTGTAGAATATGTAATTTTAACTATTTCAAGGTAAAACACCGGGTCATTTTTCACAAAAATACTATCTGCCATTTTTACTTTCGGAATTTTAGGCACACAAAAGTGATGATTTAGGCACGTAAAATACGTTACAAAATTTAGAATTTAGGTACTATTAGGCATGAAAATTGACGTTTTAGCTTACAAAATGACTAAACCAGACAAAGAAAAAACAGTAGTCATGAAAAAGTTGTATTTCTGGCATCTGAAACTGATCACAAAAGGATTAAATTAGGCTGTTATTATGCAGGAAAGTCACGTGATTTTACATTTATAAGAGAGACTACAAGCATATTTTATTCTTTCAGCAGTATACTATATAATCAATATTTTCTCCAAATTTTCTACAGTCACGCTTTGTCTTATCTGTTGAAATCATTTTGCAAGCTGAAAATGAAATTTTCCATTGTCACAGATTTTTAGGAGCAAACAAAATTATGCACGTTTCTCATGCTCACTTGACTCACACACACACACACGCGCGCGCGCGCCCTAAAAAACAAGAAACAAACAAACAAACACCAACCTTGTTCCATACGACCCATTTAACCATTGCACCGTATTTTGTAAGCTTCGCGTTTCCGACAGTAGGCTTTTGCCAGAACTGTCCTTCTCGCCTGGATTGCGTAGACGACGCGGCGCAGCAATGAACCTCAACCTGTCAAAAGCGCTGCTGCACCGGGAATGGGTGCAATTGCCTAAGAAGTGCGTGCTGACCGGAGACGAGCGTGCAGCATCCTCTTTATGTTGACTTGCAGAGCTTATGTTCGGTGTGTTGGGTAGGAGATTTCTGTGCATAGTCGATTGCGTATTTTATCACATAATATTCGCGTTTTTGGAAAGTATTTGCGTTTCCGTAAAACGAATTTCAAAAATTACCATTTAAAATAAATATAATAAAATATTATTATATTAAAATAATAAAATATCATTCTTGAAAATTACTTGATTTAAGCAGTTTTAGGCAAAAACATATTAAAATATACATTAGCTATCCTTTAAGCGCATGTTAAGCACTATTAGACGCTTTCAGTAAATCTATTTTTTCATGATTCGTAAACATCTGCAATTATTTTCCACAACATGTTAAAGGAACTAAGTAGGAATTTGTCCTAAAATCCGAGGTCTATTGATGAAGTTATAGAATTTATTTATTTTTAATTCTTAAATACAAATAAACACTACCAAATACACCTAAATCTTTGTAGCCGGGTTTGACTTCGTCTGTTGGGTTTTCTATTGTGTCGCGTGACATCTAACCGACTTTTTCGAAAGAAACTGTGTCAATTTATAAAACTAGCATATTACATTGAACCAAAAACAGGATTTTAATCATGGAATATTTCGACCATTAGGAAGCCGAATTCACCGTCTGTCACTGTGGCAAAATTACTATTATTAGTTCCAAAATTCATTACATTGTCGTGTGTAATAGAAACCCCTTACCAAGTCTTATAAGTAAAGCCAACATTAGATTCTCATCGACCATGTTAATATTATTTGTATTTTTTCAGGAATAAAATTTTTCATATTCTATTTTATCCTTTTGTCCAATTTCTGAGGGATTAATTATTCAATTGCTTCATTGGATTCATTTATTGTCGGTTTCCGAAGCATCTCTATCTTTGAATTCCATTTTTAAAATGTTCAGAGCACTGTAAGTCTGTCACAGACATCAAGATTCTAGGTGGCTCTGGCGCCGTGGGCGATTGTTTATTGGCACTCGCACATCGTGAAATATTGCAATAAGAAATTAAAATAAAGTAAGGAAATGTGTTATAGTGTGAATGAAAACGTGTTACGACACACAGGCGGAAATAATACATTACTCGCTTGGAATTCCAGCCTCGGCTGGAAACGTCTCCGTCCTTACGTCGTAAATTTCTATAATCTAACGTGTAGTCGAAACCACTTTGTGTGGATGCCTGGTACTGAAAAATTGGTTTACTGCAAAACGTCTGTCTGTCTGTGGTCAACATTTAAACCATTCGGACGATTTTCTCCAAAATTAATATTCTCTAATCGACCAGACCGAATTTAGCGATCTGGGAATTTGAAAACGATATTTTGATTTTTGGGCGTGCAGCAAAGTTGGCTGGACTCTTTTTTTGATCTCTCTAAATTTTCGAATTTTGTAAACTTTCACTATTTTTGGCGTCTTTCTACAACTACTATATTGAAGATAGATTTTTACTTTCTCGCTGCTGCTTACGCAGTAGAAAGTTTTGTAATGCTGCCCCAAAAAACTGATAATTTTCGGCAGAAAAACTCTTCTTACACCACCCTGCTAACGAAAAAGTGGATAAATCCAGTTGCTAAATTTAGAAAAAAATCAAACGTGTGGTGTAGCCAGTATCCATGTTTTGTGGGTCTTTGATTCCGAAAAATTGAATGACGGCAAAAGGTCTGTCGGTACGTCCATCTGTGAACAACGCCAGCGGCTAAACTGTTCAGCCGGTTTTCTCCGATATTCCCTAATCGATCTGTCTGATATCACGACCCCTTGAATTTGAAACCGATGTTTTAATTTTGGGGGGTGATTTACATGAAGCCCTAGGATATTTTGAAAATTGAACGGATCCAGACATGTTTTACCGTAAACCATTTTTTCTGTATCATCTACTCACAAAACGTGGATTCTAACTAAACTTGCTAAAGGAAGTAATTTACTGCATATAGGAACAAGATTTATCCACTTTTGCGAAATCAGGGCGCCACAATACTACTTATTCTGACGAATATTCGCCTTTTTCCTTACAATAAAATTTCTTTTATCTTGTACTATTCCAATACTTTCTCTACAACTACGATGTTAAGATGGGGGAAGGAGGATATAGGCAATGCCTGGGTGCCTCCGACTCTCATCTTTGCCACGCTGCCACTTGCAGTGTTCCATGTTACTGAATTATGAATAAATAATAATAATATAATAATATTAATAATAAAAACATACAAACACCCATCGAGTCTCTCCTTACAACTCTTGACCCTCGTATAAGCCTTTTGTGCCCGTAACTCTTTTCAGCACCGCGTGTACCCGCGTCCTCACTGTAGCCTTTTTGCGTAGTTTTATTTTCAATTCTTTGAAAATATATACCATCGTACGATTGGACTATTTTAATATAAGATGTCTATTCTAAGGCTAGATTCTGCAGTGAAAATCGAATTCTACGGGAATTAGATGTGTTTTAATGCAAAATGTTTTGACAAGTCAGTACATGTTCAGTTCAAGTTTGATTACTACCTAATTTAAAGTGTCTATCTTATTAGGGTGAAAAGTCTAATGGATATAATTTTATGTTCATTTTGTTCCCTTTTGATTATGAAGATCATCTTTGTGTTCTATATTCATATTCGTAAATGTGGATTAAATTTATTATATTAAATAACTTTGAGCGTGACAGCAATCTTAGAAAACTAGGTACATTCATTTAATTTGTTATTCAGTGGAAAAGTAAGAGGAAAATGAGGAACTTCATTTATATTTCAAGAGAAAAGTTATTTTTATTAATAAAAATAAGAAATACACATAATTGAGGCTTGTTTCAAATGTTAAGAGATTATGGAATTCTTGAAACTTTTCTACAGACTTTTGGAAAGAAATGAACAAGGGAATTTATGCGACTACGATGTTCTGAAAAAAATAGCTTTTGAAGTTTTGAGTGTTAAATAATCTGATTTTGGATTCATCTAATTGTTGCGTACTCATAAACAGTACATTTTGAAATATTGTTGCTATCCTTGCTTACATATGCATTGGTTAAATCAGGGTGGCCAGCGAACCTAAAATCCTTAAAAACCCGAAAAAAAACGGGAATTTGAAAAAGCCTGAAAGAACTAGGAAAACCGTGAATTTGATTTGAAAGTCGGAATTTTCCGTTATTTTCATTTTTTAACAACATTTAGCACCAATTCACATACGGCATCATATTCAGTAAAGTGCAGAATTCAACTCCGTATATAATGGTGTTAAAATCGATGTATGATAAGTGTCGCGTGTTGGCTTGAGGATTGCGAAATTCTTGACTCACGCATAACACAATTTCAAATACTGCCGCTTGTGTAGGTGCATCGTGGGTAGCATACCTAGCACACAATAGCACCTAAATGGTTGCCTGTGGGTTGCACCTGCACGAACGAGATATTTGCGGATCAAACGTCTCTCCGGGAACTCAACCGCTGAGTTTCGATTAGTGTCGCGCGTTTTCTTTGATGACATCGGCTGTATCAATTTGCTATTTTTCGAATCGAAAAGACCATGTTATCACGTCCATGATATTCAAATGGAATTTTAACTTCTTTTGTAAAAGAGCTCAGTCGAGGCTATCTTTGCCTCGCCTTGCCCCTTTGCTTATAGCCTACACGGAGATTAAGAGTGACAGTGCCCGAATTGATAGAGAGTACAAAGAAAATGAACATGCGGTGATCTTGACAGGGTTGCGCGGCAGGAAATAAAAGTAGGTCTTATTTCTATCACTGCATTGTTTTTCAAGGCAGCACAGGTAGTTATATGAAATTAAAGTAAAAATGTTGGTACAAATTTATGGTACTCGATGTTTTTCAATTTTTCTCTCATGTAAAGTATTAGAAATAATGCTAACATAATCGAAACCTAACCAATTCAAACGAATTGCCTGCGGTGCAGCCCAGCGTTTATTTTGATAGCCAGGAATAGTAGTCATTTCAAACTTTTACAAATAAAACATACCTTAATCAGCGATCGAAATTTCTTGAAGTAAAGAAGTAATTTGTTAGTTCGTAGTTAATTTTATGACCTTCCATCAATCTACTTTCTTTTATAAGAATAGCAATAGCT
Source organism: Teleogryllus occipitalis (assembly GCA_011170035.1). Taxonomy (NCBI): domain Eukaryota; kingdom Metazoa; phylum Arthropoda; class Insecta; order Orthoptera; family Gryllidae; genus Teleogryllus; species Teleogryllus occipitalis. The sequence continues at coordinate 543,143 of BLKR01000091.1, read as the reverse complement.
TCCAAAAATCTCTCAAATTGTGTACACGAAGCCCAGGAAATTCGAAACGTGCAACGATGTTTGATGCCAAATTACACAAAAAATACTCATTTTCGAAAAATTCATCATGACCTTATTTGAAGATTTGTTTTTGATGCACATCTTTCATTAAGGAAAAAAATGTATCTTCACAATTGAAGTTATAAGAAGAGGCAGAATTATTTTTAATTTTTTTCAATCTTCGAAAAATCGAGCATATTAACCAACATAAGACTTGCACCATTCTTTTAAGAGTCCTTTACGCTATCTAAGGTCAAAATATAATTTTTTGTTGTTTTTTAAGAAAAATTGTTTAAGAAATGTCAATGACAAGATTTCGCAAAAATACTCATATTTTCGAAAATTTGAACATGACATCATATAAAGATGTTTTGATGAACACATTTCACCAGGACAACTAGTGGTGCTAAAAGAGCTCGTACTTTCTCGCCATTTACAATTGAAATTAAATATTTTTTATTCAAAACTTTAAAAGAAAATATATTCTGGCATTGAATTCATTTTTAAGTTTGCAGTGTATTTACAAACATTTCGGATGAGTTTTTTAGCCTTGCTACTACTACTTGCTACATTATACTTCTACTTCGTAAGCAGTATACGAGAAAGTAAAATAATTAAAAGTTCATAAATTATACGATACTAACAGCGTTGGCAAACAAATGCAAATAGATCCAAAAATATACAATAGTAATTATTTAACACTATGATATTATAATATTCTACAAATATATAAAAGTATTAGTTTATATTGTCGCGAACGAAAAGCTGATTTCAGTGCATCACCTGATTTCAGTGCGGCGTTACAACGAGTTACGACCAACAATGACCGCTCATCTATTCATTTTCAAATTTCACACAAAGAACGCAATTTAAAGTGGAATAACACAACTATAATATAAATAATAATTAAATGAGAGAAAATAATATACAAATTCTAACTTACATAGCATCCAACTGAGTAAATTGGTACGGGCGGCTGAAGGTTAGCAATCTTTATTTCATGTTTATTTCAAATAGGTTTTAAGTAATTTTCAAGAGATTAATTTGTAACTGTATAACAAAATCTCTAATGTAAGAAACGAACAAAGAAATATTGAATAATATACACTTTCTAACTTACGAGTCAATCCATTTTAAGTGGTCTAGCAGTTGTCTCTTGACCATCTCGAAAGAAAAATCATATTTTGTACACAAATTTGATTTTGCTGTTCAAAAACATCTTTGATTTATTTTTATTGTATCTGGTTTACAAATGACGGCCATTTTTATTTTACGCCGTGCGCCATTTTTTGGCGTTTGTAGACATTTACTCTTTTCTAAATTACTCAGCTATAGTTTGTTCTAGCATTCTAGAATAAAAGGCATTGGATTCAGTATACTCTGGCGTACAAATCGAAATATTATTTACCAATTTTCTATGTTTTTATTTGAGCAATATTGGCAACAAAATCTATGGAACGTGAATGAACCAAGTTCTATTTTCAGAGAGTTATTTATCAAAGATGGAATAGAATCTCAGCCTTAATTTTTTTTTTTTTTTGTTTTTTTGTTTTAGTCATAACAGTGTAGTTACTTTCTGTAAAATATCATTTGTAAGTAACGTTCCTCTTTGAAAATTACAACCACACAAAAATTGGAATTTTGGATTTTTTCCAAATTTTCAACTGTAATATCTCTGTTGGGGTCCAGATATAAATCTGAAAATTGCAAACATACTAGATCTCTATGTTACCAAACTTCAGTAAAAATTTCTACATTTAGATTTAAATCAAAGTATTTTTTCTTCTAGAAAATCGTAAACTTTCGCAAAAACAGGCTTCATTCAGATGTCTCAGTGCATCAACTGTCTCTGCAGTCCCTCTGACCGGGAGGTCCTAGGTTCGAGTGCCGACTGCGGCAGGATTTTCGACAATAGCTTGTCAGCTAGGTCGAATTCAGTTGCTGTCTGGAGGAGAATTCTAGCGGCCGGCTGCTCTGATCGGTAGTTTTTCGTGGTTTCCCCAATCAACACCAGGTGAATGTCGGAACAGTACCCTAACAAACGGGCCACGGTTCGCGCGCGATCTTTCATTCCTCTCCCTTGCCCTATCTTCACTCCTTATACCCACACTTACATGCACTACACTACCATAAATGCCTGGAGATCAGTCAGGAACTTAGAGCTTGTTCTTGCTGGGACGGTGTCCCGCTGGAGGAAATACCTGGTTGATGAAAACCTCGCTAGCCAACGGTAGGTGGACGCCGGATCTCGCCGTCCAGCGGGGGGAGATCGCCGCCACCTCCCGAGAAAAAACATGCATGACTCTAATAGTTGACACGCCCGGAATCACTAACAATGAATCAATCAATATCGATGGCGCCATTTTTTTTAACATTTTGAAAATGTCCGAGAGGCTTCATGTGAAGCACCTCCCAAAATTAAAATATCGGTTTCAAATTCAAGGAGCCGCGACATCACTCAGATGGTTTGGGGAATATCAATTTTGGAGAAAATCGGCTGAACGGTTTAGCCGCTAGCGTTGTTCACAGACAGACGTTTTACCGTCAATCGATTTTCGGTATCAAGGACCCATAAAACATGGATTCTGGCTACACCACGTGTTAAAGATTTTTTCCCCTATATTTAGCAACTGGATTTATCTAATTTTTCGTGACCAGGACCCTGTAATAAGAGTTTTTCGGCCGAAAATTCCGTTTTTTCGCGCAGCATTACGTAATTTTCTCTTAAGAAGTTTCTTCTTAAGCACGGCAAAGTAAAAATATTCATAATTGCTGTTGTAGGAAGACGCCGAAAAAGAGTTCGAATTTTTTGCAATTTTCAAATCAGAATTTTTAACGAACATGAGACCTGCACCGTTCTTTTAAACGGCCTTCACACTATCCAACAAAATTTAATCAAAAACGTTGGAGCCATTTATTTCGGAAATTTTGAAAATGTCCCAAGGGGTACGTGTAAAGTACCCCTCAAAATTACAATATCGTTTTCAAATTTAAAGGGCCGCGAACGCCAGATCGTTTAAGAAATATCACTTTTGAAGAAAATAGTCTGAACGGTTTAGCTGCTAGCATTGTTCACAGACAGACGGGACGGACGTTTTACCGTCAACCGAGTTTTCGGTATCAAGGACCTACAAAACGGATTCTGGCTACACCACGTGTTAGAAGATTTTTTCTCCTAAATTTAGTAACTGGATTTATCCACTTTTTCGTTACCAGAGCCCGATTACAAGACTTTTTCGGCCGAAAATTCACCTCTTTTTCCCACATTACATCAATTCCTGTCTACTGCGAATGCGGTAGAAGGTAAGAATGTGTTGTAATGTGCGAAAAAGAACCTGGTCCCCCCCCCCCGTTCCTCGGCCGTTGAATTTTACGTTTGTCTTGTAACGGTCTTCAGTGTTCATGTAGACGGTAACAGAAATGAAGGAACAGCGAGCGGAAGTACGCACACTCACTATGTTAATAGCTTGTTGTATTGTATTTTGTAAGTATTCAAGTATAGTTTAATATTCCAACTTTATTTTTTAAAAGGTAAGCTTCTGTCAACATATATTTATTTTAACATGTATTAAAAAAGTACACTATAATTTGTGAAAATGTACAATTGCAAACCAGATCTGAAGATAGCTATAAGGCGTAGTCGAAAAGTCACGTAATCAAAATATAATATAATAAATTACTTTCGAATGTCAAAAGTTTCAAGTGGAACTGGTTGTGTTAATTTAAAAAAAATTATATAAAAAAAAACTAGTAATACTTTTTAAAAATGAATTCACTAAAATACTTATAAATAATGAATCGCATACAATTTCAAGTCTGTAAATTAAATAGATTCTGAGAAAATGTTCCTTACATTAACATTGGCGAGATAAGCCATTCCAGCTCCCCTTGAAGGATCTGTCGTGGAGGGTGTCCATTGCAAACATTATTATTATTATTATTATTATTATTGGTCCCAATAATTCTATGGAATCACCTTTGACCTCAGTGGGTCTCCTCAAGTTAATGGCAAACATTGATATTATAGGTTTATGAGTTTATAGAATTCTTCAATCTTTTCTCCAGACTTTTGAAAGGAAACGAAAAGTCAGTCCTTTAAAGAATTCAGTTCCTTCAACTCTTCCCTTTGATTAATTCTGTGATCAGTAGCTCTTTTTTGCAATTTCTATGCAGTTACAGTTCAGGAAAATTTTTGTTGTCGTTCTGGAAAATCAGGAAAAATTATTTTCCAAATTACATTCCTGATTATATTTTTGTATGGGTTTGTGCTTTTTTGAAAATTTTGTTATGATATTTGTGGAATATTTGTAGATTTACACAGGCCTTTTTATTAATATTACACCCCCTATCCTCCACTCAATGTCTTTTTACTCCTTTATGATCCTTTCCACATCCCTTACCTCCTTCCTTGGCATCCCATTTCTTCATCCATGTCTATTCGCTACATTCTTCTTGAAAATTATTTAGAGATTGCCAAGATTAGTGGTGACCACCAATCACGGAAAGTTGAGGAATTGTGGGTCAGGGAATTTGGTATTGCCTGGAAACGTCATGGGATTGTCAGAGATTCTTTTTCTTGTTTGGTATAGGGAGGTTTTTGTTGGTTAAACCAATTTGGTCTATATAATTGTGATTGTAGGCTTGATTTTAATTTAATTAATGTTAAATTGATTAGCATTGTTGCATGGAGTAGAGAGAAATCTGTGTTGTAAAGGTGTGCGTGTGAAATGGTGTATTCTTCAGCTAGCATGGTAATACAAGTACAGAAGAACTCCCATTATCCAAATTAAATAGGAATCTGGTCAATTCAGAAATGTGGCAATTTTGATGAATGAATAAAGCTCAGAAATACAGTTAATTCTTTAGACAGAGAAAAAATGCAACTTTAGTTCATTAAATTTAATTTATAAGTTAAAGTACAGAAACCTGGAAGTACTGTAAGATTTATTTAATAAAGAAACCACAACTTCAAAATTTGCCAGTATTGCATTGATTTAACTAGTTTTTATTATATTATTCTAAAATTTTTAATTCATGTATATTTAAAAAGAAAGTTTTTTTATGTAATAACATATTAGTAAGAACACATTATTCTGGTGATATTATATCATGAGAACAGTAATATGTGTTCAAACTTGATAGCTATTAAATACACATGCTTTCCTAAATTGGATATTAATTTCTTCCTTCTTTCTCCTGAAATTGATTTGGATAATTGGAATTCCGCTGAGAAAGTTAAGAAGATGAATTACTCAGTTTGCTTGAAGAGTAAATAGTTTTGTTTGGTTGATAAGTGTATTGAAATTCATATTTTGTGTTTTCTTACAGCGGCTCTTAGTGTGCAATCCTGCTTTGAGAATGCCTGCGGAAGATGCCATGACTCATCCATATTTCAGTGACCTCAGCTCTGCAATTAAGAATGATCGTTGCCAATGAACTGATTTTTGTAAAAGATTTGGGAATATTATTTGGTGAATAGGTTTACTCTTCTCATCTGTGTGAATTGCGAAGAATGGTTTATGATACATTTCAAGTAAACTTATATATTTAATTTTTCTTGTTAAAACTGTAATTTGAATCGTGTGAACTGTGAAATCCCTTCATTTGTATAATAATATAAAGTAGAGGGGCAGTGAGTTACATGATAGAATTGGAAGGAAAAACAGTTTATGTTGTAATGAATGGTATCTTTAGCCCACGAGTGAAGATAATTCTGGTCTGTCTTTAACAGTGTAGTTTATAAAAAGGAATGAATGTTCATATTTTATTTTGTTGTGGATGTGAATGGAGCAATGCAAAATTGGGGTTGGGGTGGAAATGGATACATTATTTGTGCATTGTAATTAATTGGTTAAGAAGAGTTGGAGGAGTTGGATAGCATTGAAACGTAGTAGAAGTTCAGAACTTCAGTACAAGGGTATATTTATGAAAACTATTTACAATTTTTTTCCTTTTGGTATTTCTTTTAATCTTTCTCTAATAATTTCATCAAAGGAAATATTTTTTTAAATGTTTATATTATTTCTAAAAGTTTAACTTTTTTATTATCATGTTCAAAGAACAAATTTTATTAAGATAAAAATCAGTCCTATAGTCATATGTACATATACATCAATTTTAGTTTTTTTGTATTTATTTTAATTATACCCAAAGGGGAATTTGTTTGAGTATTGAACAAACCATTGTACTATTTTGTATATAGAATATTTTAATATGATTTTTGTTGTTGTTTTAATTTATTTTAGTTTTTGCCTAAGGGATGGTTCATTTTATTTTAAGAATGAGTCCTTTTCTATATATCATTGTTTTCTATTAATTTTATTAGTTAAGTATATTTCAGTTGTATGACAATTGGGGTCAAGCCTCTTAATTAAATTATTATTAGTAATTTTTGTGTTTTTATTTATTTATGCTTGAACAAGTAAAAGCAACTCGTTATGTGAAGTTAATTGCTAACAGTACTGGGTTAGAAGATACCAAAAAAGGATGGCTCAGTCTGGAATTCTTGTGTGGGACCTGACTGCAAGTGGTTAATGGTTAGTGAAGGTGTTGGGATACATTACCTACTTAAATATAAGGAAAAGCATTCCAAAGGGTCCCATGCAGTTTTATAAAGAAAATATTTTTTGTACTGATGAAACGCCTGTGGGCAGTAAGTGTTCTATCTTTAATTCATCATCATGAGGTATTCTGCCTATGGACAGGTTTCCACTTGGTCTTCCTTCATTATGCCATGTCTTCTGCCTTACCTTTCATTCTTTTGTAGCAATCTTTTCTGCTTAAGTGTCCAACATCTGTGACCTTCATCCTCTTCCGCTTTCCCCCAACTAACCTTCAGTTGCATCTATTAACAGGCAGGTGTGGTCCATGCCTAAGAGTTCATGGGCGTCATCCCTCCTGTTTTTGTAACCTACTTGTGTGGTTATTTAAAATGTAATAAACTACTTTGTTGATGAGTGATTCAGTGTTGGTAAATTCAATGATATTTTTGCTTCTGCAATGCGAATTCCTGCGTTTTTCACAGTCACACCGCTGACCGCTCGACCTGGGCTCGGCGGAAAGTACCCGCTTAGGTAGCTCAGGGCATCAGTTGATGTCACTGCAGTGCCTCTGACCGGGAGGTCCTATGGTTCAAGTTCTGACATGACAGGATTTTAGACACTAGCTTGATAGGTAGGTCGAATTCAGCCCCTGACTGGAGGAGAATTCTAGCGGACAGCTGCTATGATCGATAGTTTTCAGTAGTTTCTCCGATCAACACCAAGCGAATGCCGGAACAATACCCTAACAAAGGGGCCACGGACCGCGCGCGATCTTTCATTCCTCTTCCTTGTCCTATCCACTCCTTACTTACACCCACACTTACATGCAGTACACTACCATAAATGCCGGGAGATCAGTCAGGAGCTTAGAGCTTGTTCTGGCCTGGACGGTGTCCCGCTGGAGGGAGATACCTGGTTGTGGAAAAACCTCGCAAGCCGACGGGTAGGTCGGCGCTGGATCTCATCATCCAGCGGGGGACTATCACCGCCACCTCCAACGATAAAACATGCACTACACTGACGGGACTAATGTCCTTAGCAGTTGACGCGTCCGGAATCACTAATCAATCGGCGGGAAGAGCCTGAGTTGCCAGGGCAACTTCCCTCTCTCTCTATGCTTTCTTGGTCGCAGCAGTATCCAGGGCTAAGCGAAAATGATGATGCAGTGCCTCTGAGCCCTCGAGCTCCATCGCGCTGCGAACCCCCCATGGCGCCGCACTAACGGGCTATCGCATCACCCAACTTCCACGCGCTTACAGCAAACTCGAGTTTTACATCTGATGGAGAGGGTGAAGGCTATCTTAAAATCAGTGTTTGAACATCCGTTTTATGCTTGAGGTTCGAATAATGCTATAGTTGTAGTGTATGTGTAATCTGGTGTTCATTTATCTCTCAAAAATTAACAAAGTTGTTAATCTTGTTATAAAAAGATTCATCTACAAAGATACGCTTGAAATCAAAAATCTTCTCCCTGATCAACCGGTTATGGAAATTGAAGCGTCTGTGAAATCAGCAAAATTAGTTGCAAGTACTCCACCGCAGAAGTGAATTTAGAAATGCAATCTTTATTCCAAGTTATGCTGTAAAATGGAATGTGAAGATTTTTTTCGAGAAGTATGCAAACTACATTTAATTCTCAATAATCCAATGCCAGTAGCAGAACGCGCGTTTACAACAATGAAGCAGATTAAAATTATCTCGGAAATGCAATGACGACTAAGGAATTGTGCGCTTTCACAATACTGTTAATAAAGAAGTAATTTGAGCGTGAAACATAACTTTAGTGCATTAGTGGAGAAATGTGTGCATTTGAAAACCGGACGATTAGATTTGCAATTCAAGTAAACAAGGTAAGATTAAATTTTCCCCTTTCTGACGAAGTTGATAGTGGTCATAATTAAATCATTCCGAATTTAGCGGAAATTTTAACTTTGTAACTTTAAGACTACGTTTACAGGGGTCAAGATTAAAATGCATTTAACAAGAAATTAAAGCATTTTCAATGTTCGTTTTATTAATGTAACGAAAGTTCTCACAGACAAACTAGCTGCACAGGACACTATCCCCTTAACAATACGGAAGTAATGGACCAAAAGTCAGTCAGTATTTGCGTGCATCGGAAGGATCTCGGAACGTGCCGAGCACCGAGTCGTCTGTGCGAACCATTATCACGTGCGTGGGGCGTCAGATGGCCAGCAATCAGGACCGTCGTTTGGTTTGATGCTTCGAGGCGCGTAAGTATTGTCTGAAAAATTGATTATGTCATTTTGTCATAATTTATTCTGAAAAGTTAATCTAAAAATTAAAATGTGTGTTAATACTTCCTTTTCTGGTTAGCAAACGAAATGTTAAAAAGATTATTAGAGGGATGGGATTAAAATTTCATTCGTGTTCAGATGATTTCATATTGCTTTTTCAACTTCCCATGAGAGAACAAGAATTCATTAGACCCGAATGTTTCATATTTTTTTTATCATCTGCGGGGCCCTCTCAGCGAGCCTCGTCAGCCTGTGCCCAAAGACGGCCCTGCCAGCAACGGGCGTAACGCTCACCTCTGCTAGATCTCGGAAAGGACCGGCTGCGTGCTGCTTTCCTCGCTATCACGGCGCGATGTTAGACGAGCTTTTCGCATTATTATTATTATTATTATTATTATTATTATTATTGCTAATTATACTTTCTAATATTTATGCTTATTTACAATAATTATTTGATAGTGATCCTAATTAAAATGTATTTACTGTGAACGTTAATAAAACTATTAAAGTTCAACAAGCAACAACATTAATACAACTATTAACAGCAAAACCCTTAAATTATCTTACCCACAGCCATTACTACGCATTTTCATGGATTGTACATGGTTGAGCCCCTTCAGGTAAAATCCACGAGCCAACTGCTACCGTTAAAAGGTATCATCTGATGTATCCAATCCAGTCCCTCGTCCTCTTTCTCATTACTTTCAATCTTCTCTTTTCTCCCTTTCCCTTCAACATCGCCTCTTTTGTCACTCATATCTCTCCAGCTAAACCCCTTTCATTTTTTCCAAAAACACATTTCAAGTGCTTCAAATCTCCTTTCATTGCGTTACCGCATTGTTGAGGTTTCTGACCCATAGAGCAAGACATTCCAAACTTAGCACTTCACAATCCTTAATATGAATTAAAATTTAAATAAGACGGAAAAATGCATGAACAAAATCCAAACTTTCAACCTTGTTCTGATGATCGAAGTGTTACTATTGTAACCTAACTGCAATTTGACAGAATAGCAAACTGGCAAGTTTTATTTATTTAAAGGGAGTATCTTAAGGGTAGGTTGTTTGGAATCAGATGGAGTTTGATATTATATTTTATCACATTAACCCTTAAATGGAACACTGATCCCTCAAAGACTGATCCCAAACCAAAATTTCCAGATTGTACCATTCACTTGTGAGCGTAGGAGGGCTGTTGTATTTTAAAGAAAAGGATAGTTCTATATTATTTTTACAAACCTAGTTTTTAATTATTAATTCAAAACATCAGCCTATTTTGTTTTTATCTTAATTGCTTACTAATGTATTGTTATACAGTTGATAGGTAAAGTGGGAGTGATACTGACCCTGGTTTGTATCAATGGTATCAATGATGGTTATGCCCAAGAGAGATGGGAGTATTTTGTCGTACATTCCAATATGCCACTTCTGTTATTTCAGATGAATGTGGCAAGGTCACCTATCTTCTGGCATTGAGTATGAGTTTCAGAGAGTTGATTCCAATAAATAAACCCAATTGTCTTCATTGTCAAAATGAGAAGTAAATTGAAGCTTTTCTGCAGGTATCAAATATTGTTGTGACCACTTTCCTCTCCTACCCATTTTAAATGCATTTTATAAATGTGGCAAGGGTCTTCTTGGGATGTAAATATCATTTAGCAATGATGTAAAAATTGAAGTCATAATTGAATTTTCTGACAATTTAGAGTTCTGTATGTTTTATAAATGAACATAAAATTCTGAAAAGCTTCTTTGTACCTCAATGAAAAATTCATCAATATTGTTACTTTAATTCCAAACCACAAGACACAATTACCGTCAGTTGCGCCATAATTGCTATGTGCGATTGAGGACTACTTTTACGAAACTCAATGTTACAAACTTTTCATAACTGAGATATACACGAAATTGTGAACGGTAAAACCAATCTTAATTTATTAACGTTTTTAATGTCTGCATATGTAGTTTAATGTGATAATTTCTAACTAATTATTGAGCAGACAATAACAATGTCGAAAAATACTATCTAGTTCAGAATAAAAATTATCACCTAGGTGCTTGCTTGGGTAAGCCGTTTCTTATTGGTTGATAAAGTTGCAATTCTTGCATACTATTAGTTGAATTTTCACGAGTGGAATAGTCATAGTAAGACCTATCTTAACCTTTTGCTCTCAAATGGCCAGCTACACTGGAAACACCTCACTCCGAAAAAGCTTTTATATTTTCCGGGTAAGCACTGCTCTTGGCCAGCGCCGATGCCTCCTTGACTGACTATTCACTTTGTTGCCCTCTTTTTCCCGGACATGCCCACTCTATAGGTCCGTTTCTTTTGGCCGAATTCGTTTTGACTGTCCTCTATTGTTCTCTTGTTTGAAAAAGAAAGCCTAACTTCATATTTTCAATTTACACGTGGCTCACGGACAAAACGCTGAGAAGGTGGACACCCTGAGGTAACTTCCCTCAGGACACTACTTAATTGGAGCCCCGACAATTTTTTCTTTCACAGCGAAAAATATATTTAGTTCTATTTTAAATAGACCGATATAAGTTATTTCTGTTGCTTGGAGAATTGAATTATGTGTTTTTCTTTGTGTGTATGTGGGGGGAAGGGAGCGGATCTTTTGATTGAAATAAGGGACCCTCGTGGATCTACTGCCCCGGGCTTCTTTGTTTTCTCTGGACGCTCCTGCTCACTAAACGTTTGTCTTGGAACACATTGGAAACCTGTATAAAATACGTTAATGAGAAGAATGTGGGCATAGATGGCAAAGCGGTGTGGTTTACTTACTGGAAATGGAAACCACTTTTGGTCTTCCCGTGTCATAGTACCAACCTCATGTATTGTCAGAGTGAAATGTGGATTGATTTAGCCAAACAACATAACTAGTGTATTTTTTGCAAGCATGCACAACGAATGGAATGACGTATTTATAGCCTCAAACTTGTAAAGCGATGAGGTGATTCGCTAGGTGCGTTTCCAACTTATTGACGAGGTTCCGGCCTCAGGGATTAAAAATAACCTCCAGTAGGTCCAACGCGTTTTATTCAAAAATAGTTCTTGCCCAACTCTTTTCTTACAGGTATCAAATTATCTTACCCACCTTATTACCAACCAAACCATCTTACCCATCTTACCCACCAAATTATCTTACCCAGCAAACCTTACGCTTCGCTACGTTTGTTGACGTTCAGAAAGAGACTTCCGTCTTCGACCTACGCGATTAACATTCAACCTTTTGAGTCTTCCCAACACCTAATTGACATTGAACACATTAGGCTTTTTTGACGATACCACTATAAACATCTCTCTTTGTTTCTCATAATATTCACTAAGCTCAGACAATTCATTGCCATATACACATATGCTGTGTGCTATATACGAACCAATCATCGTACAGCTGGCAAAACGACTAATGAAAACTTACAATTGGTATGTTGGCAACAGACTTCTTTCAATTAAGAACGAATGCCTCCTAGATTTCCTGTAAGAAAACTTAGCCGGCCAAGCTTTTGAACAGTTTTGTTATTTGAAAGAATTAGTGAACTAAAATTGACGGCGAGGATTAAAAAAATGTCACGTCACCTAAAATTGCTAATATACTTTAAACAAAATGATAATCCAGAGACTAGTTCAGAATTTGTGATAAGTCCTCAATACTTTTTTTTGCAATTCTACCTAAAATGGTAATATATACATATTTTTTCATTAACGTAAGCACTATCGCCTAACAAAGATTGTAGAAAGAGCGAAAACTATTTTCATTGTAAAATATAATCTTAACTAATTTTTGTGTCAACATACCCATAGTTCTTTCTCGATTTCTAAACCAGATTTTATCAGGAAAATAAGTTCCAATGAAAACTGTATGTAACTGACAATGAATGTAATGACTGGTGCTACGTATGTGGAAATGGAAAATTAAGATTAAATTCTACCACCAACAGGAGTTACTACAATATGTATTAACACTTTTTTGTGTGTATAATGTCTCCTCTCAGCAATCCTCTTTCATGCTCTCAGTGTCCACTTTTTCATGCTGAAATTTGACATCCTTAATCTCTGATAACCCTGAGCGGAAACAAAGGTTTTTCGTTTCTGTCGACTCCCACTGGCCAGGAGTGTGTTCGAGGAATTTTAACTTCTATCACTGGCCATCAGAGCTTTTGAAAATAGACTATCGGAAAAAAATCAGTACTGGTTCAGACATGGCAGTGACCCCTACTGCTGGCCGTCTAGGTACTAGATACATTTTCTTAAAAACCTATCAAGAGAGCAAAGGGGTAAGTGGCCACTAATTGTCCCGTCAAAAGTAGACAATAAAGCTGGCCGCATTATTAAGGTTATGAGGCTACTAGGGGAGAACATCGGGATAATTATTGTTTATGAACAATTTTTTTTTAAAATATTTGTAATTATCTTAAACTACAAAATTCGACGTAATCAAGGAATCGAAAGTCATTTGCCGTCTCTCGTCTCCATACGTCTCCATAAGTCAAACATACCCATGACGCCATTCTTTCTGTTACTCGAAAAACTCATTTTCTGTTCTCACCGAACCGAATAATCAACGAAACGGCGCTATTTCCATTCTGTTGACACAGTAATACTTGCCATGTGGTCCACCAATGATTCCGGCAAAAATTGATAGTTAATAGACGTGACCGTTAGGGTAATCAAGATTATAAGGTTATCGGAAGCGTAAATCATATCGAATTGTGCTTCTTGTTCAGGTAAGCTTCCGCGGCTCGAGTCAATGACTAGTTGGCTGTGCGGGTGACGCCGCGTAGTGGGCTGAGAGGCCGACGTTTCGCCTGTCATGTCGCAGGCTTCCTCACTGCCCTGAGGAAGCCTGCGACATGACAGGCGAAACGTCGGACTCTCAGCCAACTACGCGGCGTCCAGCCAAGCCAGGACAGCCAAGAAGTAATTGTGCTACTTGTTTTGAAGTAAAGCACGTACTCTTTAACATTTTTAATTGCTGTAAATGACAATGCAGTTTAAACAGGGTCCATAATTTAAATTTAGAATCATTTGTCTCCTGCCTCAAAACACTCTCTTCGTGTCACTCATTCTCTTAGTCGAGGAACTCACTTTCCCGCTTGTGGGAGATACCAGATTGGGGAAAATCTCGCTAGCCGACGGTAGGTGGGCGCCGGATCTCGTCATCCAGCGGGGCAAGATCACCGCCACCATCACCATCACCCCAACCCCGAGTAAAACATGCACTTCTCTTACGGGACAATGACATTACTTGTGGTTCCGGGCGCGGCAACTGCTAATCAATTGAAACGTGCCGGGCCGCGAGGCCAGATGGCCGTTTGAATTGGGGAATATTTACGCGCATCTTGTGAGAACATCAATCAGTTCCACACACAAAAAGGACCGTTATGTGAAAGTGATAAACTTGTTTAACCAACAATAGGCTTGCAAAGATAATCATAGTAAAAACACTAAAATTAAATTATTGTGATTGTTTTCAGACTTGTGTACATTTCAAAACAATTATTCAATCAGGATGAGATGACTATGCTACGGAGGTCCTGCGGATTATGAGATTTCTGCCAGTGTTAAGAAAAATTCATTATCCCCATTCAATTCTCTTAGTTACATGCTACTACACGGTGTGTTGTGTTATTGAAATCAAACTACAAAAACATGAAAACAACAGTACTTTCACAGAACTATGATGAATTTTAAATCATGGACAATTCATGTTTTACCAAGGACTGCTGTACTCATGATTTGAAATCTAGGGTTTACTAAATTGTAAGATATCAATTAACTTTCAAGATGAATAACTCAAGAAACTGTTTACAGTAAAGTACAAAGAAATAATGTAGAATGTTAAGTCTCTTACACTGAGTCACTAATCATTGTTGAAGGTCAGGGGGGGAGATAAAGAAAAGTTATAGAATTCATGAAAATGATCATGCTCTTTTAATAACACCATCTAATCCTGCAAGAGTAAAACAAGGCCAAACATGCTAAAAACATAATTAATTTGAATAAATATCTGTAAAAGCTTAATTGTTTTACTTACAATCAGTAACTGTTAACAATGATATTGATGAAAAAGAAGTTTCAACATACAATGAAAACAATAATTGGTGTAGTCACAGTGATATACTGATGTAGTTTCATTGTATTTTCAATGAGGAAGGATTATATTTATCATAGAAACTATTACATGTTCAAGTTATATTGGCACTGAAGATGATGGGTTTTGAAAAAAACTCAAGTTTTCAACAATTTTTTCTTACAACGTATCAGAGTGCAAATTAATTGTACTCATCATGTATTACATTTACATTAAGCCAACCAAATATATTTTTTAAACTTTCAAAGCATTATCATTTCAACATTATTCTTAAAAATATGCATCCTAAATAATTTGAATTTTGTAATGTTGAGTTTTGTGAAAACAGTCCTCAATTTGAAAATGTTAACTTTTCATAAAGGAATGTTTGTGAGATCCTTTAATTGAAAGTATCTCAGAATGCAGTGAGTTTGTATTTGCAAACTTGTATGTTTAAATATGTACATACTCTGTGTATTGAAGATCCAGGAGTTGTACAGTAATTTGCAATTCCCTTAGGTTGTTGATTCAGAGAATAAAACTATTGGTTTGTTGTTAGGAAAAATATGAATGTGTACTGAAAGAATAGCTCAGTTACGTATTTCAAGCCTCTTAATTTCAAGACTTAAAATTTTATATACTTTTTTCCTTCAAAACATTAATTATATACTAATGATCTCAGAACATTATAGTGATTTCAGAATTGGTTTTTAGTCATAAAGCAAGCAGGAAAGGAGTATGTATGTTGCTATTGAAATGTACAGTGACAATCGTGGAAATTTAGCATTTTGGATTTGCAACTTATATAATATTCTTTTTTGAAAGATTGAGAATATGATTCATGGAATATCCCTCATACACCTATTGGATAGGCCCTATCCTTTTTTTTCCCTTTGAAGTTTACATTTTTGAATATTTAAGAAAGTTCTCCTGTTATTTGTCTATGATACATTTTGGAATGAGCTGTTATGGTGCATTTGCGTTAATTAATATCTGAAGGACAGTATTTTAATTTTGCATTATATATTGTATTAAGAAATGTGAATACCTCTTTAAGCTGGTCTTTTAAGACAAAATTGTCTAGAAACACAGTCATCTTTAGGAAATATTGTAACTGAAATTCCCTGACTTTATGCATTGGCAAATTTCTCATGTTTGTCATTCCCTTCCTATTCCATGTAATGCTTGTTGTTTACCAATATGGTTTGTTACAAATTTCACCCATTGAAAATATGATTTTTCTAATTTTCTTTTAAAATGGAAACATCGTGTACAAAAACGATTGTTTCCTTTTTCCATTAACAGTAGCCATTGCAATTAATGGAACCAAATAAAATGTTTTGAAATGAACACAGTCTTATTATCTGTTAAAGTAACAAGGTCCAATAATATAAAATAACACTTATTCATATTTGTATAGTTAAGTAAGATATGAAAGATCCCAATTAAAAAATGATTTTCGGGTTCACTATATTTGTTAATGCTGTATGTGATGTGCAATAGTTGAGCTTTACTTTTACATTTAGTGGTGCATAGTTCCAAAAGTACTTACTGTGCCTGTCATTCAGATACCTCCAATTCATTTGTGGAAGCTTAAAAGGAACTATTCAAAGTGAGCCGTAAGTTGAGGAAACTAAAGAAGTTACATTTCAGGAAAGGACCCTCTTTCGCACATTGGTTTTCAAACGGAGCATATATACTATACATCATCATTTAATTTTAAATGATAACATAACCTCAACTAAATATCCACAAATATAAATGAAGTATCCAAATTTCTCATAGAAATTTTATATTATAATATTCAAATGAAATTATCATCAAATCAGACTTGGGTTCAATTTCATCACTATTGTATTTATATTTATTTATAACTAACAGAAATCACAAATAGCCATATTGTTATGATGTTATGTAACCCTCAAGTCAAACATTATATAAAGTTGTAACTTGTGAAAACAATGATTACCTACAATAATCATAAAAATTACATAAAATGACAAATCTTATTATTTAGCAATACATTTCTATGATTCAAGGGTCATTATCAGGATTAGTACTTTATAAGTTATAAATATAAGTAACATCAATTAAATGGGACCTCATGAAATACAACCAAAATCCAGATCCTGTTTGTTATGAAGTGCAGACTTCAAGAAATGTTCAGGAAGCACAATTTCATTGGACGTCTCTTCATAATTAGGATTCATTCTGACATTCTAAGTTTTTTGTTAATGCTTCCCGCTTGGAAGTATTCAATTAAATAGTAGTTTTGGAAGTTAATGAAATTGAGTATTATTTTTTCTCAAGAAAATTGTGTAGCATTAGATTCAATGTTTACTTTATAGTGTGTGCTGAAAAAAGGTACTAATCCAATCACACCAGGAAAATGAGAGATATTTTCAAATAAATTGAAAAGATGAAAATTTAAGGAATATAAATAAACGAGTTAAATATCAGTTAAAAAATATGTGAAGAGAAGACATCCCAGGATGTGGAAATACAAGAGCAAGTTATGAAAGAACTCAAGTTGTAAAGCAACTGAAAGAGTGCTGAAAACTACTAAAAACAAACTTGTGAGATTATATAGTTTGATGAAGTATCTCAAAAGAAACTAATGTTCAAAAATATTTTCAAGACTGAAAACTAATGAATTTCAAGAGTTAAACAACTTCATAAAAGAGATAGCTCCAAGAAGTTTGAGAAGTCAAGGAGAATTAACAAAAAATGAAATTGGAAATGATTTCACTTAACACGTATATTTAGCAACAGTAAATATTTTGTTTTTGCAAGTTATGACACAATGTGATTCCAAAACAAATGTCAGAAGAATCAGCTGCACTAAAATTATGAAAAGCTGTTTCTGGTTAATGTTTCATTTAGGTATATTCTGTTAAAAATATGGTTTAAAAAAGACCATAATAAGAACAATATCTTGAGAAAGCAAAGTTGTAACAAGAATTATAATAGAATACAAAGGTGAGAAGTAAACTACACATTCATTACAGACTTTTGGGAGAAGAGGTGGTAAAAGCATGAGCATAGTGTTTTCTAGATTTTTGAAAGAAGAAAAACAAAAATATTTTTTGTCAAAATTGTTTTTATAAATTAATTTTTCTTGTGAACTGTTATATTCTATTAACACAGACTTATTTTATTGTGTTCATTCAAACAATTTTTGTAGGGTCAAAACAAACCGAAAGTGTATCCTTTCTTTGGTATCTACTAATGTACAAATGTAGATGACTCCCAATTATTTTTAATCCTTCTTCTTTGGCCCTATTCTTCCAAAGATGGAAGTTAGGTGACCCATCTAGATGGGTCATGGATGGACTTTCTTAGGAGGATATAATCAGGGTTTAGGAGATATAAACAGGGGATATAATCCCATTGCTTTCCCTAATGGTTATATTATTATTATTATTCAGAATGAAGTGATAGGGAGATGATGAGGGGTGAAAGGACTCACACAATGATGAGAGATGAGTTGAGGTGATTGTGGGCTTTTTGAATCATCCCAGCACTCGTCTTACGACCAAGGAAAACCACGAAAACCGCAGTCAGGAGGACTGACCTGGGGATTGAATCTGGACCTCCTGT
The DNA here is from genome assembly GCA_011170035.1 of Teleogryllus occipitalis. NCBI lineage: Eukaryota > Metazoa > Arthropoda > Insecta > Orthoptera > Gryllidae > Teleogryllus > Teleogryllus occipitalis. The sequence goes on along the minus strand of BLKR01000091.1, from coordinate 524,628 downwards.
GAAGTCAGCATGCTAGACACTGAGCCACTTCGCTTGGTTTTTAATGCTACATAGTCACATATTTTTTTGGTATGTAAATATTATGTATCTTTCATCTCTTACTGCTCTTGAAATGTAAAGTCAATTTGATTCTCTGAACAAAGGTCCTCGTGTGTTACAAAGTCTCTTCCATATTCTGTATCTATTTATTTTACTTTGTAAGTGGAATTATAAAATTGTACAGGAATTGAGGAATTAGCTTTTGGGTCACATCGTCCAGAAAAATAATTCTGTGTGAGGCAGTACTTCATTTTTTACTCTTTACAAGAAGTGTCTTTGAATAAGGTGTACTGTGTATTTCAACAAGTACATTTCCTTGGCAATCCATTAGTTATTGGAGGGCTTTTTGTCAATGATATGTTGACTACATTATAGGGCTTGTGCCTAGCAAATAACATTGTGGAAATCTCTTCCCACCATACTGCAGTAAATTCTTTTGCCATCATTACAGTTCAATTTAGTCAACAAGAGATTTGTGGTATTAGCTATCATTAGATTTCCAGGTGTTCATTTTCATTGTTAATGCATACATATATTCCTTTGCATTACTATCTGACACTGACAAACGCAACACAACGTATCAAATATTTAATTGTAATGTTTGGTGCTTCTTGGCAATTGTGTAATTGTTCATGAAATAATTTTTTCTCTTTCCACAATTGAACTCATTTACTTAGGAGCTCCCAGAGAAAACAAGAGGTCTGGAACCACCTTACTTTACACAAGTTCTGCTGCCTCCCCCCTCCTTCAAAATTCACTTTCCCATGCAACAGAAATACCTTGTAGGAGTTATACTTTTAGAAGTAAATACTTTTTTTTGGTTTTAATTTTTAAAAAAATCCAGGGCCTGGGGCATGTTGCCCCAGGTCCCCCTTCTTGGCACCACTGTATTTATGTGGTGAAACATTCCTATTAATAGGTCTGAATATCATGAAGTATTATGTATGATAAAGTGTGTTGTAATAATATGTATGTGTATTTATGCCAGTGACAATGAAAGTATATAACTTAATTTGTGGATTCATTTATTATTGATACTTCTGGTATATGACTTATGATGAAACTTTAAATTTACAGTGTCACGCCAACTTGTTTCAGTGTTTGTCATTTTTAGTTAACTTTAGTTAATCAAAAATTATTTTTATGAACTTTGGAATGTATTTGCCAGCATACATGAACAATTAAATCCAGCTATTTATTTTATTTTTGGTAACTAAAAACATATAATTAAATGACCAGTGAAAATGCATTTTAGTAATAATCTCTTAAATTAGACCTCACAAAATATATGTGTTCTTCATTTTAAAATTTGCTTGCATTATGCAAACCCTCAGGAATGTGAGAACTATATCACTTGAGCAGTGTGTATTCTTCTTGGCTTTGGAAGTATGATGTTTTGCAAACTACAGATCTCTTTTGTATCAAAAGGTAATCCTGCCCAATGTATGTGAATTAATTAGTAGTTTGATGCAATGGTCCATATTGTTTGTTTCGTTTTCTACAAGGCTGAACATACTGATCTGTAATAAAATAAGCAATTGATATATAAAATTTTAATTTGGTAATGTACATGTTCCTTTAAGTAATAGTCATGTAGATTTACATCTGCATTTCTCAGTTACTGGACTGCAGTCCTGTAGACTGACATACTGATACACGCCAAGTGTCTAATGATTTAGCTGAGCTGTAAAAAGTCCTAAAATTGGTATTTTTAGATCTGTTTCACTTGAATAAATATTTTGTAATGAAATTTATTACAAAAACACTGATTTGACAATACTAGTCAACACAAGTTCCGTTACTAATTCAATAGAACTATATACAATTTATTACTAAATTAAATGCAATGTTCTGTTTGCTGGTACCAGACATTCACTCTGCGAAATAAGAAAGAAATAGGCTGCAGTTTTAGAGGTTTATGGGCACTGCTGTACAGAGATGTTTTTACAATATATTGCAGAATTTGTCTCTTATTGTGGAAAGACATGACAATTGCTTTCTTAAAGATTTGGGAAGTACATCACAGTGCAGAAATTGTAAGAAACTAAGAGCACTCTAGATTGAGTTTGTCATGTTATTTACAAGTGAAGAAGCTTTCTTACCTTAATTTGGAAGTGTGTTTATCAAGATCATGTTTTGAAAATGAAATACTTAGAATTCAATGTGGATTTGTTTGTTCAAAATATTAGTGTGGGTAAATGATTGTTTTCATGATCTGTTTTTTTTCTTTTTTAGCTAATCTCAATACAAATGTTAAACTTCAGGCAAATGTTATTGAGAGATGTAAAGTAATTGGTTGTGTGAGCTAAAGTTCAGAATGTAGTATGATGATACTAATGAGTTTGAAAAAGGAGTAATATATATTTAAATATAATCAGTATAATAATTTTTTCTGTCTCTACAGAGATTTTTGACTTATGCCCCACAATGTTATGCAAGATTGTTCACTAAAGTGGTTGGTTTTCTTTAGCCTTGCATTGAGATGAAATTGAACATTATACAATGTAGAACACAATTTTTTTTTTTATTCGAGGACCGAAGTTTATAATTTAAAGATCTGAACTTTGCAAATGGCAATCCCTGAACAAGGAACATTTGCTTTCCATATTTTACTTTAATGACTATTATTAACTAACTTTAATGCCAATTATCTTACAATTTTACATTATGATTCACATGCTTTCATGTTGTTCATTGTCACATTTATCAATGTTTTTATTAGCCAATATGACGTCTTTTATAAAGAAAGGAGATATGTGTTTCAAGAACAGATTCTGGAATATCACTTTCTTTTGGTAATAAGGATTTTGAAGTATTCACTTGCAAAAGATTTGCTAATGTTTCAGTACCCTGCATTGGAAATAGTAGGTTGTGTAGGTTGGCACAAAACATTGGCTTAATTTACAACATAGAAATGTTTCAATTGTTTTTATTTAATGACATGGAAATGTGTCAATTGTAAACAAAACACATTACACGGTTCCTCTATATTACAGTAGTAGAGTGGCAGCCTAGCTGTAAGAAGTTTTACAGTATAAAGTTTATGCGAAATTCAGTTCACCTGGCACTTTGGCAGGATGTAACAAGGAGCTTTTCAATGTAATGTGGATATTCAAGTTTTTAAAACTTTAGTGGAAACTGATTGTGTATTTGTTCTTGAAATATGGCAAAATTGTGTTTCTCAAACTTTGTTTTCATACGAAAATATATACGAAACTTTCATGCTTTCATATATTGGAAGTTTAAAAGGATTTTCACCCATAATGATGCTTGGAAGTAGATTTGGGTTGCCATTGTTTGAATACTTCAAACATTTATTTCATTTTATTTAACATTCTTTGATTTACAAATCAGCACAATTTTTGTAACTATAAAATTTGCTATTAACCTTTAACCCTGGTGAAAAATACTAACATAACTGTGCTGGTGGGGTCTGAGAGATCCAAGACAGGAAATAATTCTCTAAACGCAATATTCTTTAACGAAAAGTATATTTAATGCAATTCAATATGATGATAAGTTATTTAGTTTCTTCACTTTTACGGATATATATATCAGCAGAAAAACACATCAATATTGATAAACGCACAAGAACAAAACGAAATTTTTAGAATGCTATTGAATTTCCGAAGCAGAATAATTGAAACAAAGTTTGAGTGTTGTAAAACAAATTTGGGGCAGTTAATGGAGACGTTTTGTCTTTTTGTCAGCGCCTCGTGGACAATCTTTCTTATTTTCTTTGGAACTACTAATTGCAGTCTAATCACGGGTTGATCCCGAAACTTGTTACTATTGTCCAACAACAATCCCAGGATTTCTTTGTCGGTGTTTGTTGACATTACAAATGCAAAGCTGCAATTAAAAGAAAAAATAAACTCTTTGTAATATACTCAATGTATTTCCTATCCATATTCTAATAAACGACTTTGGCAAATAATCAATTACGTAAAAAAATAATGTATTTAAATAGCTTATACGAGATATATGAGTAAATATATAAATACTTAAATGAGATATTTGGGAAATAGTATTAATAATACATTAAATAAAAATGACTGATTCCCAGTGCCAATGCTGTAATAAACTGTTTTTCAATTTGAAACTGATATCAATATAAGAGGTCTTCTAAGAAATTGATTTAAGAAATATAATTTATCAACTTGTAGGAACTTCATTGTTGTTTCTTTCACCCAATGACTCACTAGAAGGAGTTTTGTTTTCAGTGCAATGTTTTGCTTACAGAAATAACATAAGTGTATTTTCTTTAAGTGATTTCTATCATTTCCTTTCAAAGGAATACATTTTTGGGGAAAGTAAGTAGAGAGAAAAATTGCCATCTTACAATCCCATTAAAGAAAAAGAATTAAAAATCAAACAATTTTTTGTGGTCTTTACATAAGAAAAGATGTTTACCTACTTATCATGTTGAATCATTATATAGAAATGCAAATATGAAGATATTGAAGGTTTTGCTTGGCCATATTATAGTACTGTTTCTTATTGATACGAAATGAGTGACTGAAAAAGTATTTTCATTAAAATTTGACAAATATGGCTAATGAAAATTATTTTAAAAGTGTAACCCTTTACAACTTGTTAGCTGTCTCCAACTGTTGAGGGGAAAAATGTCGATATGGCTTACAAAGTACCTCCATCTTAAGGTAGGAAGTACCATACGATATAAATATGTTGACAGCCATTAGCCCTTGACTACTTGTTTATAGCTTCTCACATAAAAGGCCATTCAAAAAATATGTTTCCTTTCAGAGAGGGAAGGGAGTTACCACAACTGTGTTGAAAACAAATAATGGGGTTGATGAATATTCTCACAAGTTTTTCAAATTACTCAGTTTGTTGTATTAAGTTAAAAATTATCTTACATCGCAAATTGAAAATACATATTGAACTTTAAGTATTGTGATATTTTTTATACTATTAATTAATGTTTAAATTAATTAAAATATTTTTTATGTATTAAATTTTCCCCAATTTTACATGAAGTTCCTTAAATTTAACTCAGGAAGGCAAAGAGGGATGGGGGTTGAAGTCAAATGTTCATCCCTGGGCATGTGTGGGGCCTTGAGTTGAAAAGCAATATTATGAATCTATCTTCTCGTACAGCCACAAAAATAAAAATACATTTTTGTAATTCATTGGTCGTATGCTCATTTTACATCTAGAATAGAAAAATGGAAACTTGTTAGTAATGAAGAAACTTTAAAACAAGAAATGTTATTTCTTAAATCAAAATATATTGACAACTTTGTTTCATTGTTTAGATCTGTTAAAAGTGATATTCATTGTTGGTTATAAAAGAAACAGAGCTTAGAATAATTCAGATATAATATAATATATTGGAAAATATTCCAACAGTTCCATTGTAAATCATGTAAACATGTCTTCTCTACCTTTATTTTCTGTTATTTAAAATTAATTTGAAAATGTACACCTTTGTTAAAGATGATAGGATACAGGTTAAAGTACAAAAGCAATTGTATTTTTTCTTGCTCATAACACTGGAATTATGCACAAACAATGATTTGAATGACTTTGTAATGTTTAATTTCAAACTTGCACTTATCATTAATGCTCAAAGGCATGAAATGACAATCTGTTTACTATTATAACAACTTCATTTCACTTGAAAGATAACCTGCCTTTTCCCATAAAAATTCCCCTAATTTCCTTTCAGTTCTCCATGTAAGAGATTTTAAAGTTTTTGAGAATGTGACCGTCCAACTGTGCATTGCCATCTGTCCAGAGCAATAACTGTTTGCTGGACATACATTACCTTCATATTTAATACTATTCTTTGGCATTTCAGTCAAAGTGAACTTTTGTTTAAAAAATATTGAACCAATGTATTAATGTGTGTGTTACATTACACACAAAATTATTGTAACTATGTTAGCACTTTTAAAATAGAAGCAGTTTGAATATTTATGAGAAATTACAATCCATGTTTGCCAATTGTTGGGTAATTTTGATTAAAATAAATTCATTATTTGAAATTCTTTCTGCTGTTAGTTTTTGAATCCATCTTTGTTTCAGTATTGAATTAGGTTCCAGAAAGGTTTAGTGAAGAATAAAACGGAAGAAGGATAAAATATACTTCTTACATTATGGTAGTCGGAAATGTGTAATTTACATGTATCCCTTTTATACTTGAATCTCGGTCGGTTAGTTTAATTTAATACTATGTTTAGTAAAATTTTTGTAGTTATGAAATGATATTCAATACATTATGACATTTAGTATTTATTGTTCCGTGAACCTAGTGGCTCTCATCACCCAAAAAATATTTTCTTACTTAGACATTGACATTAAATAATTGATAACATGTTAAGCAGAGCCTGAAGTATGGCATTATATTCTGGGGAGACTCGTCCTATAGCTCCCAAACTTTCAGATTACAGAAAAGAATCATACAAATAAGAAGCAATCACACTCATGTGATTCTTGTAAGCCTCTCTTTATTAAGCTACGAATTCTATCAGTACCTTGATTCTTGACTTACGAATCTGTGGTTTTTGTCAAAAATGACTTACACATGGGTGGGAACATATTTTCAGTGAACACAGATGTCTGTAACTATAACACCTGATGTAGTTATATTCATCAGGTGTCAGTATCAATGGCTCACTACAAAAAATGTACGTACAATACATGTAGATTATTTTACAACACATTGCCAGATGACACTGGATGATTGAAACTGACGCAAAAGTTTGAGCATTAGAAAGAAAAGTAATATTGATTTTAACAATGATATTAATGTATTAGTTATTGTTTGTACTGTAAAATTCTTAAAGACAACAAGTATTGTACCTCAGCTTTCTGGGCCAAAGACCCTCATTTTGATCAGGTTTTTTATCCAATTTCCCTCATCTTTGCTGAGTGAAAGCTGAAATGGCCTCTTGATTTACTTCTGAAAAACAATGAAGCTTCACTATCTGTGCATGTTTTCTAGAGCTCAGTGGGGATATATAGTTATTCAAATAATTGTTTTCCATGTTCTTGCAGAAGTCGATTCCTCCACAAAGAGCACAAGGATGTTGCTGATTTGCCTTTACAAATCCTTTTTATTGCACAGGAGAAAATATTTTCTTATCAATTATTACCAAAAACACTAGTTTCCACCTGTAATCATAATTCAACCAGTATAAGAGTTAGGTTGGAGATTCCAGAACTTAAGAAAAAACGCACAGAATACACTTCCTCCCATACTACATCACACACACAGTTTTTAACTATATTTTGATGTTAAATGAATAAATAAAAACAATTTTTAAGGCAGATGATAATTTTGGCATCCCTGTTGATTTGCTAAAACCAATTTAATGTTCAGAGTTTTTGAATATCTATGAATTTGCTATTTAGAGAGTTTGTAAGAAGGTGAGGAGCAATCTAATCTATAAATCTTATTAGAAATTGTTAATGAGAAGTCTAAATAGTTATATCTATTTATAAAAAAATGTATAATTAATTTTTAAATGATAGAACAAAATTCTTCATTATGCATTATATTTTAACTTAAACATTAATTTTTTAGCTATTTTTTTAAGAAGTCAATGTTAGATATTTTACACGTAACTTTCAGTACAAAATACTTATTCATAAGGCTGTATAGCCACAGTGGCTCAACGGTAGTATGCTGGCTTCCTGACCTGAACGACCCAGGTTCGAATCCTGATATACACTGGGATTCTAATCTCGTGATATCTATTCAGGTTGGCTCAGCTTCCTTTCCGAGTGAGTACCAGGATCTTTCCTGGGGGTAAAGGTGGCTGGAGCATTGTTCTCGGCACATAACCTCCTAGGGCCAATGACGACGAATAGGTGGAGTTCTACCTTCACCTCCTCCTTGGGCCAAATCGGCCTGTGCACAATTGCACAGGAATACTTTTTCCTTTTTACAAGGCTGTAAAACTTACCAATAAAAATGTAGATTTCTTGGAATGACTGGCACCTTTTATCTCCATTTGTGCGTACTTTAAAGGTGGTGCCATTTTTTCCAGTTTCAGAATATTTTGTAAGCTTGTCACAATCAAGTACTTTATCAGCAAACAAAACAAAGTGCAAATGTTATTATTGCAGTAATGCGATGTGAAAATCTATGATATGATGAGATGAAGATATATAATTATTTTAGAGAATTAATGTTCTTCTCTGGTGCTCAAATTTGACCTTGATGAGCTATTAATTAAATTAATAACTAAAATGATCCACATTTTTATTCCAACTCTAAAATTTACATTAGCACTTAACACGTAAGGAAAACATCTTTTCTTTGTACTTTGTTTTCCACATGACCATCCAATATGATGGCTATGAATTTATTTCATTTGCAACTTTGTCCCTTCGAAATGATGTTGTGGACTCCCTTTTGAATCTTGAAATGACATCAGTTAAAACAGAACTATATTTTTCGTTCTTTGCACTTGTGTAATTGCCTGCACTGAAAAGGGTGTATCATATACAGAAAGTTCTGTCTTGAAAGGAATTGGAGGCCACCCTCAAAAGTAGGATGGGATTCTTGTGAGCTAACAAAGCCTATCAGCATCAATAAAAAAAAATCTTGACGTATAATTTTCCTTTTCCATTTACATTTTTAACTCACCCACTCCTTCCACAGAAAGACAAAACACGACCGTGCCATGTTGTCTAGACTTGAAGGTATATATCCAGTTTGATTGATATGTGTCAGGAGAAAAAAAGCAAAAGATTGAGGAAAAAGGCAAAAATTGGCATCTAAAGCTAAAACAGGCATAATGAAACTCCACTAAACCAACTCCAAAAGCAAGTCAAAAGTCACAAAATAGTAACAATAACAAAAAGGTATTCTGCCAAACTTCCGGGCTCTACTCATAATATTCCTAAAGGTGTTGCTACCATTTTGAACAAACAGCTGGCAATCTACAACTAAAAATGATTCCAATACTATACCTCAATCACCATCTCTATTAAAAAGCTTCCTCTCAAGTATGAACATCAGTGAAACAACAGAAATGGAAATTATAAACAAAATAGAAAAGAAGCCATCATCAGGTGTTTACTTAAGGCTGCAACAACTGCGTTAACTTCCTACGTTCAGTTTAGGAGGTTTAACAGTCAAAAGATTCAAATCCGTTTAAAGAGCTGTCTGCCCATAACTGAGAACTGTTACCTTAATTCACATCATTGGTATATACAACAAATAACTGAGTGATTTAATATAACACATACACACACACAACAAAAAAATTATCTTAGGGAAATAATTCACCATTCAAATGTATTCCTGCCCCAAACATGCAAAAAAGTAACAAGGAATAAATTACTACATAGTAAACATAATTCAAATCTGAGTTATTTCCATTACACAACATCCGGCTTATTTTCATGTTATGCAACCATTCATTTGAAATTTCGAGCATGCTTTGTACTTAGGTAGACCGCTAGTTTGCCTGAGTACACCCCTTTTTGGATTTATCGGGGGAAAAGACCATGGAGTCAGGAGAAATTGCCCGTACTTGCAGGAGCCCCAACCTTCTCAGGTGGAAAAGTACCTCTTGTGGGGGTGGTTTGACATTCCTACCCAACAAGTTACAGCTAACTCAGAAAAATAATGATAATCACTATTATGATTTATTTATTTATGGTGAGTAAATGACAATCTGTCATTATAAACATCAATATAACATGTAACAAAATCATAACAAATACAACTAATTTAAGAATATTTAAAAGTGAACTTATTTTACAGCTGCCTGTATATCTTCTCTTTTATGAGTACCATCACAAAATGGACGGTTTGAAGTTTGTTTACAATTGCATATCCAATAATCTTTACTTTCAGTAACAGTGAACTTAACAGGTTTCAATTTAATGTTCATATGAGGATTTTTGTGAGTGCTATCACACAAAGGCTGTCTCTTGCTTCTTCCACACAAACACCAATAGTATTCCTTGGACTTTTTACAATGCATTTTAAAAGGCTTTTTGTCATAGATGAATCCTTTTCCACTCTGTTGAGAGGCACTATTGAATTCTGCACAAGGATTTCGAGGCATCAGATCTTCATTTTTCTTTTTTAAAATACTACTAGTTGAAAACAACACCTTGGTCTCACTGGCATATTTTTTCCAGAAAAAATGTTTAAATAACATTGGAGCTAAAGATTTTCCATTGGAAGTTGACAAGCAGACCAGCATTGCTCCCTGAAATATAAAAAGGTTTTAAATAACTTCATTGCAAAGGTTAGAAACCCAGAATAATAGTAATTACTGTACTTCACAAATCTTTAGTAATCCCTTAAATAAAAATGTGACAGAAGCAAACCAAACTTTAAAAATACACAAAAGAAACATCAGGATAACAACAAACAATAAAAACCCATTCCTGTAATCTCAATTTATAAGAAATTAATGCACTTCGATGTATTTTCATATGTTAAGTTCCTATGTCTGACAAAAAGAACTTAATCAATGATACAAATATAACAATGATATAAATTTCTATTGAAAATTTAAAATTTAACCCACGTTTACTTCTACTACCATACAACTAAAACTTCACGCAACCTAACTACACTCTTACACTCCAAGAATTCATTCAGGTACACTCATAATCCTCACCAACCATTGTGTAAAAGTACAATGTACCAAACTAGGGTCTACAATAGCACATTCTTTCTTACATCACTTTTGAAATTTTTGAAAATTCAGAAATTTCAACAAAAATTAGACTACCATTTTTTAGAACAGATTTCATTGAAGAAAAAAATCTACATTGTATTTTTACATTATTTTTTTTTTAATTTTCGAAAATACAGTTTGCTGAAATTGGGCCAGCACTGTTGTTTATTTTACCATTCTTTGCTACACTAGGAGAACAAAATTTAAAGAAAAAATTATATCTGTTTTTGACAAAATAATTCATTACAATTTGCCTATCTTTCAAGAAAATTATGTGAAAACAATTCGTATTTTCAAAAAAATTGTATGCAATCTTCTTTCAGAATCTGTCTTTAAAGAACAGACTTTCATAATGGGAAAAATATCTATCCTCAATATTGCAGTTGTAGGGAGATACCAAAAATGTTCTGAATTTTTGCAGTTTTTGAAAATTCAGATATTTCAATGAAAATGAAACCTGGGCAATTTTTTGGGCACCCTTTATTCTCTCAGAGGACAAAGTTTAATCACAAAATTTGGAGCCTTTTGGAAATGTTGAGGCTTCGAAGTAAGTATCCTCCAAGTAGCCATTCAAACTCGCAGGGCCTGAAGTTCGGTCCGAACGATCAGGAAATATAAATTTTGGAGGAAGTTTGAATGGTTTAGGTGTCCTACAGGCAGACGGACAGGCATTATGCCGTTCATGTTTCTGTATCAAGAACTCAAAATCATGGATTCTGACTATACACGTAAAGGAAAGTAATTTACTACGTATGCACTATTTCGTTACCAAGGCCGCACAAGGCATTTTTCTGTCATAGTCTCAGATTGCTGCCACGGCATTACAATTTACTACGTAAGTATTTAGTATATAATTGGCAAGAAAGCAAAAAGTACACACACTACAGAAATTCAAAACGGGAGCAAACTACCGAAACATTGAGTACCATTGGAGAATTGCCGTCGGTCACTGTGTTGTCCGTGTGAAAGTTTATGCCTGAAATTAGGTATTCTCGGCATACTTGACACTGTGGATCTCAGAATATTGAATTCCCAAACGATTTTCGAAATGGAATGTCCAATGCATCTAGCTCCAACTACCATTCCGTGTTCAGTCTGTTAATTCCAGTCATGATGCCATAAGCACGCCAGAAACCTTTTCACATGAATCAAAGATATTTTTTCCTGCCTCCCTTAATTCTCAATATGCATTAGATAATATTACTTTTACTATCATTACAGAATCTTAAATTTTCATATTCTGCTATAAAGTAGTAACATAACAATCTGACTCATCACTCATGATTAATTTTGTAATTGTGTATGTGACTCAATAAATATTATTATTTTTATTATATAACAGACTGCTCCAAGCCTCTAATATACCTTTTGTCATCAACTTGTTGTTATAAGGCAGCTACTAGCTTGAGACTATCACCTATCAAATACTATCCAGTTCCGACATTCATTCCACATCTCATATATGAAGCAACATAAAAATATAAGAACTCATAAGAACTAGGTGTGAAGTGTTCCTCAGAAAGTTTATCTTTACTTCCAATGGGACATTCTGATTGGTGGGGCTTGCAAATGTGAAATGGCCCTTGTAAAGTAGAACATGTTTTGTTAATAGTTGTAACACTCAGCTAGACTTTGGTTGACGATTTCCATATCTTACAATCATTGCAAAATAACAGATATTATTCTTCGTAATGAAGAAACGTTCTATCCCATCCAAGAGTAAAAATCACTATCGTGTAACTAAGAACACAATGCATACATGCCATAAAGCAAAATCACTTCGAATTAATAGGAATGGACAGGCATTCCATATCTTTATTTACTACTTAAGTGTTATCAAGATGTCATACATCATTCAATGTTCTCTGGAACTAATTAATACAAGATATTTATTATGTTCAACACATTATTTCGACACCTTGTGCCCTCCTCTTATTTATTTACTCATTAGCTAATTAAATTAATTCTTGGATACATACATCTTGAATAGTCTTTTCAAAAAATAATTTAAACTGAATCTGATAATTCTAAAAATAAGAAACATTTCTGAAATGCATCAATTAAAAAATGTAGATTGATTGATGGTTACACTATTTGTTTTTAATTCCAGGGGTGTGAAGCCCAAAAGTTTTGATATAAACAAGAACATGAGTCATTTCACAAGGGAAACATTCTTATACAATTTCTCTATTGCATTAGCAACATTAACATTTTTTCCACCAGAGAGAAAAAGAATAATACGTCAAATTGTTGCTGATTAATAAAACTTTCAAATGTGATTTTTCATTGTTTACATCCTGTTTTGCACCCTTACATAAGCCAAAATAAATGCCTTTTTGGCTTCCTATTTTACGTAATATAAATCCCTGAACTTTTGGGTTCTAGATATCCCTTTATTATACAAATTCTTCCTGAGATACTGATGACTGGCAGGGCGGGGTTAAGTGTGAAGAACTACTTCATCAAATGTGTGAAATCAGAAATATACTTGCTAATAACTGATTTATTATCTGTCTTCAGCAAGGAATTAAAATATATCTAGGAGCGATAGAAATGGCTTTGGGTTCCAGAAAAAAAATTTTATTGTAGCTTGTCGCTATTAATATTATTATTCACAGCCATTAACGTCCCATGTGGGTAAGGCCTACTCCTAGATAGGATAGCTTACATTGAAATGAGCTTCTCAAGCAGTCACTGCCACCTTGAGGAGAGTAGCTTGTCTTATCAAAATATTATTTAAAAAATTGATTAAGACTAAGTCAAACCAAATGACAAACCTGTGCCAGAAGCTGATCTAATAAACCACTCTCAGTAAAGTCATGGAGGTTAAGCAACTCAAGACAACAAGGGCCCGTCTGGGAATTCTGGATACTAATAGCAGCCTCTGGCTGATAGGGATAAAACGCAATGAAATTATGACCAAATGACTATGTTCAAGGAAAATTACTCCACGTTTGATAACTTGTGACTTCATAACAGACAAAATAACATTATTGAAACCTGGATATTACATAACAAGAAACCAGGACACAGAAGAATCACTTCAGTGGGGATGTCACACTTAATAAGTAAAGATCTTCACTAATATGTTAAATTAAGTTTCCAATCCTACTTTCATAGTCTCTATCTCAAAAGATTGTAAAACATGTATCTCAACCAATTTTTAACTTTTTTGGATGATTTAAACAGGATAATAACACTCAAGTAACTAAATATTTTTCAGTTTTCTTCTCAATTGCTACAGTTAAAATAAAGAGGCTTTCAAACATCTTTCACAGTAATACAGCCCCACCCCTAGAGGCAAGTGTATCAGGAATTTATGAAATTAAAAGAAATATATATTTCAAAACAAAATTACCAAACACATTAAAAATGAAAATTCTAGCCTCAAAAATTAAAATTTTACAATCATTTAAATCAAACTTTGTAAAACGTAGTACACACTTTCTCCACAGTACCTTATTACATTTTTATTCTACATAAAATAATAAATCTTGTGAAATTAAATAAGCCATTAGGTTGAAAAAGATAATTTGTTTGTGATTGTCTTCACATTTGCTTCTAAATGTTAAAAACTGAGTTTAGGAAGTTAAAACAGAACCTACAATATCTGGGCTCTTCTATTAACAAGAAATTTCTAACATTCATCAATGTACATGTTTCTCTAAACTTTAACAGCATAATACTATCTCGGAGACATGCTTTTTGAATTGATTTATGCCCAGAAACCAAATTTCTGATTAGAATGACTCAAGGTAATCCGACATGTTGGTTTTATCTTCAAAATTAACTTGCGAAGCCTCACCAATACTTTTTTCTTTCCATGAGAAGTTAGGCATTTAAAAAGTGGCCAACTGTACACATATGTCTATCTGACACCACACATAGTCATGTTTTGCACTGAACAGAGAGAACCAAATCCCAAATCTAAAATAATAATGAACTAAATTGTTGGTGGATATTTTATAAAATAATTTTCTACTCATTAAGAGATATTTTGAGTGTTATTTTATGTCATAGTGGAAAAATTGTCTTAGAAGATGTATAGAATAGTAAGTAAAACTACAAATTTAACTGACTAAAGAGCTTCTCTACACTAGAACAAACATTTTGCCCATTATGTTATACGAATTGAAACACACTGCAAGACTAAGTATTTTACGATAAAAAGTCTAAACATTTGGACAGAAAAGAATTTTGCAAATACGAGTTGCCAATACTTCAGAGGTAAATCAGGAAAAGTAAAAAAAGAGAGCAAGTGCATCTTAACCTCCAAAATATTTCATCACAAAATAGTTGAATCTTGGGCAACATGAACGTCTCTAAAAATTCTGAACTAAAGAAACATCAGTTTAGAACGTGTTAGAATATAATAAATTGTTTTTCACTAAGAAAAAAGAATTACAATAAAATCGTGTAGTTATATGCTTGCTATTACTTGTTTTGTTGAGAATTTTAACTTGTCTCTTTGACAATACTGAGCAGTTCAATAGCTTACTGTGCTGTTATGGACAGGTTATGAATTAAAACACTCCAAACTACAAGCAACTGACTTCAGAATTTATCCATGCTTTCGTGCAAACTGCGTGCAAACATGGATTTAACAAGTTTGTGGTTTGAAATGGTTACGAGAAGAAGCTCTTCTACTATTGGAGGAAGCGTAGTTAAAAGCGGGAAATTTTGCTGGTGTTTGATTGGTTGCTGCTTACTCTGTGTTGTGACTGTGGTTGATATCAATTCTCCAGGGACGGGCGCAAAGGCATTTGCCGAAGTGTTGTTCGGCTGGACAGTCGAGGCTCATGTCATCATCGGGTGAGCTGTGGATAGTTTGACGTTTGTATAAAAACAAAGCCGGCCGGCTGTATTAGGAACCGTGGCAACGGCTAAGGGAGTGGCACAGAGTGTGCTTGTGAGTGCACTTTGGTTTGGGGCGTATATGCCGTTGCCCCGGTTACAGAGAATGGGAGCCTGGAGCAAGTGGCGGGGAGCCACATGCTTCGTCGTCTCGTGGTTATGTTTAATAAGTTTAGCAAATTGCCAAATAATACATGAAGACGATCCAGTTTCGTCCCATTACGACAGTGGTGCCAGTACGAAGTGCTACGATGACAGCGGACGACCCCAGGTAATTAAGAAGCAATTTCATTATTTGGTAGTAGGGAAAAAAGAGGAAGTTTTAGACTTCTGTTTTTTTTGTGACAAGTTTGGGTTTGGCATTTGTATAAGTTATTAAATGTGTCACAGTCATGTGTAACGTTGGGCCAATTAATTTTTGATATGCTGTATAAAATATGATTTTTTATCTTAAACCTACCATTAAAATAATCCTTTATGTTCATTATTTTGATGAAAAAAAAAATTGTTCATGTATCCAATCGTAAGTTATGCCCTGTAGATTTTCATGAAAATGCTTGTTGCATTATATGACTATTTTGATATGTATGTTCAATTAGTATTTTATTTCGATAAGAATTTCCATAACTATAGGTACCTGGCTTTGTTGCAATGTAACAAGTTGGTAACATGACAACAAAAGCGTGCTTATAATACAATGCATGTATGTTGCATGCATATTCGGTGGCATGGCAAATGACATGCTTAGATTCACTAATGTGAATATTTTGCCGCTTGTCCTTTGGCAACCCAGTACTTTGGATGTAAAGAATTGAGAATACAGTGTTGCCACACTTTCATTACTGTTCATTGTAAGGATACTGCTACTGTGGGAAAAATTAGTCAATGCACGTGTTTAGTATGATTAGACAGCCTAGCCATTTTAATATTTGCCCATTTCTCGTAAAGATATTTTCAATCTTCAGGCGAATTTCGTGTTGTTCTGTCAGGGAAACATCGTGGTTTGGAGTCAAAACCGAAGAACACAGGACTTGATTGCTTTTTGTCGTCAAACATTTGACCTTACATATTTTATTCGAAATAACAATTTCTAAAAGTATTGGAACTATAAATACTTAAAATTCTCTCCGGATTTGTTTCTTGGCTAATGAAAGGGTAGTAGGTTGTGGAGAGGGAGGGGGCCACGATTTGTGGAAGAAATGGAAATAGGAAAAGAATGTTCATTTTCGACACTCTTACCACGAAGAACCAACCAACTCTAGGCGAGGGCATACCATTTTTGTTGTTGTTCTTTGAGGCAGTGTAATGTAGGAGAAAGTTCTCCATTCTCACATTCAGAAAAGAAAAACATTTTGTGATGTTCCTTTACCTACCAAGAATGCGTTTAAAAAAAGGAAAATTTTCCAGCAAATAATTTTGCTGCTCTCCATCTGTCAAATAATAATAGACATTGCTACAAGTGTCTTCATGTTGTTATTCTCAACCTCAGGTTCGTTTTTATATGATTTAATGTATCTGTGATAAAACTAATAAGGCAGTAAATGCATTTGATTAAAGCACGTGTGAAATTGCGTAGTCGTTTTAAACAATTCTTTTAGGAGCCATTCAAAAATTGTTCGTTTTTAATGGGAGGGGATTCCCACAACGGTGACGAGGGGAAGAAGGGTTGATTAGTTGCTTAAAGTTGGCAGTATGATCTAAATGGCATGATAATTTTCCGACTAACCAGGACTGTAATTTTCTTCATTTGAAAAGTATATAAAATGTCCCCCATTATTTTTAATGAGGGTCACTTTTATCTCGAGAAGGGAATAAGTTCCAAGCGGAACGTTTATACCAGAGGAGTGTTTGTAAATTTTAAAGAGTTGTTACAAAGACGAGGAAAGGGTTTTGAAAAAACAAAATTTTACCAATATAGGTTATCGAATGTCCTCTTAACTGAAAAAAAGTTTTTATGAATACATAAAAGCACTTGTGATCTTATGATTACGAAGTCATGACAGCACCCGAACGGGGATGACCCAACCGTAGATCTTAAGAATCCCCAATATCATCCAAAGGATGAAGCTAGCGAACCACTGTTCACGAATCGTGACGAACTGAAGTCGCCAAAATTCTCGATATAATTCAGTAACACTACATTGTCGCCTTGCTACTCAAGAAGTAAAGTGAAAGTATGGTAATGGTGCGGCGATTTTCCATGAAAAAAACTTATTGTCGGACCCTGGTAACCAAAAAGTGGATAAATCGTGTTTCTGTATGTGGTAAATTAATTCCTTTTGCGCGTGTGGTCAAATTCCACTTGTTTATGAGTCCATGATACCGAAAAATCGATTGACGGCAAAACGCCTGTGTGTCTGTCTGTGAATATTGCAAAAATTGAAATTTGTTTCGGCGTGTTCTTACAGCTACAATATTGAAGTTAGATTTTCCTTAATGAAATCAACTGTTGAGATATCTTGAAATAAGCTCAAGTACAATTTTTCGAAAATACTAGTGCTTTTTGAATAATTTTGTTTGAAATAGGCAATTTATAAAAAATCTCAATAGCGTCTCCAATTTTTTTTCTTTAATTTTTTTCCAGATAGACGCTTAAAAATGGCGCCGGTCTCATTTTCGTTGAACTCTCTGAATTTACGAAAATTGGATAAGCCAGTGCTTGATTTATAAAACATTAGAATGAGGAACGCTCCCCAAATTAATTATTAATGTAGTAGAAATAGCAGGTACATCATAATAAAATTTAATAATTATTCCCGAGATACCGGAACGCTGTTTCCTCGCTTTCCGCCAGAAATAAAACCCTGGGATAAGCTATTTGCTAATGGGAGAGACCATTAGTTTTTATGCGTCGGCAAACGTGAGTACGGCCGAGCGAATGTAGCGGTAATGCACATGGCGAGTTAATTCCAAAAACCTGAATTCTTATCTCGGCGCGGAGAAAAAACTTTTGTTGGTTGAAAACACTTTTGCAGGTTCATGTAGTAGTAGTATAATATTGTGTAACCGCTGCAAATAAATGCGAGAAAGTATATGCTGTTGTAGAACAATTCGTTTTAATTTGTTGAACATTCTTCATTTAAAATATAATCTTTGCTATAGTTTTAATGAAATTTGGAAGCCGGGGTGCCACATTGGAAATTTGCTTCGAATGCTAGAATAGTTCGGTTCGAATGTGATCTTATTTTGTCGCGAAACGCGCAGTTTACCTTACAATATTCATGATTTTTTAATACCAAATAACGTAATTTTTTTAAATGTTTGGAATGTGTGAATAGAGGACATTTTTAAAATCTGGATTCGCTCAAAAATGAGCCTCAAACGAATTTTCTAAATTTTTTGAAGAAAGGAAGGAAGGAAAAGTGAGGTAGAAACCTTTGGTAATATTGAAACTAATTTTTGCATTTTTTTTTGCGATTATGAATTAAAAATAAATTGTTAAAAAGCACGATACATACACTAACTCATCCATTCTGCTTTCTATAAGCACTCAAAACTCGTTTTTTCACTTTAATGAGTACTCGATTAGAGGCCAGTGTTAATAAATACTGCGCAAAACAGTGTGCTTTTGAAGCCAGGATTACAGTGGCCTCCATGTGCCGGTGCGTATGCTAGTGACTAGCTACGGATGCTAGTGGAGTCGCAAATCGTCAGGTGTGAATCAATCACACTGCAGAGTGGGTGCGCTCAGTGGCCGAGACAAAAGTAAAAGGGACCTGATGCGCAGCGTTACCATCCTCCGAATCCTCGTGGAAGTAGGAGGCACGCACGTTTTTCGCATCCATCATGCGAAACTATTTTCAGTAAATAAGGATAACATTGCAGAGAAAAAATGGCTAGAACATTAAGAAAGTTAGCAGTAGAAGTTCGGTAGATATTAGGGGAGGCTTGCCTCCTTGCCCTTCTCTAAGAAACCGCCCCTGCTGGATATTATTTAAAATTGCTTTCAGTTTCTCATTTGAGATCAGAAAATTATCAGTTTTTTATTGAATACAAAATTCGCGTCGTCTACATAGTTAAACATTAAGATCAAACACAACGCGATAATTAAGATATGTTTATAGGTAGGACATTTGTCGCCAAGATTGTGTAGATACAGAAAACATCATCAGATGCAAATTGACCAGACTCGGATTTGAACGCATTTCGAATTGTTTAAGCGTATTGACATTTGATTAAGATGAAGAAATCTCAAGATGAAGAGCCGAGCACAAAGCTGATCACGAGACATTAGAATTCAATTGAAAGTACTCGGAGATTTTTGGGTACTCTAGAGGCATTTTTTGGGTACTCGGAGGCATTTTTGGGTACTCTAGTTTTGTAAAGAATGTAGAAGTGATAAACGCTAACACACAAATTTGGGTGACCTTCGAAAACAATTCCCCGAAATGTGAAAGAGGAGATTGTTTCTCCGTGTGATTGCATGCGTGATTAAGTGGCGAAGTTGTATCTCACTGCCGAAATCCCGTTGTGCATTGAAGACAATTTCAGATCAATTCAGGATATTATCGTACGTAGGTCGCCTCTTTATTCCGCCTCTTTATTATATTATTATATGATCATTCGAGTTGTAAACCACAAGTATTCCACTCCCTCGAAGAGAGGTGTTGAAAAAACGGCATTTCATCCATCGCGGCCCATCATGAGATTATCAGTACTTCTGGGGCGGGTCCATGGGGGCGGAGTAGTCATTACTTTGTCCGAAAATTACTCAATTTTCTAATAATTACAGAAATAATGTACCGCTCATTCTGTTTGAGCCAGACGACGAATACGACGGAAGTATTATTCCTGTTTCCTTAATTAGTAATATTGGGCGCAGGACTTAAGAGTTAATTAATCTAAACAAAACTTCCCAGTAGGAGGAAAAATATATTATACTCATTATGATTTATAATGTTCAATTGCTGTGATATGATGAACAGTTTATGATGATATCAACAATTGTCACGTGTTTATTTAATGTCGAAAAACAGTTAAAACTGTTTGACGTAAGGGGGAGTAGTTTTAAGGAACATACGTTATATGAGGTAATTGTTCACGTGATTGCGATAGTAAGGCTGTTAAAATTCTATTCAAACTGGAAATTTGGGTATGTGAAGGACCTTACGAGTATGTGAGGCCCTAGACCAGAAGTAGAGATGAACCTCATTTTCTCTCTCAATTTTGGGGAAATAAATTAATTTCAATAATTTTTCGTTATTGAAGGTCTGCAATTGTTATTAAATTTTACTAGATGTTTACGACCAATTTATAAAACAGACATTATTTTGTCGGAGTTTTTAAAACAATATTTGCACAAATTAAAAATTTACATTAAAATGACACATCTTATTTATGCTAGTTTTTTTTGGCGGAAACTAATAAAGAAGCAGAGCAAGATTTAAATGAATTTTTTGTTTCACGAAGTACAGGATTAAATAATGTTGAATACACGTACTTTATTTCAAACAGCTTATTCCAAAAAAAAAAAAAAAAAAAAAGTTTTAATTTGAGGGAACATGCCAATTTGTATACGTGGAAATCTCGACGCTCTGAGTTGCAGACGACTTAGTTGATAGGTAAAAACAGTCTGTATTCCTAAGCCGGCTCTACGGCCATGAGTGGGGCGCTGGCAGTCCGTACGGCACGCCGCCGCGGCTCTGGGCTGGGAGGGCCCTCCGCTGCCGCCCCTGCCCCCTGCCTCTCCCTGCGCCTGCCGTCGCCAGCGTCCGGACATCCATCCATCTATCTCTGTGTTGGTACAGAAGAGCGATAAGTGTCGCCGCCGCCGCCGCCGCCTTGATCAATGGAAATGCGCCGGTCTGCGCTGGCCTGCCTAATCACTCCGGCAGCGAAGCGTCCCGCGTTTCATTGCGGCTTGTCTCACTTGCGAGGGGACGTGCCTTGGAACTGACCCCACGCCGTTTAAAAAATGATGTGCGCTCGATAAGAAATGTCCCAAAGTATCTCCACCTAGTAGGTAAAATGTGCTATAGATATACAATTTGGAACATTGTCTGCGTATTAAGAGCATAGGTAAGATTGTAAGTGAATGGATTTATTTTTAATAAATTTCATGTAAACAAATATTTAAATAAATTTCATGTTTAGTTGAATAGCGTATCTTTCGTGTTTGAAAATAATTGATGAACCTTGCCTTGCGTCTGGTCTCGTGACGTTTTAAAAAGAAAGGGGATCAACAAATTGTATAAAAAACAATTTCATTTCTTTCGGATTGCGGAGTTATAATGTTATCTCAATGAAATGTACGGAAAATGTAATTGCGTAAATGTTAAGATTTCCATGATTATTCGCATCTTGCAAAGTCTGCCGCTTTCGAACCAGGTGCACCATTTGGAAACTTACGTTACGGTAGAAGAGACCTAACAGAAGAATATTATCAGACGATCGTGTAAACGTGTGGTAGTCTTCTTCAAATGAGTAATTCTTCTCTGCAAAACTAAACTGCGAATGGTCAGAAAAATTGAGGCGATGATGATGGTGGAAGTGTTTGCAGAAAACAAGTCTCGACAAATACTGAACTCTTGGGAACGAAATCAAACAAATTGGAATTTCATGATTCATATGATGCAGATTTATAGCTTCCTCAATTTCGTAACTGTCTTGAGACGCCGGAGATTGCATCAGATGCACTGTAGACGTATTCATGGAAATCGTGGGAGGTTTGTGACCGCCTTTGGTTCTGTAGAGTAGATAAGACTCTCAGAGCGCCTCATTATTGAACAAGGAGCTCTTTCGTATGGTGGATAAACACAAACGATTTCTGACTGCAGTTCGACGTGCCACGTTCATGTAGAATGAGCTGTATCGATATTTCCCACTAACATAAGGACCATAGAAATTTCTGTGTTCTGATAATAGGAAATAGGAAGGGAAAGATACATTTGCAGCCTGTTATTCTTCACCGTCCTATTATGCAAGTAATTGTTTTTAGTGCATGATAATCATCGAATAAAACCTTGATTTTTTGAAGGGAGTTTTTTCTTTACATTTTTAAAATTCTAATCGATATTTTTTCGGTTCCCCCCGCCTTTCCCTTCTAAAATCATTCGCGCCATCGTTTACTTTGTCGCCTTACTGCGTACGTAGTAAAGAGAAAGTTGTAATCGTGCGGCGATTATGCGATCTACTTGCCTGTCCTTTGTGACTTACTCAGGCCGTAATGTTTGGTACCATTGTAATTGAAAATGTCACAACTACTATAATTGCGACGTACGGCCTGTTAAGTGTGACAAATATATAATTGTCTCCAGGCAGAGGTTGGCTCGAATGATTCGATACGTTTGAATGATTTGAGTTGGATACCACAGATACAGAGTTCTGCGACGTCTCCACGCAACGATCTAATCTCTTTGTTATTTTAGTCGAAAAATAAATATTAATAATTATTTTTTCTTAACTATAATTTTTTATAATCCGCTGAATTCCCAATCGATACTGCAGTAATAAGTTAATTACACGTTGATATATTGAAATAAATTTTAATTATGTAATAATTTAATTATGTCTATGGTCAAGGCTAGCGCCAAACCGTTCAGCCGATTTTCCCAAAAATTAGTATTCCTCGATCGAATTAAAGGAACTCGAGGCCCACGGAGTTTGAAAAGGATTTTTGATGTTTAGACGTACATTACTTGACGCCTCAAACACATTTTCATTTTTTTTAACGGCTCCGTAATTTTGGAATAAACTGAGTCCTCGGATAGTTTAAAATAATGCTCCAGGTATTATTTTCGTTGAAATCCGTGAGTTTTCGAAAATTGCAAAATTCAATTTTTTTCGGCGTCTTATTACATCTACAATATTGACGATAAAAAAATCGATCTACATGAAATATATTTTTTAAAGATATTTTGAAATAAAGTCGTGTACAATTTTTCGAAAATATTAGTAGTTTTCACCGGCAAAGGTGGTTGAGGACATCAACTGAAGTCACCACAGTACCTCTAACCGGGAGGTCCTGAGGTTCGAGTCCACACGGTGGCAGGATATTCCACACTATCTTGTCAGCTAGGTCGAATTCAGTCTCTGATTGGAGGGGAATTTTAGCGGCCAGCTGCTCCAATCAGTAGTTTTCTGTGGATTCTCCGATCAACACCAGGCGAATGCCGGAGCAGTACCCTAACAAATGGGCCACGGGCCGCGCGCGGTCTTCCTTCCTCTTCCTTTTCCTTTCTTCGCCCCTTATTTATAACACACTCACCTGCACTAAACTACCACAGACGTTGGGAGACCAGTCTGATGCTTAAAGCTTGGACGTTGGACGCTGGTGGAAGATACCTGGTTGGGGAAATTCCCGCAAGCCAACGTACATAGGTCGGCGCCGGATCTCGCCAGTCAGCGGGGGGGGGGGAATCTCCGCTACCTACCGCGATAAAAATTGCACTACACTTACGGAACTAATGGTCTTAGAAGTTGACGCCCGGAATCACCAATTAATAAAGGAGTAGTTTTCGCGTAATTTTGTATGAAATATAGGCAATTTTTGGACAGTTATTTCGTCAAAATGGCTCAAATTTTTCTTTAGATTTTTTACTTCCAATTTATCTAAAAAAATTGAAGTTTCATTTCTGACAAACTATCTGTATTTTCGAAGATTGCAAAACACATTCCAAAACTACAAAATTGAAGAGAAGATTTTTGTCTTAAAGAAAATCTGTTCTTAAAAATCAGATCTTTAAAAAAAGTCTTCGAAAAAGCGAGTAGTTTTAACAAAATTCCTTCTGGAAATTAACGTAATTTATGAAAAATATTCTCAAAAACCGCTCCAATATTTTTCTTGAAACATTTTGTATGTATAAAACAAGAGACGCTTAAAAGAGTGGGTAAATATAATTTTCGTTGAACTCTCCGAATTTTTGAAAATTGCATGTTGGAAACAATGGGAGCGGCAATTAAATTTTAAGCGTCGGACAATCTAGTACAGCAGAGCGATTGCGTGATGTAGCAATAAAACACACGGCGAGTTAATTCGATGGACGGAAAAATTTTTTTGCTTAGAAACTCCTTTGCAAGTTAATTTAAAAGGCGGCGCCGTTACAAATAATGTGTTGTTTGTATGTGTAAAACAAAAAAGTGTGTGCTATTGTAGCTCCACTATCTGTTAGTTGTGGTAGGAGTTAGTTGGAGGTGTGGGTGGTTATTTTTGTTAACGATACTGTACAATCAAATCTGTAGAGTATTTATCGATGCAAATAAATTTTCTAAAACTCAGAATATATCTAGTTTTCAAATGTTGCTAACCTCGATTTGTTGGTCTTTTATTTATCATTTAACTGTATTTATGTAAAAGATGCGATAGGATTCTGGAGCTTAAGAAAGCGTGTGCAGAGTGTACCCTCCCCCCATAGGTCACATACGGTTTTTGCTGTATTTGACGAGATGAAATTAAATTGAAGACTACACCGAGTATGAAAACCAAAAATTATTTATTATTAGTATTCATTTTATAATAATGGTGATAGTTAATGTATTTGTCGATCTTATCTCCCGTTACCTTTAATGTTGTACAATGCCTAGTAATGTCCATAACAGTTTACAAAAATGGAGCCTGAGACATCTTTCTCGAACTTTCTCGCCTAGCTGTAGTCGATTTATTGAGCATGCGTTGTTATAGATCCTTACTTTGCTCCGAGACACTTAAGTGTCATTTGTCCATGTCTCCAAATATATTTTTACTGATTTGTGATGCTAAATGAATAAAAATAAAAAGTATTCACCAATTTACTCGGAGTGTTTAGTTTCCCATTTCAAAAGCTAGGAGGTGCAATGTCTTTCTGATTCTCGCCCTCAGAAGGGTAGACTTGGAGTTACTCTCGATCTAGCGTGTTGCTAGTGAATCGGGAGCCTGTTGTTTATACGGAATCCCATTCATAAATATACGGTTCTTTGAATGGGGAGGCCTTAAAAGAAGTATATTGTATATAAATTGTTTTTAAACAAATAATATTTACTAATTACCGACAATTATAACTCATTCATAATCATTCATTCATTCATTCATT
Source organism: Teleogryllus occipitalis (assembly GCA_011170035.1). Taxonomy (NCBI): domain Eukaryota; kingdom Metazoa; phylum Arthropoda; class Insecta; order Orthoptera; family Gryllidae; genus Teleogryllus; species Teleogryllus occipitalis. The sequence goes on along the minus strand of BLKR01000091.1, from coordinate 499,052 downwards.
CATTCATCATTCATTCATTCATTCATTCATTCATATCATTCATTGGAAAGCGAACAAAATTTCTGGACGTACCAAGCGGAAAACGTACATGACCGCGTGCGACTGGGAGGCGTTTCAGCGGAAAGCGGAACTCGCGAGGTCCGCATTTCAGCTTCCACAGCGTCCTATCTTGGACGTCTTCCTGATAAAAGTTCCTCTCTACAGTTGCTCCTTCTATGCCCTCAATGGAAGTTGCCCGTGATCTTCTGTCTTCGCCTATCCGCTTGATGTACTATAAGGCCATTTTTAGTGCTCTCTCTACTCTCATTCTGCTGATATGACCATACAAAATTATCAGTTTGCGTTCAATATGGCGAAGAATAGTATAGTTTGGCAGCTCTTACTCTTCTTTCTTCATTGGTGGAGTGTTAGCGTTTGGAGACCCTGGAGGCTCTTCACAAGAAGTCCATTTCTAGAGCTTCAATATTTTCCCTTTCTTTTTTATGATAATCCAACGCTGTGCTCCATATATTGTAATAGCTTCAAGAATGAACTTGCACATATTTGTTTTTGTTTTCCACCCAATCTTCGATGACCAACATAATGTATTTAATACTTGTAGGGTGGCTCAACCTCGATTTCTACGGTGTCGTCTGTCGTAAGTCGTCTTCACATGACCCTTCTGGGTTGATGAAGATTCCTAAGCAGGTGTATTTTTTAAAATTTCTTTACAAAGTGATACCTAAAGGTCTAAAACACTCTTTGTAAGGGGGAGGTGTCTTCATATTGACATTCTGACCCCACTTGTTATATTCTCAATAAATTCCTTCATATACCTGTAAGTATATTTAAAATAAAGTTGGGGACAGGCAATTTCTTGTCTTTAGATGTGTCATAATTTGAAATCGTTGTTTTTCTTTGTCCTTGTTTTATCATACCTGTCGTGATCTAAGATATGTTATGAATATTTTCCACATAATACATATTTATCCCACTTGTTTTGAGTTATTCTAATAATTTACAGAGAGGTAGACGATCATAGGCCTTGTCTAGATCAATGAATGGAACACTTAATTTTCCTCCTGGAGTGATTAATTTTTTAGAAGTTTTTGGCATTAAGCGGCAAGATAGCAGCCATTCCCGAAAAACGCTCATTTGCGGCACACATTAACGCTAGCATAGTTCGGGGGTTACGTCCTCTCTCTTAGGACACAAGAAGAGATTACTTGTGGCGTAGAATAGGGAGGTAGTTGCAACTTAAAATTACTACAGCTCATATTTATCGCATTATTTCTAACTTCTCCGCTATGTTATACTACTACAAAAAAAAGGGGATTTTCAACCAGCATATTCTTTCCCGCATTAAGACTCGAACTCAGATCCCGCGAGTTAACTCGCTGTGCGCCTTATCTCTACGTCATGGAAACGGTCGGACTTTCGAACTCGGGCCGACAATTGTCTCAACGAAAACTTTTCATCGCGGAATTTTCTAAAATTCAGAGAGAACAACGAACATGAAACCTATACATGGATACATGGACAACATGGATACAGGCCCAAAATTCATTGCTTATTTTTCCTTGAAAATATATTTTATTACACGGGAGCTTTTTTTAAATTCAAGTAGTATATGACTTAGTGTAGGGATCACAGAATTTTGAAAATGTTTACACAATTCACTTCTCCCCATAGCACGTTATACGCAGTTTTAACTGTTTTTTGGCGTAAAATAAATAAAATAAATAAATACCATTCTTTGTCAAGTGTCTATTGTTTTAAACATGGAAAACATTTAAAGAAAAAAAATGCCTTCTTTTTTGTTGCGAAAATGCTCTTTTTATAATTTGCATTAATTTCAACAATAAATAACGAATGACCTTTTTAAAGAGTTGACATTTTGGAACATTTTGTTAAAGGCAAAAATCTGGATCTTCAATTTTGTAGTTTTAAAATGCGAACTTTTTGCAATTCTCAAACGAACAAAGTTCTCCGGAAACAAGACTAGCACCAATTTTTTTATCGTCCATTGGTACCTACTAGGAGAAAATTAAAAAAAAAATTGTTTAAAAAAATAAAAATTGACTCGCAAATTCTTCGCAAAAAATTTGACCCGAAAACTACTCATATTTTTGAAAAATTGTACATGACCTTATTTCAAGACCTGTCTTTAACACATTTCAATTAGGAAAAAAAAAATCTATCTTCAATATTATCGTTGCCAAAAGAAATTGCACTTTTGCAGTTTTCGAAAAATCAGCGGTTTCAACGAATATGAGACCTGCACCATTATTCACCTAATCGTCCTTCACGCTATCAGAGGACAAAGTTTAATAAAAAAAATGGTGTTATTTTTTTTAGAAAATTTTCAAAGTGTTGAGGTTTCATGTAAAGTACGCTCAAAAACCGAAGTATTCGCTTCGAACTCGCAGAACCTCGAGTTCGTTCAGCTCGATCGGGGAATATCAATTTTGGAAAAAATCGGCTGAACGGTTTAGGCGCTAGCGTTGACCGATTGGGGGATTAGGTAAATTTATTTAGTGACTGGGAAAACAACGGTATGTTGTAAGCGGAGCAGAGCCTAGACGTGAGCGTTTATTCGCAGAGGACATCGAATAGTGCATGCGTTCGTGGTAACTGAAGCGTTGGCGCTAGTTGCGGCAGAGTTTCTGTGCCGCAGTCTTGTTTCAGGCACCGATAGTTCGAAGAATGGAAGGCGAGAATACTTGACGTCCGTGTGTGGCTTTAATTCGTTTAGAACTAGATTCGTTTAGCGGTACATCCAAAGCACATACTTTCTCGCATTGGTTGTAAATGCCCCGCTATATTATACTACTACATAAACCAGCAAACATGATTTCAACCAGCAATTTCTTTTTCGCTGTGAGACCCGATCTCGGTTCCTCAGTTAACATTGACGGCACTTCTCCACACAAGAGCCGAATGGATCGATCTCGGGCAGAAAAAGGTAAATGCCTGATTCATGTAAAAACCCATCAACAATCAAAATATCCGTTAGAAACTCCCAAAGCCTCCAGTCCGTTCAGATCGATCAGGAAATATCAATTTTTGAGAAAATTGGCTGAACGGTATAGAAGCTAAGAGTTGTCGACACACGGACTGACAGCTGTTAGGTTGATATGTTGATGGTGATTCCGTGCGCCCCCTCTCGTAAGGTCATTAGTCCCGAATGTGTAGTAGATGTTTTTGCTCGAGAGGTAACTGTGATCTTCTCGCCCTAGATGGTTAAATCAAGCGCCGACCTACCGTCGGCTAGCGAGATTTTCCCAACCAGGTGTCTCCCACCAGAGGGGTATTCTCCTAGCCGGGACAAGCTGTAAGCTCCCGACTGGTCTCCCGGTCAGGATGTGTGGCATGTGTGGTAGTGTAGTGCATGTAAGTGTGTGTAAATGAAGGGGTAGATAGGACAAGGAGTGGGAAGAAAAAAATGCACGTTTGGTAGGGTACTGCCCCGGCATTCGCCTGGTGTTGATCAGAGAGGCCACGGAAAACTTACGATCAAAGCAGCCGGGCGATAGAATTATTTTCCTCGCAGCAACAGGACTCCACCTAGCTATCCGGCTAGTGTCGAAAATACTGCCATCGTCTTGACTCGAACCTAGCACCTCCCGGTCAGTAGCACTACAATGACATAGTTGATGCCCTGAGCAACCTTTCCCGGTCAGCCGTTAAGTCGGTCCTATGGCTATTGTATTTAAATTTCGTGTTGATAGTTTGATTATTTTACTTAAATCGGTTCATACAGATGCACAGAAAGGCAACAATTAATTTGATGTGACATACGTTTTACAAATCGAACAAGAGAGTTAAAAGCTTGTTTAAAAGTTCAAAATACGAAAATCATATACAGACACTTCCAGTTTATTTAGTATCTTAATTGATTTTATATTTGAGTGGAATTGCGTCAAATTATTTCCAATAAAGTTTCTGAAATTCTGAATAGTTTTCTTCGCAGCACAGTATTGTGACAAATAGTTATCTCGGAACGAGGCTCGAATCAGCGGCCCTTTCTTCCGGAGCGCTGGAACAAGTACCCGCCTTTAACCACCTCAGTCACGAAGATTGGCACTTCAGTAATAGTCATTAGAGCTTGGGGTTTCTCTCCTAGCATTAGGCATCCGAAAAAGTGACAAAATGTGAAAAAATGTCTTTTTGGCGGAAAAAGATGGTAAATGAGAAGTAATTCGGTGTGGAAAATAATTTTTGCTGGTTGAAAACACTTTTGCTTCTTCATGTATCAATTTAATTTAACGGAAAAAATTAGCAATGTTGTGAGAAACTACGTGCTGTTTAATACAACTAGTTTATCTTTATTAATTATATTTCTGATTGGAATTGCTTCAAATGGTTGTCAATAAAGTTTCTGGAATTCTCAATTATTTTCTTAGGCAACAGAATTGTGACAAATAATAATCCCGGCCCAGGACTCAAGCCAGCGAACCTTCCTTCCGAAGAGCCGTACATGCCAAGTAACTACCTCGGCCACCTCAGTGGGACATGAGATTTACAATTCTGTAATAGTAATAAGTGTGTGGTGGTTTCAGTTTTAGCATTTGGCAGCCAAAAAATTTGAGAAAATGTGAAGAAAATGTCCTTTGGTGGCAAAAGAAAACAACTGCGAAAGGAATCAACCATAACCCAAAACCTAATCGAGAATAAAGAGTTAGAAAACTAACAAGTGCGAGAAATTCAATACCACTACTAGTTTATTTAATTACCATACGTTGTTACATACGAGGAAAAATTTTAACGAAAAAATTTCGTGCGGGTTTTGAGATTATAATTTTTTTAATTGCATAAATTTTGGAATTAATGAAATCGTTTTTTTTCTTTTTCAGAAAATAGAACATTTTAAAGAGCAGATTTTTTTACATTAGACTTCATTTAAAATAAAACTCGCTGTCTCCAATTGTAGTTTTCAAATGTAAACTTTTTGGGAATTTCCAAAAAAACGAACAATAGCAACAACAAAATGGGACTGGTACTATATGTTTTACCTTCCTTATTACATACAAAGAGAAAATTTAAAGAGAAAATTTCGAACGGTTTTTGAGAAAAAACTGGCCTATATTTCGCTCGAAATTTCACGAAAATTTCATGGAAACTATTCATATTTTTGAAAAATTGAACACGAACTTATTTAAAGATCGTCTTTAAGGAACAGATTTCATTAAGGAAAAAATCTCTATCTTCAATATTACAGTTGTTGGAAGACGACCCAAAAAATTTGCTTTTTCAATTTTCAAAAAATCTTTGATTCTCAACGAACATGAGACTACATTCTCTTAAGCGTTCTTTACGCTATCCGAGGACTAAGTTTGATCAAGGTTTGATTGAGGTCGTTTTTGAGAAAATTTTGAAAATGGTTTTGAGACTTCATGTAAAGTACCCTCAAAAATCAAAATATCGATCTGAAAATCCCAAAACCATGAGTTCATTCAGATCGATTGAGGAATATCAATTTTGAAAGAAATCGGCTGAACGGATTAGGCGCCAGCGTTAACCATGGACGGACGGACGTTTTGCCGTCAATAATTTTTTCGGTATCAAGAGCCATCAAAACATTGATTCTGGATTTACCACGTGTTAGAAGATTTTTTTCTAAATTTAACAACAGGATTTATCCCTTTTTTCTTTACCAGAGCCCGACAATAAATTTTTCTGGCGAAAATTCAGTTTTCCGGCGCTCGATTACATAACTTTCTCTTCTTACGAAGAATTTCGTAAGGCGTGAAAGTAAAATGGTTAGTAGATTTGAGTTTATTCGTCTCGTAGTGACAGGTGTTTCCTCCATCAGTTTTTTCGAAGGCCGTACCCTATTGCCTCTTATTCACAATATTGATTCGGTGGAGAGATCCTCTAGAATGAACGCCAGGAGCCGATAGATTACATGCGTGACCTACAGTCTACAATTCTAAAGGTCGCGGGCAAGGCAACTATATTTCTAGGGCGCTTCGCGGCCACTGCGTTCAGAGGAACTGCCGCGAGATTTAAAAGTAAGGGTTGTACAAATTTCTCCGGATACATCACCCGATACCTGGATCAAGGCAGTTACTTCAGTTATTGCCTCAGTTTAGTGATATTAATTCCTGTTTCCACTATTAAAGCACAGAAATTATTTATTAAAATGGAAATATATCAGTAATATTTGAACTTGTCATTTGAGAGTACAATTAAATATTTGGAATCAAAAGAATCGTTATTTCGTAATCCCGTATATTTAAGAGTGCAATAATTGCATTAACTTCCCACGTTCATGTGAGAAACAAAGGCAGTTCTTTATTAAAAGAACTGACCACACATAAGAGGAATCTAATAAATCTAAGAGGAGGTTTTACTAGAGATAAACTACATAGAGACTTATTACTTTCACATTCTTGCTACACACAACAACTAACATTTAATAGAACATTTAATAGAATATAACACAAAACGAAAACAGGCAAAAAAATGACTATTCAAACGTATATCTGTCTCTTGGGGAAACTGACTATTCTAAAATTCAAATCTCGGTCCTTTACTAGAAAACTTCAATTCATAGTAGTTTATGCAACTAGTTTATTATGTTAATTCTTATTGCGTGAGTCCATGTTTTGAAAACGAGCGACATTAAGAGCGAGTTTTCTGATTTGTAGGAATGCAATTAAGCAATACCATAAACTAGTTGCTTATGCTTTTTGGTAAAACAGCATTAATAATTTAAAAGAGAATCAAAATTAATTTTGGGAACAAATTTATTATGACGTCAAGGATATTTGACATCTGTGCGAAAAAATGGCGGTCGGATCTTCCTCTACCTCCCCACGATTCTATCGCTGCGATTTGCTGAATGTGTGATGACGCAATTATTCGTGCCATAAACGGCAAATACGTCATAATCTGTGCAGTAATGTGTCCTTTTAAGAACGATTTCTTGTAACGAAAAAGGTCGTTTATAATGTTGAAACACAAAAAACGTTTTCGTACGAAGCAGCAATTAGTTGTGATATTTCGAGCGCGCTTTGTGCTTGCCTTCTGCGCTACTGCTTGTGCGCGTAGACCACCTTTGATTTGAAGGGGGAATGAAAGCGAAGTCATAAGTCTTACTTGCAGACGTTGGAGAGGAATTTTGCTTCAATTTTGTAAATGTAAGTGGGCTATTTTTACTTGTCGATTCTTCAAATTTTATAAACAATGTAATATTATTTGCACTTTTGGGTGGTAGATCTCTAAAAAACATTATTTTTACCTAATATGGACACCTAAAGCGGTTGATCATTATTGATTTTAGATTTTTAAGGTAGCTCTCGATTTTAATATGGTCGACTACCCCTGATGAAATGCATAGATAGACAATGCGAGTGATCGGTTGTCAGGTAGCTTGGGGGGGAAAGTTTAGGAAAGCGTTTTTGGTACTTTGAGTTGTGATGATGACCGCAGGTAGGCAGCACATTACAGACAAATAAGCGTTCACTACGCACATCGTATTTTGACGATCATCTTTTCTGAAAGTGCACTACGGATGAATAGAATATTTTAAATCTGACATAATAACGTGTCCTTGTGGTGAAGAAAGACTGCTCAGCATCAAGTATAATGATTCTTTACATTTCAACAATTTTTTTTTCTCATAAAGGCATGTAATTAAATAATGTTTCATTTTCGTATCTATTTCGCAGTAAGCTAAACATTTTATTATGTAGCACGCTTACAGCTATTGGTCGCCGTTCTATGAAGCAATGTGTTTATCTTTAGTAATAAACGGCTTACTACATAATAATTCTAGATTGTGCTTTGTGCTTTAATTTCCTTGTTTGGTAGTTACGATATAGAGATCATATACTTTTCACATTTTTTATTGTTTTTACTGTAATATACAGATGCAAAGATACAATGTAGTATGTTGCGGCTAAATATTATCGCTAACTTTCAGTTCTTTTTACTGGCATTTGGCTGAGTGCGAACACCATGTGTGTATTAATGATGCGAGTGTGAGACGCAGCTCTTACGTACATAACATATTACAGTTCACCGTAATGTGTGTGAATTCATGATTCATGAATTCATGAGCGGGTAAATCAATGATTTGGAGAAGTGTTAAAGAGAGGACAGTATCTTGGGGATAGCAACGAGGATTAAGTGAAGTGTAGATCTACAGTTTAGGTATCGTACTTGAAGGAAGCGTTGTGAGGGTAACTTTGGGACTTTTTCGTTTTATTCTATGAATTTTTGAAAATTACAAAAGTTCAAAACTTTTTTTGGCAGTCCTAAAACTACAATATTGAACAAGTTTTTGCTTAATTTTGCGTGAAATTGTGAAACAATTTTAAAAAAATATTTTGTCAATAACGGTTCCAAATTTTTTGTTTAATTTTTCACAAAGAACGGCACGGAGTGCTGTGCTGGTCCCGTTTTCAGCGAACTCGCTGTATTTTCGAAAATCGCAAACAAAAAATGAATCTTGCAAAAGTACAACATTGATGGTAGTGTCTTTTTTGTTAAATGAAATGTATTCTAAAGAATATTGTTTTCTTAAATACCAGGTACAATTGTTTGAAAATATCAGTAGTTTAGAGTAATTTTGCAATTTTTTGAAATTGCAGATTCGAATTACCCGCGAAGGACTTCTTCGCTAGATTCTTTCAAGAGTTATCAGGCTTCATTGCAACAATGAAGCCACGACATGACAGCTAGAAATTCTGAGAATAACTTCTCATTGTTGGCAGTGTTCCTTTGTCACGGAACTGTGTTTTGAATTGCCGAATTTGTGTCGATGTATTAACTTATGTTTCCGCCCCCCAACGTTGTTTTTTTGCTACTATTATATATATATTATAATTATATATATAATTAATTACATTACAGAAATAAGGCGTCTCCATAGTAAAAAGACTAATAAATATGAAAATATTGTAAGAATTGCGACATTGGAATGACTGAATGTTATTCAGTGCTTTGAAACGACCGAAATCGTGTTCTCTTTGCTCCGCTGTGAAGTGGAAATCGGGCAACACTGTCGCCATTTTACACTGTATTGCAATCTGTGGTTGAGACGCTCCGTAGTAATACAAAGTTGTTTTAGAGTGGGTAGTGAAGAGTGGTTATTTCCACTGGGCCAGTCGTAAATTTCTGTTTTCACGATTCCAAATGATCTACCCTCTCTGTACACCCCGAGTGACGCTTCTATATGCATTTCCGTGTTGGCAACGAAACTCTGATCTTCGGCTCTTGATATACCTAAAACAACCTCGAGTCTGTGCAAAGTAGAATTTCCTATTAATTTTTGGTTCAAATTACTTCTTGGAAGTACACAAGACTCGTCACACTGTACCAGTCACCTTGCGATATAGAGCGCCCTATTGCTAAAACAATGTCGGAAATGACCCGTTCATCGTCATTCATAAACCTTTATTTCCACGATTGCGTTGTGTTAATATGCAAATTAATCATCGGCTACTCTTTATCGGATACTACAAATATATAGCATCGGTTACTCTTAACATTAGCCACTCTTGTAACAAATACATATTGTAAAAATATGTTTGTAGATGTTTTGAGTTTGAGTTTTTGCCGATTTTCATACAATCCATTCACTCTGTTTTCGTTCAGTCGTTGATTTTACATATACTTTTTGTGCTGTCTTATTGCTAAACATGTCTGAAATCGTACTTGTAAGTTCGGTTGGTTCATTTTGGTTGATCAGAAAATCAAATTCACGTGACCGACCATTTGACATGGTAGATTTGAATAGGGTTAAAATTTGTGGTATGAAAAACATGGATTGATGTGACGATGATTGACGTAATATGCTTCAATAGTGCTGAATTATATTATGATGGAGTCATGAAATGCCGAAACGAGAGGCTTAGTGCAGTGGAAAAACCTTTGTGAGAAACTGCTACGTTTCCTTGTTCCACCACTTACGGATATGATGTATAGGTCGCCACGTGACGGGCAACGTGTGGCATTATGCCAGCGGGGGAGCAGGAGCGCTTCCTTCTTACCACGAGAACAGAGTTCATGCGGTCGCGATCTTTTCTGAAAGAGCGAATCCATGACTCTAATGTAGAGGGGAAAACCATTTTCCAAATGAGAGTTCACTGAATTTCTGTTCTTGGGCGTTTGATAGTTGATGGACAGAACGAAGTTTACAGTACTCTTACTTGATGTTGCCACAGATAATTTCTTCTTCTTCTTCTTCTTCTTCTTCTTCAACATCAAGGATTAGCCCTGTAGGCCTGTTCCGTCCGCTCCAACGTTGACATCATCAATCCACCGAGTCTTTGGTCTTCCAACTCTTCTTCTGCCAGTGGGTACATAATTTATTATTTGTTTAGGGAGTCTGACTTCATTCTTATATTATAATATGGGCATACAAATTTTGTTTTTGTTTTTCGACTCTTTCTAAGAGGTTAAAAATATTTAGTTCATGTCTTATATCCACATTTTTCTTATGATCTAATAAAGAATAGTTAGCAACACTTCGCAGGAACTTCATTTTGCTAGTTTGGATTTTCCTTTTTGATGATCTATTTAACGTCCAATTTTCGCAACCCATAAGTTAATGTTGGAACGGCCAGTGGTTTATAAAATTTTAACTGAGTGTCTCTTCGGGTTTTATTTTTTAATATTTTTCTTATTGCTCCACACATTCTCTGGAATCTGCTCAGTTTCCGATCAAGATCGCTTTCTATTAGATACGACACACTAAATACGCAGCCTAAGTGTGACACTTGTTCTAAACTTTTATTATTTCGAACTATCTTGCACCTAGCATGTTCTGGACCCACAGGATACACAGATAATGTATCCTCTTAATTTGGACAAGGTGGACCTGTTGGTATTATCGGACATGAAGAATTGAAAAGGTTTGATTGCCATTTCGTATGAGATCTCATGTATGATAACGTAATGCATTATCACTAGTTCTGCTCAGCTGATTAGTGTAAGGAAACAAATTATGTTCATCTGTGGTCGGCGCCATGTCAAACGAACATTTCCGATCATTTGATTTTAATTTTATTACCAATTCTTTCCGAGTCAAGAATACATAGAACGTAATTGCTGAATAGACATTAAAATGAACCTATTAGTGAAAGTTGAACATGTAAGCGTAGCGCTGCTTACTTTTTATTTTGAGACCATATTTATCTTGTATTAATAAAGGCGGCTTACAGGAACCCATCGAAGAGGTGCACTAACTTGGAGACAGAAGTCGACGCCGACAGAAGTTGCCTAGGGATGTAAGAGTCTCTAGTTTCCGACAAAAGTCTTCCCTAGTGCGAAGAACGTACTTTCCAATTTGTTTTTCCAAGGAACAGCCCCTCGCATTGGCCCATTGAGAAGATGTCCCGAGGATGGACTTCACCGCCCATTCCTTTCGCGAGCGCAGTTTGAGACGTTTCCGGGCGTCCGGGCCAGATGCTGCGGCCCACATGTGGCCGCAACATGTTGGTGGCGGCGGGCAGAGGAGCAGGAGCCGGCGCAGGAGCGGGTGATGCGATCGAGCCCCCTGGCGGGCGCGGGCGCGGGCGGCGCAAAGGGCGCGAGAGAACGCGGGACTGCGACGCGCACAAAAAGTTACGCGCTGTGCAGACCGCTCTGAAATGACGCCCTTGCGGTTCGTAGGCGCTGCGCTGGGTCGCTTTTGAATGCGTGTCAGCACAGCGGCAGGCGCAGGCCGCGTGCGCCTTCACTCGCGTTCCCGGAACGCAACGACGCCCGGACATCGCCACCGAGTCCCGAAGTTGGAAGTCCGTCTTTCAACTTTCCTTTGACCGTGGAACCGACGAAGCTGAATGTTCAAGCGGGGCTATCGTAATGTGGAAAGAGTGGAAGGAAAAGGGTATCTCCGTCCTTCCAAAATGAGATAAGAGGTAGGAGAGGGTTAGGAAGGCCAAGAAAAAGACAAAAGAGAGAGAACGGGCAGATGCGTACATCGCGAAGTGAAGATGTAACAAAAATGTGCATGCGTTTGTGACAATATGCTGCTGTTTTGTAGAGCACCGGATGAAAGTCGCAAGATCGATTCTGGATCTGTGCGGTGGACGTTTCCGTCAGTGACGTGCTTAAAGATCTCCGTTGGAGGGGATAAGTACGTCAGACGATGAAGACAGTCTCATTACGTCAATTTACGGCTCGTAAAATGCCAATATAACGCTTACTCTATTCTCGGCAACATCCAGCTACCATGACTCACGTTTTATAAAATTAGTTAAGCGGTTCGCTTTATAACCTTTCTCACCACTTCAGGTGAGTTTATTATTTCCTATGGGTATAATTATTATTTTAGTATTATTGTATTTTTCGATTAGTTTAGTTATTGACCACGTAAACGGCTAACATATTGTCAAATATTTTCATTGCTTAGGCATTGATATTCACGAGTGGGGGTTATGGAGTGATTGAGAAGTCTTACCGCACATCTTGTCAGACAGATAGGAGGAAACTACTAAAGAGCAAAACCAAAGAAGTCATGAAAGACTAAATGTTTATTACTTTGATAGGTTTTTGTATTAGAAGTAAGTTTTAAATTGCTGTTACATTTGAATTCATAGCTTTTCAATAGCATCGGGGAAGAGCAATATATTGACAAAATCTTGATTGGGTATATTTGGAAAATCGAGACGATTTAATTCAAAATTACAGGAAAACTATTACTATATTGAAAAATCTGTTCGTTTGATCATGGAAAGTTTTTAATACTATCAAATCGTTTGTATTAAGAAACGCATCTTTAATTCCTTGCTTCAATAATGTAAATGTAGGAGAGGTTCGTAAACGTTAAACATGTTGTTTCCTAAAATGGAGTTTTTAGTAAAAACCGGACTTTTCCCATAATTGTAAGTCCACTCCGATCTATTTGAGCAAGAAATTACAAGAAAAAAAAATAGAGCCGTTTGTATGGCGTTATTTAATGAATTCTTCGCACTGTATCCTGAAAACATTTGGCCATCCTAAAAAATAAAAACAATCTTTTTTGTAGGCAATTCTATGCTCTACGTAAAGTGATATTGTAAGAAGGTATATCTCACTGGAAGCGAGCTGTTGGTGAGAAAAGGTGTGACCGTTGACGTTTCCTATCTCTATTGGGTCCACATAAATTGCGTGCGTGCAATGATCTTAACACGGCATAACGAAGATCTGTATGGAATGTTAGTACAGTTATATTTTTTTCTGTTATCACGCCTTTATCTGATCTAATTTTCCTGGGCTATAATTTCTTCGAGGAGATTCTCAGATAATGTTTTTAACTACATGGGGAAAATTTCGTCATTGTTCCGTGAAACAAAATCACGCTTTACATAATGAGGTATATTCGTCTTCAATGTACTGGACTTTCTGCGGTGTTCAGAGATTCTTTTGAATGAATTAAGTGACTCGATATTTCTGTTTTACGCCGTTAGCTTTGTATTCCTGCTTGTGTTGTGATCCCTGATGTTTGATTCAGCGGAGATCGTATTCTCCAGGTTGAATACCTCGAGCTTTTGGTTGGATCTCGCGTGCCTGCGGCCGGCTCCGAGAGCCAGCTGACGGATGACTTCCGCCGAAGGTGAATTTCTCAACGGGATTTCGAGCACCAGTCGTGCGTACGTGCTAGTATGGAAGTTAAAAAAGAACAAAACAATATTGAAACCATAACTGTTCACCTTTTTTAAATTATGAAAAAGTGAAAACGGTGAACCATGATACCTCGTAAATTTGATAGAATCGTTCCAGGCAATAAAATTGGACCTAGTTATGAATAATGAAACTCACATTTTGTTAAATTTCGTGTTGGGATAATTTCAAATTTATTGATTTCTTGCTTGTCATTTAAAAATTTAATAAAATGGCATTTGTAATCAAAAGGCTGATATTACTGAAATAAGGATTTCTTATTTTGCCATAAGGAACTAGCTACAAAATACGTTTCACTTTTTATAATGTAGTAGGGTTTCATTCTATATATATATATATATATATATATATATATATATATATATATATATATATATATATATATATATATATATACACACACGAGCGCGCGACCATCTCATTTTGATAAAATTTTGTATGACTTAGGTGTGCTAATAGCTTCAAAGATGGAGTGAGTTCTTGTAGATATAGAGATTTGTTTGACCTCATGCAGCGTCGTTGTACAATACGACGTAAGATTTTCTCATTTGAGCGCTGTATTCTAGAAATTCTTTCAACCCTATATCAGTAGAAGGAGCAGGTTTGTAACATTCTAAAAAGTTATTTTGATTATCAATCGCTGGTATACAATACTCAAAATGTAAAATGTTGACGAAAAAATTAATATATAAAAATTCCGGAGTTTATTGTCGTGAAGTTACCTCAATTTTCAAGTAAAATATTTATAATATATTACTTCATATCCCAACATAACATTGTTTTGGAATGCCAAATTTCAACATGTAGCTCTTACCATTACTGTAAAAATCAAGTGTAAAGTTGATGATCTTTGCAAAAAGCCTCAAAATATTCTATTTTCAACCCACAGTTACAGAAAAACGCTAATTTGAAATAATTTGAAAGATATCTTTATAGAAAGAATATGGTTTCCTTTGTATTTCATTGTTTTTGCTTTTCCTGAGTACCCGGTAATCTAACAAAACCAGTCACCTCTCATATGGCCGGAGGCTGCATAGTTGTCTTTCAATTTCTGCGATAATTGGATATTACTAATATAGATTAAATTGGCAGTGTCGTGGCTCAAAGCTAAGTCGCTCGCCTTTCACCAAGGAGGAGGTCCGGGATGGATTCCCGGACAAGCTCATGCGAAATTTGTTCCAACAAAACGAGTCTGCCTGCTTCACCGGGGCTAATCCAATCCCTGTGAAGTGTTCTAATTCCTACCCCTTTCCTAATTCCTTCCCAATTCTGGCCGCCGGGTAGTGACGCAGGGGCGCGTGATTGCAAGGCTAGTCGCAAAATGAGACGCAGGTCCATGACGTGACGCGACGCAGTGTGACTTATGGTGAGTTTCTGCGAACCACCGCTTATTGGCGGTTGATACCTAGCGGTCCTCTTGACAACCGACAGACGAGACAGTAATCAACGAATCTGTATTCCAGAGGGCGCTGATAAAATTACAAATATTAATGGAGGATTACGACGTGATAATGATGATTAAGACGTAACAAATTAAAAAAAACATGTCTAGTGATTGTGTGCAAAGTCATTAAAGTGAAAGTTTCAAAATATTCATCCGAACAGGGTTCATAACGATGCCCCTTCCAAGGTGGCAGGCATAGAGAAACAGTCGAGTGCGCACTCTAAAGTAAAGCTTAAAGTCTCCATCAGAAGTCGGTTGTTTCTCATCAAAGCTGGAAGCAATGTGAACGTAAGGGACGCGATTGTTAATGCAGAAAGTTAGACAGTACGTCAATTTTGTGTTTAATTCCAGTTGATGCCAAACCATTTTACACAGACTTGATCGGCGATGAAGTTTAGAGGATAATGATAATAATGTTGATGGACTTAACTTGGACTTGGATTTTGGTATTGAAGATAATGACGTGGTTGGTCCGCGAAGAAATCTTAAAGAAATGGTCCAGGTCTCATTTTTATTGAAATCCCTGATATTTTTTAAAATTTCAAGTTGAACTTTTTTTGGCATCTTCCTACAACTACAATAATGAAGATTTTCCCCCTCATTGAGATCTTTTCATCAAAAACAGATCTTCAAATTAGGTCACGTTCAATTTTTCGAAAATATGAGTAGTTCTGTGTAGTTTTGCATGGAACAGAGACAATTTTGAACAATTTTTTTCTTTATATTTTTCCCTTGTATATAGCAAAAAACGGCAAAGAAAGTGGTGTTGGTTCCATTTTCGTCGAACTGTCAATATTTTCGAAAATTGCAAACAACAACAAATTAACATCGCTTAAGTACCATTTTTTTGTTAAATGAAATCTGCTCAGTTCTTAAAAAAAAGGCCAATTTTTTATGTGTATTTTATAAAATAAGACATTGTTTTTTAAATATGTTCAAAATTTACTTTATAAAATAAAATGCTCCACACTGCGTAACGAAGTTTGAAATTCTGAGAAATCCATCTCACTGGTGGAGATGCTATAGCTGTATAAAATACATTTTTAATTGTACATGTGTTATTTTAGCTCCCAAAGAATTAGCTTTCGCTCCGAATATGCTACGATTTGTAGTGAGTTTTATAAGTGAATACTGAGATGTGTTAAAATAGACAGGAATTGTGGTATTATAATATTACTTAACAGTTTGAATAATATGTGCAGTTCTCGTGATTTTTATGGGAATTTTCTTTAGTGGGGAAACGTAGTTAAAATAGCAGATTTGAAGAATATTACAATATTAGAGTATTTACATAATTTATTAGTAATTATTAATTGTATTTAATAATTACGATTATGTATTTTCGTACCATGTGAATTTGGTTGCCAACGCTATCAGGATTACTGGGCTGTGAAATGTATATGCCACTGTTGTTTTAACGTCACACTGGCAGCAACGGGCTGTAGTGACAGGCGCCGCCGCCGCTGGGCTGTATTATTAATTTGTAATTTTTTAAGGTTAAAATATACATTGAACTATCGAATATGTTAGTAAATGAGATTTAAAACAATTAGTTTTCACATAATGTTCTACGATTTATAATGTGTTTTACAAGTGATGATTGTGATGTGTTAATGTGGAGAGAAATTGTGGTATTATATTACTACGTAATCTTTACATAGTGCGAAGAAGTACGTGCTGTTGTAGTATCACTAGTTTATAATTTTTTTTACTGTCCATACCCTTTGCTAATGAACCGCCATTAAAGTGACTTTCCTTTGCCTTAAAGGGTTTAATCACATGATGGTACCATGGGCGTTGTAATATTTTTCTGCTAAAGATGTCAAAGGTTATCAACAAAGAACGATATTATGCAACACGCCATTGCACGATATTATGCCATGCAAGCAACAGTAACCCCTAAGTCGTACGCAGGTTCCCCCATCAAAATAAATGAATATTTTCCCATAAATCTCTGTTAAATTTAGAAACCGCGAATTTGAAACTGATCTTTTAATTTTTAGGGGTACTTATATGAAGCTCATTTAAGCGATTGTGTGATTTTCTCAAAAAGGTTCCGAATTTTTTCTTTGAATTTCTTTTTTTTTTTTCAAATCAAAGTGTTTTTATAAATCTTGTAAAAGTCCGGTTTTCATTAAAATATCTGAATTTTTGAAAATGTCAAAAGTTCAGCTTTCAGAACCTCTGCCACACTATTATCGAAGCAGATTTCTTAAGATGTATATTCCTTTATATTAGCACTGTCAATAACTTTGATGTTATTTACTTTAAAACATTGGTAGTTTTCGCGTAGTTTCTAAGCAAATCATGTCAATAATTTTCCAAAAAGAAGACAACAAAAAGTTTACAAGAAGTGTGGACCATTTTTCTTTGAAGTTTTTCTTAGGAATTGATAGCTATGAACAGAATCATATGGCACAAGTGTTATTGCATGTAGTCCTTTGACCATTGTAGAAATCTTTTGTAGTCCTTTGACTTTTTTTAAATTACACCAAAGTGCATATGATCTTTCTTCTGGGGTTGCCAGTTATTAAAAAAATGCACAATTAATTTCGAAACATAAGAATGCGCTTAAGAGTAACTAAGACAAACTTAAAAGTAATGTTTTCGAAAAACAATTGTAAGATAATTTCATTGCCAAATTGAAATATTAAATGTACATTCAAAATTATTTGTTACTTTTAAGGGCGATTGTTATTTTTCGAAGTGGGATTTATCTTCTTCAGTTAAATTTTTAATATTTTAACTACCTACAATCGTGAATTTGATTTTTAACAGAATTTATACATGCTTATCAATCTCACGCAGGCATACTCTTCAGCAAGTTTTTCAGTTGTTATTATTGCTACATTTTGTGTGAAAATCTGTGTTTTGTATTAGAAAAGGGGTTGCATGTGCTTTATAAATGTTTCTTGGTAGCCATATGAGCAGATCCTCTTGCAGCGTGACATGAGGCGCTGAACTAGCGGGATGCTCACAAGTGGATAATGAGCTCTGGTCAGCACTCGGCCCAGTTGTAGTGTAATTCCAACAAACGCTTTTCCTTTTGCCTGTTGTGTTGTGAATTTACTACTTTGTTTCGCCGTCTAATTACGGTTTTACTGTGGCAGGTTTATGCTATCCAATGAGAGAATGATCGATATTCTTTCTTGCTGTACCTATCTGTCATTGGGGGAGATGTATGTGGTATGCAGACTGTTTACGGAATTTCTTGTTAGCATCCTCGCCTGAAATCCGGATTTTTCTTGCGTTTCATTCTTTCAGAACTGGTTTTGTGAGCATTTCCACCAAATATCTTACAAGTTCTGATTTCGGCAAAGTACAAATTACTAAAGGTTTTGGTGGCTTGGATGTACGGCGTGAAGGAATACTAAAACACGGTGTAAATGTGACTGATTCACAGAGTGTTTAATCTGCCTCAAACTCTTACATGCTTTGGACTTACTCAGAAGGAAAAAGCAGGCATGGAAAACTCTTATCTAGAGATACATAGAAGCAAGAGCATATCTTCAAGCAATGTTGATGGAAACTAAGAGATGAAAACTCAATAGCTGATGGAGAATAAACTGTTCCATTTTTTCCTAGTAATACAGTAGGATTGTGTTTTAATATTTATGATTGTGATATTAGTATTTACGATATGATTTTATTTATCACTTGTAATACTGATACATTTTACTTTGTACAAGTGTGGTGCAAAAAATTAAAAACTGGTGGTGCTCGTATTAGTAACGGTTACATAAAATTATAATGCCACAGTTTCTGTCCATATTAACATACCTAAGTCATCATTTGTAAAACTTATTACCAATCGTAGCCCATTAGGCGCGAAAATTTAATTCATTTAAAGCTAATACTTCAACACAAATTTGACAGTCTAAAACTCGTTCCATTCACCCACAATCAACCAACAAGTTCATGTGAGAATTCCAAACACGCCTGTAGCGGCGTTCCCAATGTTGTGTTGTATCCTGATAACTCCTGAAAGATTCTAGCAAAAATTACGGGAAATTCGAATCTGCAATTTCGAAATTGCAAAAATTACGCAAATCGTGTACATTTTTTGAAAATGTACACGACTTTCTAATTTCAGTAATAAATGTCGAATTTTAAAAAAACTCATTTCATTAAGTAACAATATCATCAAGATTTTTTGCTTTCAGTTTTCGAAAATTTAGTGTGTTCAACAACAATGAGACCTGTACCATTCTTTTAAGCGTTCCCTGTCCTATCCGCAGATAGAAACGTTGGTTTAGAACATTGGAACCGTAGTAGAGAAAAAACATTTTAAAAATTTCTACATTTCATGCAAAATGACGTGCAAACTAATATTATTTTCGAAAAATTGTACATGACCTTATTTCAAGATCTGTCTTTGAACAAGTGTTTTCATTAAGGAAAAAATAACTTATTTTCAATATTGTAGTTGTAGGAAGGCGCCGAAAAGAAAATTTGAACTTTCGCTAATTTCGAAAAGGCAAGAGTTAAAAGAATAGCGCGCGTCTCATTTTCCTTTAAAGCGTTCTCTATGGTATGCTGTATGCTATGTGTTTGTCTTCATGTGACGTATCCCCCAAAATCAAAACATCCGGTGCAAACTCGCACGGCTGTTATTTATGAGTAAATTGAAAATCGTGGCATAATCCTTGCTAATTTCTTAAATTTATGTTTCCATCGAGAATCAGATGTTGAACAGTTCTCTGTTGACTATCTCTAGATCTAAAAGAATGAAAAAGGACGATGTAGACTTTTTAATTCCTCTGTAGTCCCAGTGGTTAATTGATTAATTGACGTTTCGGAGCACATCAGCTGCTAGGGTCATTAGTTGCGTTAGTGTAGTGACTTACGTGTATATCCTGGAAGGTGACGGTGATTCCTTCTCCATTGGATGGCGAGTCTGACTTCGACCGCTCGCCCAACTGGTCACCCAACATGTGTGCTAGTGTAGTGCATGTAAGTGTCTGTGTTACATACAAGGGGAGAGGATATGACAAGAAAGAGAGAGGAAAAGTTGTGCGCGGTCTGTGGCCCATTTGTTAGTGTTCTGCTTTGGCATTCGCCTGGTATTGATCGGATTCACTACCGATCAGAGCAGCCGGCCGCTAGAATTTTCTTCCAGACAGCGACTGAATTCGATCTGGCTATATAGCTAGTGTTGAAAAGTTGCCACCGTCGGGGCTTGATCCCTAGGAGTCGCAACAGTCAGCAGCATTGCTAGCTGTGAGCTAAACTCAGCCGGTCCCCGTAGTTAAATGCTACCTATTTTTTAGAATTGACTAGATATGTTTATTTTTCTCATTCCATGTATTCTTCTTTTTCACAGCGCTGTATACCACCATTCGAGAACGCAGCCTTCAACGTTTTAGTTGAAGCAACGAACACTTGTGGCGAAAATGGCCCCACCCAGTACTGTGTGCAAACTGGAACTTCGGGCACTCAGAAATCGTGTCAAATGTGCTACGATGCAAATACTCACCATGCAGCCTACCTCACAGATTTCAACAAAAACGAAAATCAAACGTGGTGGCAGTCGGAGACAATGTACCAAAATGTGCAATATCCTAGTCAAGTGAATCTTACTCTTCATCTCCGTAAGTATTGTTGAACTAGTATTGCTTAATGTAGGTTCAAATACCTCTTTTGATTTAGTTTCATACCTGTGAATCCATTTTACTTTGCGAACCTTTTCTCCAATGACATGTATCTAACTGGTATTATGTTTTCGTATTTTTAATACTTCTTGTGGGATTATGATATTTTTTAAACTTCTATTGTGTAACAGCGCTCCCTAGCCGTTGTGACATTAGACACGACAACACTTCTCCTTGAACATATTTAGTCAGACTTACGTCGTCAGTGTCATTACTAGACATCGGATGTTTAGGCACTAAAAAATCGTCTTTTAGGCGCCTAAAAAGGCACTGAAAAAGTCAAGAATAAGGAGGGAAAAGGCACTGTCATAAGTTACATACACAATAAAATGAAAAAATTGTAATATTTGTCTATATTATTTTGTAAACTTAAATGCACAAAAACAGTTCGTATATTTTAAAGTAAAACTAGATTTACATATTTACAATTTATATTTATTTCCACTTAAAATTTCGGTTCCCTCGGCGTATGTTCCGGCCGTGCCATGTTCTCAGATCATGGCTAGTATTTGTGAAATTGGGAAATGGAGAAAAATCAGTTGGTATACTTTCAAGAATTCTCTCGTAATTTTAAATTTCAAGACGTGAATTGAAGGTTTCGTAATGAATGGTCACGTTGGACTATCGCCGATTTTCCGATATCTTAGCATTGTATATAAATATAATATATAAAAGGCAAAAAAGTCCTAAAAAAGGTATTTATGCAAAAAATAGGCATTTATGCTAAAATAAGCAGAAATAAGCATTATAAAATTCGATCAAATGTCATCATTTGTCATGATTCGTGGACATATATTATCAGCCTTTAAATAAGTTCTCTAGAAAAAAATAGGCATTTCCCTAAACATCCGATGTCTAGTCATTACCTTTTATCCCTATCGGCCAAGGGCTCCGCGCCACTAGTATCCGAGGTTTCCTAACGGTCACCCAACCGGGAACCCGCGATGACTTGAACTACTCGATTTACGTGACTTCACGGAGCTTGGTTAAGAAGTTCAGCAATAGGTGCTGGCTAAATTTTGGATTTTATTTTAATTGAGGCTTCCACGCATCTTTCTTCGTGGGAACAGCACCGTCATATCAGAGTTTTGCGGAATTTTCTCGATCCCCTTCCATTCAAGTCTTTGTACCTTCTTTATAATTATTTCCTTTTGGCTTCCATTCTTGAGTCTTTCACATTAATAAAGGACCTGATAGATTTTTTTAAAATTTGTTGCGTCATTGTTGATACAACACGTCTCTTAACCCTTGTTGGGCGTTGAGCGCTTTCTTCTGGTGTAATCCTCCGTTACTGAGTTATTACTATAGTGAATAATTACTATATTTGTAAAGTCTCGTCGAGTCGCAGTCAGTGTTTTATCCCTTCGGCCAGGGACTCGACGCTGTTAGATCCCGGGGTTCCTGGCCGGTCACCCAACGAGGAACCCGCAAGACTCGAATTCGCTTAACCTTCGTGACTTCACGGAGCGTAGTAAACGAATTCGGGTAGTACCGCCGGTAGTATTTGTAGAGTTTACAGAAAATTACACTTTGAAAGGAGTAGTAGTAGTAGTAGTAGCGATTCTTTGAAAATTATTAATACTCAAAATTCTGAATTCACCTGTCAAATATGATAAAAAACAACTTCAGTCAACGTAAATTATGTAAGAACTAGCGTTATTACATCTATGCATTTCGTACTTGTTTACAAGAAAATGTAAGGACTTACCAAGCTTTAGGCCGTACAAAGACTCGAGAAAATAGTCGAAATATAACGGAACTGAAAGCGTAAACCAACAATCATTCAGTCTCTTACATATTCTCAAAGTCTCTTGCCTTTTATTTTGCTTGCTTATGTGTGGTTTTCTTCTGTCTCTGTAACGAACTCGATTCATGATTCTTCTCGTCCTTTACGTAACATGAACATTGGAATATTTTCTTGATTGGATAGTTATTTTTGAAGTGGTTTTAGGATTCTTCTTTGTCAGTCTTATTATATGACTCTTTGATTTAAAGAATGTCTGGTTGGCCAAGTTTTAATGCTCATTTACAATGAAATGTGAAAGTAATGTAAAGGCAAAAGCTTGGTGCCGTGCTGTTGAATGGAACCAAACTCGTTGGTGTACTTAAATGTAAATATAAGACGTGAACATAAGAACAGTAAGTAAACGTGAACATTAGACGTAACCGTGAAAGTTCGCAACATGCGAATGTTCACGTTTAAAAGTGATCTGATCTTAACACATTATCTTGTACCGCTGCAAGATGCAAAGAACCAGGTTTTCTTCGACAGCGGCATGAAGACCGCATTCTTGAGCAGAAACGAGTGCAGTTTGTAAGATGAATCACTCAATCATAATGAAACACTCCATTTCTGGTGCTCATGGTATATGAAATAATTATTATCCAAGCGTGATCGCGTCCATTTTACTTAATGGCAATGTATGTTTATGTATGGTTGAAACCTGTGGTGACGTACGGTTTATAAATTGTCTCGTATTTGTCATCTGCTTCATAGCCATCCTGATCTTTCTCTCGGGACATCCAATGGAATTCCTTTTTTCAGGTGAACGGAATTTCATTTTCGAAGATGGAGTTCTCAGTTCGTATGAATTACCGGTTCTGAAGATAGGATGTTTTTGTGCTCTTAGTTTTGTTCTGCGTTGTGCAAAAAATTATCATCTCGAAGCACATTTGCGTAATTTTTCTTCCCATCTGCTCGCTCACGTTTTCACTCCGAAAACTGTGGCATGCAGATGTGCTCACAGACTGTTTCTGTGCCTTTAAAAGGGTGTGTTAGTTTGTAATTAGTAAACAAACAAAATCTCACAAATACGTGTCAGACGTAAATCTAATTCTAGACTCAAGTCGAAGCAAAAGAAGACCAAGGTCGTCTATGAAACGCAATTTAGAGGAAAAGTAAAGAACAACGAATTCATTTCTTTTTACCCGAAAGTTATGTTGGAGTCTGTTAGTGTAGGCACGTCAAACCGCGCCCGCACGAGCTACTTGCCCGCCTCGGGAGCCTGGCGCTCCATTGGACACGATGTATTACGGGTAGTACTTGCTTATTGTGGCCTCTCACTAACTCCACTTCACCCACAGATGAAACTTTCTTCCTGGAGATACAACGTTATGGTAACTGTTCATTGCCCTATGTATCGAAAAAATATTTTGATTAGCTTATTTCATTATTCCAATATGCTTCATACAGCACATTTAAATCCGGCGTTAATCTGTAGTTATAGTGAAGAGAATTCAACTTTGATCTCGCAAGTTTCTAAAAAGTTATATTACATTCCAGTATAAAGACTTCGAGTGAAATTTATTTATTATGATCTACAAATAGGTTTCACAACGGTATGTATTTCGAATCAGGGGTGGCTCTGAATATTCAGTGTGGTAGAGATCACACTCATGAGGTTAAACGGGACAATAATAGATAATTTTTCATATGAGAATTTCCTTTATAATGTACGTTTCATATACTTACATACATTCTTTGAATTCACGGATTATTCGTCATGCAATCGCTTAATTGCAATTTACTCGTTCACCGGATGTGTAACATATCGCCACCTCTTGGATTATAACATTCACTTCACTCACGGGACTAATGACTGTAGTAGACGTACCCGGAAATGATAAATGCACTCAAATTACGGTTAAATAATGCTTAATTTTCTCCTTGCTAAATAATGTGCAATTTTTTCAAAGTTTTTGTTGTGTTTATGAAATTAATATGGTAGAAATAAGCGCTAGAGAACTAGTTACTTTTCTTTATTGAATGCATGCTCTGAGATTTCGAGATTTCTCTTTTAGACAGCAAAGATTCAAGTTCCAATTCCGGCGCATGGATTTTACCACTATTAATTGGCTGCCAACCTGCTAATCCACTTCGCTACCATCATTACGTTTCACAGAATGTGGAGTTACTAGCAATGCAGTGTGTGACCCTATTATATGTTCGCGCGCGATTGTGAGCGCAAGTGTGTTCATGGTAATATTGGAAAAGTAAGAATTGAGATCTCAACATTTTTGTAAGATAATATGTGCCTCCAGTCGGTTAATTTTCTGCAAACAACTTAAATCTCATTTGAGTTCATCAAAAATTAATTTGAGAAGTTCTCTGGATGAGTTAATTTGGCTCAAAAGTACACGCAACGCGAAAGATAAAGGCAATTTGATTTTCTTCGAATCAGTATATATTGTTGCACAATAAAAAGCAGTAAATATTCCCAGCTTGTTTTCAGGAACACCGCGCTGGACATTTAGAACAAACGAACAGGTTCAATAAACACTGAAGACCGCTTCACGAGTGTCCGCGAACGGGAATGGCAACACCTTCGGAAACGTGAAGAAAATTGAAAGATGGAAATGACCGGCAGGTGTTAACAACAGATCGGGAACGCGGAGCAGGGCGGGAACGATAGTCAACATTCATTTTGGCCCGGGCACGGAAAGCTTCTCGACCAATGAGAGGCCACCAAATGGTGGCGAAATTTTCCAATCGATACAGCGCGCGACACAACTTGACTGTGATTCTTGAGGTTAGAGCACGCGTTTGCGAAGTTTAAGGTTTGACGTGGGTTTTGTTAGTCTCTGTTTAAGTTATGTTAATTTATTTTAGTACTTGTGGTTTAATTCCTTTTACTTATTTTTTTTCGGCGTATTCCTACAATTAGAATATTGAAGATGATGAAATGTATTCTTCAAAGACGCTCCTTAAATATGGTAGTTTTCGCGTAATTTTGTGTGAAATATACGCATTTTTTAAACAATTATTTTCTCAAAACGGCTCCAGATTTTTTAATTTTTTTTCTCAAATATCAGAACGTACACTTATAAAAATGTCACAGGTCAATATAAAAATGTTTCAGTGAAGTCTGTATTTTCGAAAATTGCAAAAAAATGAACATTGCAAAACTTCTATAACGATGATAGGGACTTTATTCTTTAATGGAATTTGTTCTTCAAAATAAGATCTTTAGATAATGTGATGTACAATGTTTTGAAAATACAAGTAATTTTCGCATAATTTTTGCTTGAAGTAAATGTAATTTATAAAAAACATCCTCAGAAACGACTCCAATTTTGTTTTTCCTCGGACGCTTGGCGCAGACGCTTGGCTTGACGCTTTTTTCAAAGGACGCTTGGCGCAGGACTCATTTTCGTGGAACTCTCTGAATTTTCGAAAATTACAAACGTTACAAATGATGCTGTTGTACCACCACTACTGTGGTAAATAGTGTTGCTACTTACTTTTTTGGGGATAGTATATTTCGGACACAATGTGTTAAACAAATAGGATGCATAAGGTAGGTAGATTAATTGAAACTACGAAGATGATATGATGAAAAGACGAACAAATTTGGGAGGGAAAAAATAATTAAAAATGAGTAAGGTAAAATTAATTAGCATAAGACCACGAAAACACACAGAAATAAACTTCAAAAAGGCAACTGATGGCTCACAGGCAAGGCAGGCCAGGTAAAAAGATGAACTGAAGAGTGAACGTGCAGTGCAGTTAGAAGTGCTTTGGTTTCGGCAACTGCTGTCTGAAGATCTGTTTTGCCGCGTCGGATTGATAGCGCTATTCCTCTTCCCGTTGACGTTCATTGTGAAAGCGGACGCATCTCCCGTCCCGTTCGCGTCCACGCCTTCGCGTTGCCTTTCCCGGTTTCAGACAATTGTGGAGCGGCCTTTCGTCAACATCGCGAAAAGGTGTCAGTAAATCTCGAGAGATAGTGACGGCTGCGCGCCAGTGGTGCGGATCGCCAGCGGGGACAGGTGTCGCATGCAACATGGCTATCCACACGGAGGTATCGCGCTGCAATATTTTAATTGACAGAGCAAAATGATGGTTTCAGCTACGCAGTTACTTCATGATTAATCTCGTGCGGTGGGAACGTAAGAAACCATCGTGTGGTGATGACGGAGGTCGCGCGGTTCAGAGGAGGACGGACTTGAGCATGAAGCTAATCTTATCGATTACATATGAAGAACAAGGAAATTTCTTGAGCGGACAGGGAACTATTCTTTATTCAAGACGCCAGTTTAAAATCGCTCGTGTAGATTTACAACAGGACGTTAGGCGACACGCCATACAAATATTAACTGAAAACACGACGATACTGACAAGCCAGCTCTGGAACTGTGGATTAATTTGAAAACTTCCAGGGATGCGCTTATATGGAGTCATGCTACGCAAGCGTGTTGCCTTAGCTTTTTTTGATGTTAAATAAATAAATAAATAAATAAATAGATGTTTGGGTTATTATGTTCAACAAAAAAAAAAAAAAACACGCACAGATAGAACTTGTGAAGGTTTGGAGATATTAAACCATGTCAGAGGTATATCGTTATTTAATTTATATTTTGACGAAATTTTTCGATGTTGAAAATATCAATTCAAAACAAATTTTATTCAATGTATATTTGTGAACGTTTTAGTATTTATTGACATAAGGTAACTGACTTTCATTCGTGAAAACTCAAAAAATGGACGTTAACGCATTGCCAGATGACATTAACCAATTAAAATCGGTACACAAATTTAAGTTTAATGTAAAATATTGTCTTAAAATAATAAGGAGGTATTAATACCATTAGAACAGTAGTTAGAAAGTTTAAGAACAGTTTACAATATGGTAAAAGGTGTACGTAAAGCAGAAGGCCACTTAGGTGGCCAAAAAGTTTTGACTGCAAGAAAAAAAAGGACTAAGAAAGAAGCATGTTTTTTAGATTTCGACATGTTTGATGTTTTTGCAATGAGGTTTAGCGGGAAATTCTGACCATTTTCGAAAACGAGCCATTGCCGTGAAAGAAGGCCGAGACATTAAATTCTCAGGGCAAATAACTACTTTGTGGAAAATACGAGCATTAAAGGACATAGGATTAACATTTAAAAAATGCAAAAACTGTTTTTGTGGAGATAGAAGATAATTGATAAGCGTTGTGCAACTTTTTTTGAAACTCTGAGAAGAACAAGAAAGTTACTCGAAAACCGGTTCAAAATGAAAACATTGATGAAACTTGGGCACGTATCCACTACACTACAAATAGGTACTGGCAACACAGTGAAGCATCGGGTGTTCTTAAGAATGAGAGCTCTGGTCCAAGAGCAATCGTTCAAAATCGGCTTCTGGGGTCTACTAACCTGAAATGAACAGCGAAAATTACAGCAAGTCGCTAACGGAGCGTTTAATACCAAACATTCCACATGGAAGTGTAGTTATTTTGGAAAACGCTCCGTACCTGGCTGCGAGAAAATAAAGCTAATAACTCGTCAAGTCGCAAATCTGACTTGCAATCCTGGCTACAATCTTACACTTTTTTTCCTGGGGCTTTTTCCAGCTTCAGGGGATGTCGATTTCGACTCTCCGCGCCAGGCTCTCTCTATGTCCCGCTGTGGTCAGCAGACTCACAATGCCTTCCTAGACAACACACATACATGAAAGAAAAGGGACAAACAACCGTGCCCACGGTGGGACTCGAACCCGCGACCCTTCAGAGCGAGGCGCTGAGTCGGCATCCGCTCTGGCCACCTCGGCAATCCAGATCGGCACGTTTTTACAACGTACATTTCAATATTGATTTAAGAAGAGAGATACTTTTGAAATTAGTGCAATTACACAAACCCGGCCCAGTATATACAGTTAACAAGTAATTAAATGGTTATTATATGCATTTGCAGCATTACGCCGTCTTTCCTATCACTGCGACTTTAATCCTATAGAAATGATTTGGAATATAATGAAACAAAACACAAGTCTCCAACAGTGTAAACAGTGTTTCTCTTTCTGTACTTGTGCTAGTGACGAAGACAGCAATAGGAAGAGCGGAAGAAAGCTTCTAACAAAGTAAAATAAATTATGGAAGAATACTTACATCGAGATGGATTAATGGAAGAAGTCGTTGAAAATATAATAGTAAACGTGGGAGTAGGCGGTGATGAATTAGAGAGGGAATGTTCATCTGACGGAGATTTCAGTTCAATAGAAACGGCTGTTTTTAAAGGCAGAACAAGCACTACTGACCCTACAGGCGAATTACGTCGCTCTGACAGTGGGCTAGAAGTCGGGCCCATACAGTATTATTAAGATAATGCGCAACGTAATATATTAACGACAATACGCGTCGTTTACCAAAATCTGTAAAAATATTTTTCCTTTGCACCCATCTACACAATGGTTACTGCCCGGGACTCAGCGGGATCACCCGGTCACTGCCGTCTATATCACTGTAGACGTGCGACTTATCATTAGGCGGTGACCTCAAGTAAACAGATCGCAGCGCTCCATGTGCAAATGGAAAATGAACGAGTAATAGGTAGGTCGAATTCAGTCGTTGTCTGGAGGAGACTACTAGCAACCGAGGGTTCTGATCGGTGGTTTCGCCGATCAATACCAGGCGAATGTGGGAGCAGTACTCACATAAACGGGCCACGAGCCACGCACGACTTCCTCCCCTCTTCCTTGTTGTATCCTCTCCCCTTAAACACACACACACACACACACACACACACACACACACTTACACGAACTACACTACCACGCATGTCGGGAGTTAAGCACGAGTCCCGAGTGGTGCGGTACACCGCTGGGAGGGAGATCTGAAGGGAGAAATCCCCCGATAGACGACTGATCTCGCCGCCCGCGGGAGAGGAACGCGAACCCCCAGAATAAAACATTCACTACACTAACGGGACTAACGACTATATCAGCTGACGTGCCCAGAAACATCTATTAATCAATCGTGAAGCATTAAAAAACGTAAATCTCTTTGTACTATTTATACGAGAAATTAAAAGAATAGTAGGCTGATCTGCCGATTTCCCGGATTTGTAGCTGCCTTAATTAGTTTGGGTTTTTGGTCTCCAAGTCACAGCCAGGAGGCGAAAATGTATTTTGGCAACAATTGCAACACTTTTGCCGTTCCACTTCATGCCTCTGAAGCGTGTCCATATGATGTTCCCGAAAGTCATGATGCGTTTTCGCCACCGTATGATTTGAACGAAAAAGCTGTTGTGAGAAAATGAGATAAGCAGCAAGACTAACGTCCGATCTTTGCCCTCCGTGACGCTGGGTGGCACACATTCACATGGAACTGTTCCATATAAACATTACATGTTATAATTTGACCTCATAACCCGTTACTACGCCATGCAAAACAAAATGATAAGCTGACATCTCTGGTCAAGAAGAGACGTTAAATAGATTACTTTCATGTATATTCATGGTTACAGAAAGGGCGTGAATTAGGAAGTACTACTTATCTTGTTGAACTCATTCACTTCCTTGTAATTGATCACTACTTTTGTTTATCTAATAACCTTTATAATAGTGTGAATGTAATAACTAGGGGCGGGTTTTGATAATCTAAAACATCAAAACTGATTAATAAAATGCTCTTGAAATTATTTTAAAATGCCCTAAAAGCAAAGAAAAATGACGTAAAAAATTATCAAAACCAAAATTCAGATGAACTCAAGCTGTTGAATATGTTACTAATATAATCGAGGTTTCTTTCATTCAAGTAAACTCTGCTTGCAAACTTTTGGTTTGGACTAGACCAGGAAATCTTTGTCTTTAGTTATCGAGAAATCCGCCGAACCGACCATTGCTGAAGGTGTTAAAGGAATCTTAGATTACATATATCTACTGACATCACAATTTCTGAACGAAGAAATTGAATAGGCTACTCAGGAATTTTGTGAAGAATATTTGTTGCGTCTAGTAAATAGTATTTGAAGCAAGTATCATTCAAATGACATTAAAATCGATCCGCAAAAAATGCTTGAAAAATGACGAAAAAGGTAAAAATGACTAATTAGTCGAAATCGAAGAAAAATGCAAAACTATATAAAAATGGGTTATTTACTTTTGTCATAACATTCTAAAAGGCATCGTTCTAAAGTGAAAAGAAAAAATGATATTTAATTAAAATCCACCCCCTAGTAATAACCTTCCCCATTTAAATATTTTTTAAAATAATTAGCAATTACGAGTCACCTGCACTAGCAAAAGTGCTGCTGGACAAAAACCACACGAAATCATTTTTCAAAAAGCAGCATGGACATCGCTAAAAAAACAACAATAATAATAATAATAATAATAATAATAATAATAATAATAATAATAATAATAATAATAGTATAACACTGCGATAAATTAAATATTTTAACAAAAATAGACTTAATGAATATTGCAATTACATAGTATAGTATATTCATATACATAGTACAACAGTTCGTTACATACCAAGAATATCAAAAAGTTACTGATCCTTACCGCAACAGGAGAATAACAAATATTGAATGGGGGCGGCCTCTTTCTTGGAGAGTTGCTGTCGCATGACGAAAGGAAGTCGTAACCAGTGGCACACTTAGAATGGAAATTCTGCCGAAACGCGCTGTATGAGAATAATTGGAACAACACAATAAAATATTTGCATTCTTCAGGCAAAATCGAAACTTTCATTGTTTTTGGATTTTTCCTGAGTTCCTGGATATTTAACGAAACCATAGACGCCTCTCACGTAGCCTGAAGCTTCATACTCCTTGTTTTCTTTTAATTTCTGCGTGGGTTGGGAATCAGTAATACACATAGATTATAGAAGCAGAAATAGCTAGTCACTGTATTTTGAATTGTTGACAAGGAGTGTACTTTCCTCTATCATTTTTAATGTTTCCTTTTTGTCCCTCTGCTTCTTGATTTTCTTCTTTCTCTCATTTTTTGTATTTTTTCGTATCCCTTCTGTATTATTTTGCGTACGTTCTTGCCAACCATTGCAGATTTTCCTTCTCTTCTTCTTGTTTTTTTTCCTCTAATGCTCCCGAATTATTTAATTTCCTGTATTAAAAGACACCTGGAATTCATGGATAATTTCATTCTGAAATTCAACTTCCCTTCTTTATTAGATTTCATTCCTGCATATTATTTAACCGTACATCATAGCATTTACGTTCCGGTCTTTGTTACCTCAAATACTACCTTAATGTGAAGGACTTGAGAAATGTATCAGCGAAATTTCGTTTATTCTCGAAAGATGTAGCTTGTTGCTGTCTATGTTCATAATTCAATTTAGTATAATGAAAGAACGGGGGTAGGGATTTCGGAACTCAAAACTTGCACACAGTTTTATTCTCCCCAGCCGTCACATAAACTATTTGTGACGTTTCGTAAATAAAGAAAGGATATGAGCATTATTTTGTATTTTGAAGGAGGAGTAATATGGAGAACTCGTGTACAGTGATTTTTTGTAGTATTTGAAATATTAAAGAAGTGTTAGTCAAAATCTGTATTTTTTGGAGTGTCTATTTTCTAGACAAATGGGAAATTCTTAGTGTTGTGAAACAATGGCTTCGAGTACCGTAAGTGGGAACGGAGCTCGGTATTGTTCGTGGTGTCCCGCGCGGCACCCTTCTCTCTCGGGCGGTCAAAGAGATAAGAGCGGCACGAGAAGAACGCTTAGTAGGCGGTCCGGGCGCTGTCTAATGGGCGTCTGTTGTAGCGGGAGAAGCTGCGCTTTTCGTGAACAAACTGGCGAGGCGGCGGCGGCGGCGGCGGCGGCGGTAGTGGCGGCAGCGGCTGGGGCACTCCCTGTCTAAAAATAGCGCTCCTCTCATGACCCGGAGCCATGTGCTGTGTACAGTGTGCGCGGCGTACTTATGGCAGACGGCGTTCGGTCAATTTTGCGCTTCATCTGGGCCGACATTAAAGCTACTATGTCCAATCTGAAGAATAATCTCGAGTTCGCAGTTCCTAAGGCACATGAAGCTAGAACTCGTAGCTGTCTGATGTTTATTGTCCCCATTGAACTCCATTAGGTTTTCGATATTATCGTTATCTTCAATGACCTATTTTAAACAGTAACTTTAAACATTGCTTTCTCGTGTGAAATACTTAAGAAATATTCAGTCATATTTTTAAGGTGCTTATATTTATAAACGCCAATTATTTTAATCATTCCGCTTTGTATTAAATGTAATAATGGAAAAACATGGTTGGACGTTAATGCGATAATTTATTTCTGCAAAGTTCCGGGCGGCAGTTGTTGGCACTCATCACTGTTTTTAGAACTTTCTTCGTAGTGACAAGTTACTTATGAATTGTGTTTGTATTCACGAATTCTATCTTCGAGAACTCTTATACAGGATGGATCCTAAGAGGAGGCCTGAGGGGCCCTTGTTCCTACCATTTCTCCTTGGGCCGAATAATATTTCAGTAGTATTGTCCTTCGATTTTCTGTTATGCGAATTACATTATGTTATTTAATAAAAGTAATAAAAGTAAATTACTTTGTATAATATTTGAAAATTTATATAAAGCAAGAGATAATTTTGAATGATCGCCAATCATAAAATGTTGATATAAAGCACACTGTGCGATATACGATATATATCACTTGTGGCTCGACCCTTGAGCAGTTGGTGGGGTCGCCCCTGACATAATTGACGAGTTACGAAAATTTCCTAAAGAAATGGAAATCGTTTTCTCCCGTAATGTTAATTTACGTAATGTTGGAGAAAATGGTATGTCCTTTAACGAAATAAATATGGCCTCACCTGAAAATAAATATGGGAGAAACATCTCTCACAACGAAAGCAATGATCACATAATGTAATTTTTCTTTCCTTTTATCATTAACCAGCTAATGCTTAAGTAAACCAGCGTTGCCCTGATATTCATTCGGTACATTCCTCCAAATGTAAGGAATTCTATCAATTGGAAGTAATTTTATTCTCATCCCCGCTCCGCTAGGCCTCGCTCCGCTCCGCCCCGCCCCACCCTGTTCCGCACCGCACCGCACCGCACCGCTCCGCTCCGTTCCGCCCCACTTCGTTCCGTTCCGCACCGCACTGCACCGCTCCTCCCCGTTGTGTTCCGCTCTGCCTCATTCCACCCGGCTCCGCCTCGTTCCGCCCCGCTCCGCTCCACCTCGTTCTGCTCTGCCTCGCCTCGTTCCGCTCCGCCTTGCCTCGTTCCTCTCCGCCCCGCTCCGCCTCGCCTCGTTTCGCTTCGCCTCGCCTCGTTCCGCTCCGCTCCGCCCCGCCCCGTTCCTCTCCGCCTTGTTTCGCCCCGTTCCGCCACGCCCCACCCCACCCCGCTCCGTTCCGCTTCGCGCCGTTCCGCCCCACCCTGCCCCGTCCCGTTCCATTCCGCGGAGTTCTGCCCTGCCCCGCCCCGCCCCGCCCCGTTCCGCTTCGCTCCGCTCCTCTCCGCCTCGCCCCGCTCCTCTCCGTCTCGCCCCGCTCTGCTCCTCCTCGTTCCGCTCTGCCCCGACTATTCCCCGCCCCGCCCGTTCCGTTCTCTTGCGCTCCGCTCCGCTCCGCTCCGTTCCGCCCACCCCGGTCCACTTCGCCCCGCCCTGCCCCTCCCCTTCCCGCCCCGCTCTGCCCGATATCCTGCCTTGCCCTCCCCTCCCCTCCTGCTCCATGTCCCTCCCTGCCTCGTTTCGCTTCATCCTCTCGATCATGCTGTGATATGTAGGAGTATTGCGGAAATCATTTAATTAAATGCTGTGAAACTCATTTTTGCCACTTCAACCCCAAATTCTCATCTTCAAAGGGATGAGTTTTAAAAAAATCGTTACTTCGTGATTTCATACATCGCATTAGAAAGGTATATTCCAATTTTGACGTATCAAACTTCTATAGTTTTCACTTTGATAAGTTAGACAACGTTGTTTAAGATTAGACATGTTAGAGTAATAGTTAAAAGCCTTGTGTGATGGTATTTTTTGCTCTAACGGACATTATGTATTTGTACTGAAAATGTACCAATTTCGATTCCCCAACGGGAACCCGAATGAATTTTGCTAAAAAAGACCTGCCTGTTTGAGACAAACTTAGAGGTAAAAATACTTCGTATTTCAATGTAAGATGGATAAAAATAATTTATACCGAAAGTGCTGCTCCATAATTATTGTTTAGGGAAGCTCATCTTTAAATGATGGGACATGTGAATAAGAGGATAATGAAATGCTTTCATTTCTTTCCCATTCCTCTTGGCCAGGGACCTCACTCATGTTCACTCAGTGCATGAACTGTTAAGGGAATGAAAAGCCAGAAATCTAGCTTTTCGATGCAGGGATTCACCATCTAATCGTAGAGTATAAAAATATAATATGTTATAAAAACAATGTTTCCTCCATTTGATTACATTTGTGTATAAATATTGCCTCTGGGATGGCTCATGGGCAGCGTACTAGCTTCTCGTGCTGTGGTCCCCGGGTTCGATCCCTGGTCGAGGCAAAAATATAGTTGTAGCTTTCCGTTAAAATCGTCCCAGTGTCTGTAGCTGTGTGACGAAGAAAAGCTCAAGCAGGCGGATCTTGCTAGTTACGATGAAGAGAGTACATGTTCGCCTCATGTCGCTCTTACCCCCAAGCATGGGAATTTAACTAGGCCCAGGCAAGGAGGATACCGGTAGCAGGCCGGCGAAGTCGTTCTACCGACCCAAAACGCCAAATACATACATACATACATACATACATACATACATACATACTTATAAATATTACGTATAAATCAATTATTAGAGCTCTTTGCAAATTGCTCGAGTAATTCAATGTCCTCACGAGTGTCGTATACTCCGCAACCCGTATGTCTTTGATTTTACACCTAGAATGGATACCATGAAAGTGTTGATGCTAATATTATTGTGTCTAATTCAGAAACAAACTTAAGAAGTGAAATAACTTTAAGTAGGGCTGGGGAAGTGAAGAAAGCTTCATTTTGCTGCTGATCCAAATATTATTCTCTGAATGCGATTTCTTGCCCCTCCCATTACTGATTTCGAAAATTTAGTTTTTCGTTTTAGCTCCAACCAGTGATCAAACTGTGTATTAGGCAACCCGTCACACCCGCTTGTCTTCCGTATCTGAATGGAGTATCAGCTCCTGGTCGCTGTATACAATATGTTGTAGATAAAACTATTCATGGCAAGTTTTCCGCGGGTTATCTCTCGTTGTCCTTGCCTCTCATTCCGCAATTTGTTCTACTTCATATTCATTATTCACGGTTTCATTTATTCTCCCAATTCCCGATCTTTACTCCTATCTAAGGATTTAAGTGGAAGCGTGGGTGCCACACTCCCACCAATAAATCATTAAACCGATCTCACTAATTCAAAGAAATGAGATTTTTATCCTGCATGACAATTCCTTTTTGCTTCTTTGCTCCTGCGACTTTGGACTGTTGACTGAAAAAATTATCGTTAATAATAAATTATATGTGATTATTAATAATTATTCTGTTTAAAAAATGCGCAGTAATGACGATTTAATAATGAATATGGACCCCGTTGTTAATAGTGTCCCTCCTTGTTAATATTTTCCCTCCTTGGAAGGAGGGAAAACATTTTCGTCCATTTCGGCAAAGTAGGAACGAGTGTTCTATCAACTGTATTATGGTTATTTCATACCGTGTGACTTAAATCATGTTTCCTGCCAATGTATTCACCATATTGGGTCGTGTGTTGGACAAAGTGGAGAAAAGAAGGAGCTCGAGCATAAAGAAGTGATTCGAGCAGATTCAGTATTGCTTTCTTCCTTGGAAATCGTCCTTCTAGCAATACTTCTTATACTGCAAAACTACACGTTTTTTTCGCAGATACTAAGAGGAGGATTCAATATCGCGTACCCGTTCTAGCTCGTTCTTCATCGGCTACTGTTGCCGTTGCACACCTGCGTCTCGTAGCTATGTGAAAGTAACGGCTTTCGAGGCGTGCTTTTTTCCTGCGCCGAGAGGCGCGCGCCCCGTTTGTGTGCTCTTGCCGCCGCCGCCGCTCGTCCGTGAAACTTTGAGTTCAATGCACATGAACAACTTCCTGATTTCAAAACTTGAAGAGAATAAAATGATTCGAAACTCGGGTGTTGAGTGTAAGTCAGGTATGCATGCGTGAAACGAAACGAAACTTACATTACGTCTTTTGCGAAGCGTAGGAGCTGTACCGAGTAGGGAAGCGAATTCGAAGAGTTTTTGAACGCGTGTCGAACATGGAGAAAGACTTGCTCGAGAACAGAAGTTATTCGAACTGGTCATTAAAGAGACGACTTGAAGAGAGCTTGAAAAGCCTACTTTTGAACTATGTATCGATTATGCAAAAGAGATCAACGGAAATATACTTCCCCCCACTCTCGCAATTGTTTGGAATACAAACGTATCTGCATTTCCATGTATCATTGTATGTATAATGTTTCTAAGAGTAAGGATTTTTAGATAAGTTTTATTTCTTTAACGATCAAAAAGAGTTAAAACTGTGTGGAATGTACTATGGTGGAAAGTGCAATCTCTGCAAGTGTTTTTCAAATTTCATCAGTAAGTAAGATTTACGTTCTCAAACAGGAGCATTAGTTTATAAGCCGGCAAGCTGGTTCTTGAGCTGCATATGCTGCGCTCGAAGGATAAGTCGCAGCGGGAATTCACACGCGACGTTCGGCTGTCTTGCGAATCTATATTACTATTTTCGAAAATAGAAATTGACGGAAAACCAAGCAGCCTGTGGTCGTGTGAGAGATGTTAAATAATTTATTTAGATACACAGGAACTCGGGGAAAAACAAACACAATGAGACAGTTTCGATTTTTAAATATTTCGTTATGTTAATTCTCAATTTCTCATACTTGATGTTACGACTATACTCTCATACCCAGAACGTCATTGCTAACGACATAGTTTACGTCGTACGACGAAGAAGAAAGAATGTTCAGTATTCACGTGTGCGGTCTCACAATAGTGAATATTTGCTGCTGCAGTACCGCGTTTTCCGCACACTTGGCAGCAGCATTTTTGCTGCCACAGGGCACAAGGCATTATGTATAAAAAGGAGAAAAAAGAAGAAAAAAGCCGAGAACTCTGGTATAGTGAAAGGATGTGTGTATTTTTTTCGCTGGTGGCTGTTCTACCTCCACCTTTGCACAATGGGGTGCCTAGTGTGGCAAATTAATATTCAGGGTAATAATTGTATTATAATAACTAGGGATATATTTTCATGCCATGAATATATTATTTTAGGATTGAGGAGATTATTTGGGTTGATTTATTATTTTAATTAAGATCATAATGACAAGCGTGTAATTAATGCATTATTATGTATCATTGTTAAAGCGTGTATTGCAGCGTGTATTGCATTGTAAAGCGTGCATTATGTATCATTGAAGCGTGTAATTATCAAAATATTAATACTTTTGAACAATTTGGTCATTCATATAAATGAATTTGAGTTTGACAATAATTCAAAAACACTCAAAAATGTAAAAGTTTAACATTTTATTAAGCTCTTCAAATTCTAATGTATGATAATATATTATTTAAAACAAAACTAGTAATACAAAAAACATTGCAAGAACGTTCATTTTCCATAACTCCCCTTCCCTTAATTTTTCAATAAGGTGTGGGAAACTTCCCACCCCTTCAAAGTCAGATATTTTTTGGAAGGCCTCTCGAATACGGCGGGCGTGCGAGTTCTGAGGGCGTTGCCGTGTGTCCCGAAGCGGGAGAGCGCGGGTCCACCCCGCCCCGCCTTAGAGGCCCTAGATGGAGAAGCGCACCCTGAACGCTGCCGCCGTTTAATAGCATTCCTCCCATATACAAGCAGCATAGAAATGAAAAGAACTGACGGCATTATGAGCGTTTTCGACATTAGCATTGGTTGTGGGTAGTTGGGTGTTTCCCCACACACCCCGTTCCAACTTCCTCGACATCTGGCTATAAAATAGCGGACTCGCCAGCGCGAAGGAATGCTCTCTGAACCCAGGAACCCTAGCACCCCGAGCCGCCCCGCAGCCGCAGGGTTGGGCGCGGCGTGGGAGCTGCGCGAGGCAGGCAGACGCGCTGCGCCGGCTTCCGGCCCAGCGCGATGTCACAACGTCGCCGGAAGCGCGGGGTCGGGAGTCGATGGCGCGAATCGCGCGCGGCGCGCTGATAAGGACCGGCAGCTCTTCCTCCGCGCTGCCTCCGAGAGTCTCTTTCGGGTGGACGGGCTCGACAATAGCCACGGGACTAGATCCGGTTTCCTTCCTTATTAACGATCCTCGATCCTCGAAGATGACAGTTTGAAGTTCTATTTCCTCAAACGGCGCAACCAGACCTCCGTCAAGGTGGCACCCCCACTTTATGAAAATCCAAAAACAACTAGCCTATAATTTTGTACTAATTTTGTACCCAAATAAAAAAATTGTACTAAACTATAAACCGCTAAAAAACGACATTTAAAAGTGGATCTGCCAGCTTGACGTCAAGCAGGCACACCCACTTTTCACAAATTAAAAATCAACTAGCCCATAATTATCTACTAATTTTGTACCACAATAAATAATTTTGTACTCGATTATAAACAAATAAAAAGCCGGTTTCAAAAACGCCCTTTTCGAGTATATTTACGATTATTTTAAAACTCATTTCTAATCAGATCTCAAAGTTGAAATTTATACAATAGTTTGGTCATCAACTGATCTTTTTCGTGTAATAATTTCAACATTTTATCTGGTCCCCCAACAGAGATATTAAAGACAAAAAACGGGAAATATTGCGTGCAGCTTAAATGAAAAGAGTCCGCCATGACACTTCCCTTGGTCAGAAACTCAAATTCAACTTTCCCATTAGTATCTACTAATTATGTACTAATTTAGTACCACAATAAAGAATTTTGTGCTCGATTAAATTAAAAAACGGGTTACAATTATACACTTTCCGCGTAAATTTCGCACACAATATTTCTCGTATTTGAACTTTAATATCCCTGTTTGGCGGACGAAAAAAAAAAATGTTGAAATTATTACACCGAATAGATCATTCTAGAGCAACACCATATTATAAATTTCAACCTTGAGATTTGAATAGAAATTAGTATTAAAAAAATCGAAAATGTACTCGGAAAGTTCATAATTGAAACTTGTTTTTTAATTGTTTAAAATCCGGCACTAAATTTTACATTGTAGTACAAAATTAGTACATAATTAGTAGATAATTATGGGCTAATTGATTTTGAGTTTCGGATCAAGGGAAGTGTCATTGCGGCCACTTTTCTTCAAAAGTGTGAACAAAAAATTCGGAGCCATTTATTACAAAATTTTGAAAAAGTTATTAGGGCTTTACGTACTCTCCCTCCCCAAATAAAATATCCGTTTCGAATTTGGGGAACTGCAATATTAGCCAGATCGATCGGAGAATAATTTTGATGAAAATCCGGAGAAGGGTTTAGGAGCTTATGTTGTTCACAGACAAACTGTCAGAGAGTCGGATTGCCAAGTTTTCCGTGTCCTGGACCCACAATACGTAGATTCTGACTAGTGTTAGAGGGAGTACAGGAACAAGATTTACCTACCTTTTCGAGTTTTTCTGTAGAAAAATCGCTACATACTGTTGCATTACAATACTTTTTGTTTACTATATAAGTATGTAGTGGGCGAGAAGTAAAACGGGAACGAAGTAGTTACAGCTTCGAAGCGTACTTCGGCCTTTAGACGAATGAAGTCGCCATTAGCCAACACGATGTGGCTATTATGAACGTCAATACATTGACGTGGAATATAGCAAATAATGTGGTAAACGGAAGATTTTAAGCTGCTGGTGGAAAGTTTCTAAGACTAGAGAGAATTAGGGTGTAGTTTCGAGTTTTTCTTAAAAAGTCGTTATTTTCACGACCTTAGCTCGCTCCGTACGTTAGAGGGTGCTCTCCTACGTATTTTCGAGTTCGCAACGAAACTTCGGCCTTCGCAATGTACGAAA
Organism: Teleogryllus occipitalis; assembly: GCA_011170035.1. Lineage (NCBI taxonomy): Eukaryota > Metazoa > Arthropoda > Insecta > Orthoptera > Gryllidae > Teleogryllus > Teleogryllus occipitalis. The sequence continues at coordinate 458,647 of BLKR01000091.1, read as the reverse complement.
AAAGCAACAAACAAGCAAACAGAAGACGTCTCACACTCTGACAATCGCTTTAAGGCAGATCCACTCATTCGTTATTCGGCGAGTAGCGAGCAACCGCTCGACGAATCCCAAGTAATGTGGATGAGTTGCTTGATGTGCCGAGTGACGAACATTCGGTGCTTGCCTTACCCACCGTGTGTCGGTCTTTCGAACACATCAAAGGAAGTGAACACTCGCCGAACACATCAGCTTTTCGGGATTGGGCGAGCAGTAGCTCGCTGCTCGGCGATAGCCGAATGTGTGGTTGCCGTTATTATAACTAAAACCCTGTGACTAATGTCAGTAATCATTTACGACTGATGCTATTTCGTTATTCATACAACTCTATGCGCATCGTCTGGCCTGGGGCGCGGAGAGGGACGTGCAACTGGTACTTCGCTTCGGGGCCCATGAATCGCAGGGGGGTCCAAATATGGGAAGCCCAAAGCGTCCCGTATTTTTTGTTTTAATTCGAACTTCTATTTAATTCATTTAATTTTTATCGTTCTTTATCTTTTTCAATTTTGCAAGTTAATATGTTTCCGTATACAATCACGCAAGGGTCACAACGTGTAATTATCACATTCTGCGAGAACCGCGAGTACGGGGAAGTGGACTAAAAGCATTTGTGAACATCGAGTGCCGAAGAATATACATTGTAAGGCTTCCATAAATATTTCAATACAATCAGTTGTAAATATGTATGCTCATATTGTGTTCATGTCAGTAAAAATTTTATTATTCCGCTCCCACACTCTTTTGTTCCGGGAGCCGGATTTTCTCTCGGCGGCCCTGCATCTGGCCAGTGTGCGAATTAACCGGCTTTCCTAAAGGCGGCTTCACACATTCGTTCTTCGGCGAACAGCGAGCAACCGCTCGCCGAATCCCGAGTAGTGTGGATGAGTTGCTTGCTATTTGTCGAGTGACGGACATTCGGTGTTCGCCCTACCCACCGCGTGTCGGTCTTTTGGACACATCAAAGGGAGCGAACATTCGCCGAACACGTCAGCTGCTCGGGATTGGGCGGCACTAGCTCGCTGCTCGGCGAATGCCGAATATGTGGAGCCGTCTTAACATAAGCCACATTTCGGACACTCGCACCGGCTTAGGTGGCTCAGGGCATCAATTGATGTTACTGCAAGACCTCTGACCAGGAGGTCCTAGGGTTCTAGTCCTGACGGTGGCAGGATTTTCGACATTAACGACATAGCTGTATCGAATTCAGCCGCTGTCTGAAGGAGAATTTAGCGGCCGGCTGATGCGGTCGGTATTTTGGCGTGGTTTCTCCCATCAACGCCATGCGAATGCCAGAGCAGCACCCTAACAAACGGGCCATGGACCGCGCGCGATCTTTCTTTCCTTTTCCTTGTCCTATCCTTACTCCTCACTTACATGCACTACGCTACCACACATGCCGGGAGACACGAAAAAAATCAATCAATAAATCAATCTAAAAGGTCTACATATATTCCTCATTAGGCGTACCATATTCCTAAAGTGGAATAGTGAATGATTTTTCTTTTTAGCAAATGAAGGTGTCACCAACAAAAGGTGCTGACAAAAACCTAATTTTACTGGAACCACAAAAAATGTTTAATTATGAAAAAAATTGATAATTCTGCACTGGTTTTGCGTCTAAATAGTTTTTATTTGCCGTATTGTGTGTGCAGGATCAGCATTGCTACGTCACATTGAAGGCTTTTACAGAATATTGGTTATTTTAGGAACAATCTAGTGGCAGAAGGTGCTATATACAGCAGTTAGCACCTTTTGACGTCTGACAGACACAGTAAATAAAATAAAATCTGTATTGGAATGTTCAATGAATTTGGAAGTAACTGAATAAGTTTATTGTTATACACTACATATCAATGAAGCAATTGACACTTAACGTGTCAACTCAACGTAATGGAAGCCAGTTCAAAGCAACTTTAGAACAAGGGACATTCTCGTAACGTGTTCACTAGTTTCGTGCAGCAGGGGCGGATTCAGCCAATTATTTTGGAGGGGCTCATCATAGATTTTTGTTAAATAACAAACATATGTTATTATATTGTATATTGTTTTTGTAGCGTATATATGGTACTATACAATATGATTGTTTAAATAATTACATAATAAATTCCTTTCCAGGTTCCATAAATAAATATTTAAATCAATTTTGTCAAATAACACAAGGTAACGAATGAAAACTCCAGGCCGTGGCAGGGCCCCTTTGCCCCGCTTCCCTTTGGAATCCGCCACTGGTGTTCAGTGCCCAACGCAGATAGCGCCTTTTGCATCTTACCATAATTGGTGTTTTTGCTTGAACTGCGTCCCCCTTGTAGTTTTTATACTATTTTCCAGCATCTATGAGCTTTGTATTCTTCACCTTTTGCCAATCATCATAATTTACCTGCCTTTTTTACCTTTATTCAGGAGTTTAGCGATATTCGTTACGGGTGGCGTGAGCGCCTTGTCCGCCATTTCTACGCAGAAGTACCTTCTGCATCTAATGTCAACTTTCGAATATCGAAAATAATGCTTTGTAGTAAGTGTACGCTCACGAGATTGCACCAGCAACATAATTCCCTCGCATACAACATCTACATTGAAATGTAACTTTCGGCGAAAGCGTCAGTTAACACGTTTTGCTGGTGACCCCTTCAAATGATAAATGTATTAACGTCTATAACAACATTTATTTACGCAAGAATATATTTTTAGTTTAATATTGCAGACAGTTCCTGCAGAGGAGATTCGTTTTCGGATTACCTGTGCGTGGACATAGCCCTCTGACACTGAGTTCAATCAGTTGTGCTCTTGGACTATACACCTCCACAATACTGTATAGAAGGTCAATGTTAATATGTTAGAAAATGCAATCTAATGTATACAGACAAAAGAACCAACTACATTTTATCCATATCGGCAATGCGGAATATTAAACATTAGGGCAATGCTCCACTTATGGATACTCCACTTTAGGAATATCGCAGCCATATTTCTTTCAAGATGTTTTGTGGTCAAAATCTGCTTCGAAGTTCTATATATATTCTGTGAGATTTCCTTAGATATACAACTAACACATACTATATAGATAATTTATTATAATATTTACGACACACGAGTAACAAAAATTCTTTTGTTTACTACTCCAATATTTTTGTTGACACTCTGAAGAAAACACGCTCTTCCACTTCACTCAGAGCTTTAACTCAAAAAACATTTTCTAGGCTCGATCAGGGGCCTTTTCCAAGTAATTCTCAAATTTTGTCATCAGAAGTCAGCTTATTCCAGCAATAATAATAATAATAATAATAATAATAATAATAATAATAATTTAATAATAATAATTTAATAATAATAATAATTTAATAATAATAATTTAATAATAATAATAATTTTATAATAATAATAATTTAATAATAATAATTATTATTATTATTACTGAACGGATTTTTATGAAAATACATTTACTTACAGGAACAAGACACCTGCGAATAATATTTTATTGAGTTTACAAGATTCTGAATGAATTAGAACCAAGTTATTGTACATATTTTCATAAAATTGCGCCTTTTACTTATTACTACATATTTCGTTCAATTTTAACCCATTAACTGCCATGACCCCCAATTGGAGATCTCAGACCTTTTCATGACCATCGGATCTTCGCCGTGAATTGTCAGATTCTCCCCCCCCCCCCTTGCTTCTTGAAAACCGTGAGCTGGAAATATGAACGGATGTTTGGGAAGCAGAAGTAATCGTACCCACATGTTTGCTCATGTTCCATAGAACTCACTTGTAACTCAGTCGAAATATAAATATTTTTTACATCTCATTGTCGTATCGCACTGTTATATGGGGTGCATGTTGCTTTTATTCCCTTTCCCCTCTCCACGGTACTGGCTACACGGAAGAACTGTTCACGTGTGCAGCGTCCTCTCGGAATGAACTTCACGTATACTACGTACGTATTTTATATTTCAATAAAAATCATTGTGTAGTGAGAAGGTTAGTGCACTACTGGTGGTCTGCAGAAGCAAAAATGCTGCTGTGAAGAGTGTGGAAATCGGATACTGGGACAGCAAAAAATGGCTGTTCCGCAACGTCACACGTGAGAACTGAAAATTCTTTCTCCCTTGTCGCATGACGTCTGCTGTGTCGTAAGCAGTTATTCACTGAGAATGAGAATTCAGTCGTTACGCGCAATTTGAGAATTAAAGGAATAACACAATGAAGAGTATGCATAAAAAAAAGAAAATGTCACAGGGGCTTCGTGTGAAGGAGCGACTCAGATAGATCTTCCTCTTGACGTGTTTGCCAGACTCTAATCTAACAGATTAGAAGTGCGTGAGTCATACTTCCATCCGCCATTCACACTGACATCCCAGTTTTCGGGTTCAAAATTGCATGAAGTATCTCCTCACTACTTGCACCAATCTTAGTCATCTTTGGATCAACACTAATTTTCATTAATACTGACGTGTTCCTGGAGTTTGAGCTCAAAAGAACTTGGGGTTTAGGACTGCAAATTCCCGATCGTAGAGTTGAGGCGATTCCAATACTTTTCCTCCGAAGGTGTGTCTGTGTGTGTCTGTGCGTCTGTGTGCGTGTGCGTGTGCGTGTCTGTGTGCGTGTGCGTGTCTGTGTGCGTGTGCGTGTCTGTCTGTGTGCGTGTGCGTGTCTGTGCGTGTCTGTGTGCGTGTCTGTGTGTGCGCGTCTGTGTGCGCGTGTCTGTCTGTGTGCGCGTGTCTGTCTGTGTGCGCGTGTCTGTCTGTGTGCGCGTGTCTGTCTGTGTGCGCGTGTCTGTCTGTGTGCGCGTGTCTGTCTGTGTGCGCGTGTCTGTCTGTGTGCGCGTGTCTGTCTGTGTGCGCGTGTCTGTCTGTGTGCGCGTGTCTGTCTGTGTGCGCGTGTCTGTCTGTGTGCGCGTGTCTGTCTGTGTGCGCGTGTCTGTCTGTGTGCGCGTGTCTGTCTGTGTGCGCGTGTCTGTCTGTGTGTGTGTCTGTCTGTGTGTGTCTGTCTGTGTGCGCGTGTCTGTCTGTGTGCGCGTGTCTGTGTGTGTGTGGGTCTCTGTGTGTGTGTGGGTCTCTGTGTGTGTGTGTGTCTCTGTGTGTGTGTGTGTCTCTGTGTGTGTGTGGGTCTGTGTGTGTGTCTGTGTGTGTGTGTCTGTGTGTCTGTGTGTGTGTCTGTGTGTGTGTGTCTGTGTGTGTGTGGGTGTCTGTGTGTGTATCTGTGTGTGTGTCTGTGTGTGTGTGTCTGTGTGTGTGTGTCTGTGTGTGTGTGTCTGTGTGTGTGTGTGTCTGTGTGTGTGTGTCTGTGTGTGTGTGTCTGTGTGTGTGTGTGTAATATCACGATGTCCGTTAGAAACATCTCCGTGACGATGTTTTATTGTTGCATTTGTTTGCAATAACATTGTATTTATTTTGATAAATAAGGTTATCATTTATTCTTCTGCTTTAATTTTTTGAGACACACCGACCAATAAGACAAAGTTCAATACATTTTGGCATCTTTATAGCATTTCATAAGTACAGAATACTAGATACATAATGATGAATATATCGTATAATCGAGTTAATTGTGAGTGGAATCGTAGTAGTAGTAGTAGTAGTATTAGCAAGGTTCTTTACAGGTGACGACATTTTTCGCATCCCATCTCGCATCTCATATTCACCATGTCCTTCGATCCTCCCAATCTTCCTCTTGAAGATCTTGTTCCTTCATCGCCTTTTCTATCTCATTCTCCCATGTTTTTTTTTGTCTGCCATGCTTCCTGTTTCTTTGAGGGAACTATTTTAAAATTTTCTTAGGCCATCGATTTTCCGTCATCCTTTGAATATGACCATACTATCTCAGTCGTTTTACATCAATACCCATTTGATTTTTTATGTCAACATTGGGTACTTTATCCAATAATGTAAGGCCACAACAGCGTCTCCATTAGTTCATTTCCATTAATTTTTATTTTTGCTCTTCGCTCTGATTTAGAATCTAAACTTCTGAACCATATGTACTTATTCTTTCAACCAGTGATTTGTATATTCTTATCTTTGTCTTGGTTGTTATTTTTTGATTATACAAAACATTACTCAACTGTCTTGTCACTACTCTCTCTTGAGAGATCCTATGTTTTAATTCTTCTGCACATCCACCTTCCTTTGATATTCACACATCAAGATACTTATAAACTGTTGTATTTTTAATATACCTGCTCCCAATTTTGAAGTCTGTTCCCTGTGACCCCACAACAACGTGCTCGGTTTTTGATGGATTCATGGTTAAACACCAAGATGTATATTCTTCATTTAGTTTCCTCAGGATGTGATCCATATTTTGTTCATCCTCAGCAAGAATAACTTGGTCGTCAGCGAACTGAAGGATAAAAAATTTATCAGTCAACTTCTATCCTCATATTTCGACATTTACGTCTCCAATTTTCAAGAGCACCATTTAAATATATTTTGAAGAGAGTAGGAGCTGTACAGCATCCTTGTCTCAGACCTTTAGATATTTTAAATGGATTCATTACTTTTCTTCCAATTTTGATGCAGCTTGTCTCATATCATTGTTCAGGTTTTCAATTGCTGCTGTGAATGGAATCGTGACAATTAAAATAATACATGAACAAGATTTTCACAAAAACTCCAAAAGTTTTTCTATGAATGTGTTACATCACTTCTATGTGGAATAGGTCTAATTTTCATTCAATTTTCATAAATATCAAAAATTCCAAGGTGGATTTTTTTTTAAAATTATTATTTTAAAAAAATATTTTTTTTTAGCATGCCCTAAGCCTTCAATATTGAAGTTAGAGTATTATTTCTTATTGCAATCTATTCCTCAATATTATATCTTTAAATCATTCATGTGCATTTTAAAAACATAATAGTTTTGGAGTAATTTTGTTAGCATTTTTATAGATCCCTTGATCACTTGTATTTCAAATATTAGGATGCACACACCAGGCCTAGTAAACAAGTAGCCATTACTTTGGCTTACTAATCAGATTCAATTATCACAATTGCTTTGGGAATTTTTTTTCTTCAAATATTTTCCTTGAGTAGAACAAGGAATGCTTATAATGTGGTATAAGTCGGATTTTCATTAAAACCTATGAACTTTCAAAAATTACAAACTGAAATATCCCACTCTTCAGCAACTGAAGAGTTGTTGAAGAGTGGCTGAAGAACTAGCGGGATATAATTTGCAATATTATACTATTATGTATCCACTACAAATAATAGAGAGAGAATATATGGACTGTTGTAGCAGCATTAGTTGAAACATGTCTAGCTGCATAAACCCTAACTTCTGCCGAGTGAATGCAATGACACAGTACACACATTTTCAAATCACTTGTTATGTTATTATGTTGTTTTTACCAAAGTTTATCTCCCTTGAATGCATCATTCAGGTTTTTGCTCTTCCTTTTCTGCTAATGTCTTAAACAAGATTTTGTGACATATTTTGTTTGACATGAAATTAAAATATGTTATTCAAACACAAAATATAAAAGCTGTACTTGGTTTTACAACATTAAGTATCTGTATCACTATCATTACTACATTCTTATCTCTTTCTGCTCTGAGAGTTGCTGTAACAATCTGGGATTCAGAAGTAAGATTTTATTCTTAGTAACAGTGCTTAAACAGTTTGCGCAGATGTCTTTGAAAGTCATAGAACATCTTGCTATTCAAAGGCATCAGATGAATTTATTTACGGACTATTGCTTCCTAAAGCAAATAAACCTCAACTGAGATCAACATTTTTCAGTTTCTTTTTCATTTCACCAATAATTCCAAACGGTTGACAGGGCTCAGTCTATGCTAAGTACAGGACTTCCACACCACTGCTTCCCACAGCCTCACATAAATACAAGAAGCTACATGCAGAAAGAAAGTAACCCATCTACAGGAGTTAAGGAGGTTTAATACATGACAACAGCTAGATTTGACGTGCTTGCAAAATTTTTGTACTTTTCAGCTGGAGTTGGCTTGAAGCATTCTTCAAGAAAGTGTATCTTGCTGCATCTCTGTATTTCAGACAAAAGATGGAAAACTGCAAATTTTGGGTCTTTTCAAATTGGATGCTTCAATTGTCAGTTTCTCGTGGAGGTTAATATTATATGATGCAATTATTGTAATGCTTGTCTATGAGAACTTGCATGTATTAATTAATAGTTTTTTAGAATCCTTTTATTCAGTGTGATTTGATTAAGTGGCTACATTGGGATAATCTTAATCTTAAGAGTAAATGCATGACAATTTTCATACACCACTAAAAAAATTATATATGAATTAGACAAATTTGTTTAAGTTATAAGTGAATGAATAATACATAAATTATTATACATATTTATGTGGTATGACTAAGTATTTGTGAATTTGAATGGAGTCTCCAAAATAATTTTGACTTAAGAATCTTGTGGCTGTAAGGTGGCCCACATGGGAGCAATTTAATTTTACTATGGCATTAGCCAAATGAGTCAGAATAGTTGTGAACCCTGAAGAGGGGATGATAATGTTATTGTATCTCTACCCCCAAGAACAATTAATTGAAAAGAATTAGTATTTATATTTTGGGAATAAAGAAAAGCTATGTACGCACATAAATTAATGTATGATTGCTCCAAGAGTAGTTCATGGAGCATGCAGCCCTTATTAAGCCTACTTGCCTTAATCTATTAAAAAAAAAAATAGAATTGGGCCCCCACCCCTCCCATGCTATTTAACCCATAAACTCCCAGATGAGACAGTGACCCCCCCCCCACACACACACACACACACACAATTGAGTATCACCAATTGTCTGTCTCTGGATCTTTTCCTTCAAAAATTGAATGCTAGGGTTGAAGAGCAGTCTTTGAGCTTATCTGTTCACCCATGAAGGTTTGCCCTTCGTGTTCTGTATAATTTGTATTTCATTCATATGCACTTTTTGTGCTAATGGTGTATTTTTCCATCCTATGTTTTCACCTCTCCTTACTTTCTTTCATTGCTTTCTTGGTCCTTTTCTTAGTTTTGCTTTTTACACTTCTCTTCTGAATTTTTGTGGTCTTCTTCCATTCACCTTCCTATATTCAGTATTCTTAGACTTCAAATATTAATTCAGTTTGATTTATTTAATTTAATTTTTTGTTATTGATTCAGTGGTGAGTTGTAGTTGACATTCACATAATTGAAATGATTCAAGGCGTTGTCATTGTCAACAATATTATTTATTTTAGAAATAGCAGCTTTCGATGGCTTAATCAGTTTTCTGCTGGCGATCATCAGTTTTCTGCTGTCTGGGAGCCACAAAAACGACTACGTCGAATGGCTAAGCCATCGAAAGCTGCTATTTCTAAAATAAATAATATTGTTGACAATGACAACGCCTTGAATCATTTCAATTATTTTTTTGTTGTTGTTGTTGTTGTTGTTGTTGTTTTTTTCATTTGCTTTGTGCTTTTCACTGCTTTGCACAATTTTTAAACATGATGTAAATGCAGTGCCTAGATCCTCTAATTGAGTGTTGAAAATACTTTAATTCCTTTTGATGATTAATTTTTAAATAGAATTAGAAATTTGGAAGTAAATCATGCTCCAGCAAATTTTAAATTTTCACTCTTACAATAGAAAATCATTATAAAACTGCATTGAATGATGAAAATCTGAAAAATAAATAAAGTGGTATAACCTTAAAATATGTACAAGATTGTGTAATGAAGATTATTAACTCAAAATTTGTGTTGATGGGTATCGGCATCTGAAGGTCTAAAAGCTTCTGATCTATGCATTTTTTTGTAATGTAGCATTGCAAATTATTACGACAACTTACTTGTTTCAAGAAAATGTGCATGTTTAGCATAATATAGTTTATTTGATTTCAGAAAATACCACAAGAACTGAAAAATAGACCTAGATTAAATTGTAACATTCTTTGTGTTTATGTTCTCTTAGATAATAAAATTAATTACTCAATTGATTACTCATTTTTGTTTAAAAAAAATTCATAATTGTAAAATTATTTGATTCTTATTGGAGAAATCCTTTGCTGTCATGCAATTCAACATGTTTTGACTTTGAGATAGATTTTTATTTCACTATGTCTGAAAATAGAAAATTATTTCTCATGAATCACATGTATTGTTTTAATCTTTGAAATTCTTTTAAACCAAATTTGTCAGAATCATGGTACAAAGTAATTGTTTTGGTGTGAAGATTAGAAAGATTCATATTTCCTGTTGTCTTCTTTCATTTCCTATGTAACCTTGACTTGCAGTTTCCTTGTAACTGCGACGTTTTTTTAGCCAGGGTGAGAATTGGAAATTTTCTCAAAGAGGGTGTGTGTATGTGTGTAGGGAAATGGAACTATTGGAAGTGTCATGATGAAATCTTTTCTTTTTCATTATTATTGTTTTATGTAGGTGTTAAAAATAAAATGCACACCTGTCGCCTCTGTCTGTTTCCTTGAAAGTAGGGCTGATGCCCAATACAACTGTGCCAATAAACATTCCTTGATATGAACGTTTCAGGTTGTGTGAAAATCATAAATGAGCATCTAGAAATGGTTTACTGTAATTATGTCCCTAGTAGGAACAATTTAATACTTTTCCTACAGGGGACTTCCAACTGTAGGTGGAGCTGTTCCCTGGCACTTCCCCTATCAATTTGCATCCTAGTTTTAGCTCAACTACTTTGCCTTATATCATATTCAGAATTTTTTTGCATGGATTCAAAATTTTCTTCAATTTAAAATGTATGCTGTGAAGAGTCTTATAGGTATGTTTTGTTTACAGGAAAAGCATTTGACATAACATATGTAAGGTTGTGGTTTTACTCTCCGAGACCAGAAAGTTTTGCTATTTACAAAAGAACTACTCAGGATGGCCCATGGATACCGTATCAGTTTTACAGGTTTGCTTTTTTGTTATTTTAATTATTTTATTTTACTACTTAAATTTGTTTATGCTTTTTGCCACAAATTGTTTTTCTTTCTATATTCTACCTTCCACTTCAATTATTTTCTTCTATTATTTCTGTTCTTCATGTTTTACATGTTATTCTCCTAGCTTTTTGAGTGCTCAGAAAAGAAAATTCATACTTTTCTATTGCAAATATTTCAGTCTCCTGCCCATTCCCTCTCTTAGTGCCTTTTTATTTTCACAGCCATCCCATTTCACAGTTTGCCTCATTCTTCACCAATAACATCGTCAAAGGTGCATCATTGGTGTCTCCATAACATCAACAATTTATCCTGTTCATTGTTAATCTCCTTCACAAATTTTTTATAAGAATCTGTGAACAGTTTTACCTCAACAAAGTAACAATATAAAACGTGTTTTATAAAGAGAATGAATATTGCTTTATGCCAGAATTTTTAAGAATCAACATTTAACTTTTTGTATTATGATCATTGATGACGACATTTTTGTCAAAAATCAATTTTCATATAATGGTATTGATAATCTATTGATAAATTGGATGTGGCTTTCAAAAAAATTTTTTTTTTCAATTTTGTAACTAAGGTTCTCTTTAATATTTAGTTTGTTTAACTGATCCAGGTGTCAAAAATCTGCACTGCAAATTTTCGGTCTTTTTCAAAATCAGGTCTAAATGGTTATATCTTTCTAAGCAGCCATTTTTTGCCCTAATAGTACTTTAAGTAAATAATTTTGCCAAGTTCATTAACATTTTTTATTAGCTTATATTTATTAGAGTTCACTTAAATAAAAGAATATTGTCAAATTCATGATCAGCTAGGTAATTTTCCAACATTGCCATGATATTTGCATATCTCAATCATCTATTAAACAACCCTGCTCACTTTGCCTGTCCATTCCACCACACTCATTCTGTCTGCCCCTTCTTTCTCAGCCCTGCCCTGTCCGGCTTCACCCAGCTTTGCTCCGCTTTACCCTGCCCCCTCGCCCACTGCATTGCTGCGCCTCATCCTGCCCTGCCTACTTCACCCTCTCTGCTGACCTTAAATGTGTTTATAAACTATTCTGTTTATAAATGCCCTCTTTTCCTCTCCATCTGGAGGTTCTAGAGGTGTCTTATCCAAATGGAAATCTATTTCACATTGTAATATGTGTTCCAGGTGTGGTTGAAATTGCTCAAGGCATTACAGAGTTATACTGGAACATACACATGAATATCTATTTATACATAAAAATGTGTGCTTCTCATGTTTATTAACAGTTCTAAAATTGTAGCCTCCATTAAACCGAAATGTAACTATTCGCAATACTTCACTTGACTAACACAAAATAATAAATAAACTATCTGTAAAAAAAGTAAGTTAATTTATACCTCTGAAGGAAATGTTTAGACAACCCTTGAAATGATTGTACTGTATCAACCGAATCTGGCTGATCCATTTTTCTACTAGCGCCTCTGCATAGGTTTGCTAGGTTACAGAAGAAGAAGAAGAGCTCTTGGCAGTAGTAGGATTGGATGGATACCAAAGTTGTGGTTTGGGTTGTTCTCTAAGTAAATACTGGTCCTCGGGATCGCTAGGATTGAAGCAATGCCCTGTTTGCAAAAATGAAACCAATGCTTAAAATGCCCAATAGCAGTCTGTATGGATTCTTTGTTCACTGAATTAATAGTAATGAAAGTAAGTTTGCAAAATTTTAATAATATAGTAGTCATTGTAATATAGTCTGAAAGAGAATAATATCTTCCATTAATACTTTTCGAGAATTGCTGCCGATCTCACTAAGGGTCTTCAGGCACAAAATTCAAAAACAGACAGTTCACCCAAAATTTTAGACACAATGTTCGTTTCTGAAACTTCTTCCTATGAAATTCTCAAAATAATCGGTAAACTAAAAAATAAATATTTGTCCGGTTTAGATGAATTCCCAGATTCTTTGTTAAAGACTTGTGCGTATGCCATTATACACCCGTTAACTCGCATATTTAATGCATCTTTATGCACTGGAACGTTTCCAGATATTTTCAAAACAGCTAAAATTAAGCCGCTTTTCAAAAAAGGCAACAAAAATGAAATTCAAAATTATCGGCCCATTTCTCTTCTATCAGTTTTTCCAAAAATATTAGAGAGACTTTTTTACGTACGAATGGAAACCTTTCTCACTAAACACGATGCGCTTTCAGATTGCCAACATGGATTTAGAAAATCAAAATCAACAGAAACAGCTATATTTTCTTTTCTTAGAAATGTCGCATCATCATTAGATCAAAACGAGGCACCTATTGGATTATTTTTAGATCTCTCAAAAGCTTTTGACATCATTGATCATGACATTTTACTTTCAAAATTACCTTCATATGGAATCCGTGGTATTGCTCTAGATTGGTTATGTTCGTACCTTAAACAACGATCTCAGAAAGTTGAAATACCTTACTGGAATGATGGAACATTACGTACGCACCTTTCCGACTCTTTGCCCATTGCATGTGGAGTTCCTCAAGGATCGATTTTAGGCCCTATTCTGTTCCTACTTTACGTAAACGATATGCCCTCGACGATTCGAAACGGAAGAACGGTTCTCTTTGCGGATGATACGAACATCCTTTGCAATAAAGAAACCGTAAATAGTACAATATCAGATGTTTCAAATTGGTTCCGAAATAACAAATTAATAGTAAACGAAAAGAAAACGGTTTTAATGCAGTTTTCCATTTCAAATAAACAATTCTGTGCTCCATTGAAAATGAACAGTGTACCATTGACTGATGTTAAGGCAACAAAATTTTTAGGTCTCTCAATTCAGTCAAACCTTAAATGGAACGTCCATTTAAATGAATTGAACACAAAATTAAGTTCATTATGCTACGCGTTCAGAATTCTTGCAAATTCAGTCAGCCTTCATACTGCTCGTTGTGTATATTTCGCGAATGTTCATTCCCGCCTGAGATATGGCATAATATTCTGGGGAAATACATCTTATAGCTCCCAGACTTTTAGATTACAAAAACGAATTGTACGAATAATAACCAAATCCACCCACGTGATTCATGTAAGCCTCTCTTCATTAATCTAGGAATTCTACCATTACCGTGTCTTTTTATTTACGAATCAGTGGTTTTTTAAAAATGACTTGCTTAAGGGCGGAATATATTTTCAGAAAATGCCGAAGTCTATTACTATAACACTCGACGTAGAAATCATATTCATCAGGTGACAGTATCAACAGCTCATTACAAAAAATTCACATACAATACATGTACATTATTTTACAACACTTTGCCAGATGACATTAAACGATTAAATTCAATAGAAAAGTTTAAATCCCAAGTGAAATCGTTTCTGCTGCATAACTGTTTCTATACAATTAGAGACTATACTGAGCATCACAAGAAAAGTAACATTAATTTTAACAATGATACATAATGCATTAATTACCATTTGGACTGTATAATTGAGTATAAACAACCTGTAACAACTATTGTAACACAGCTTCCGGGTCAGTGACCCCCATCTCGATCAGGTTTTTCGTCCAGTTTCCCTGATCCATTGAGCAAATGCTGAGATGGCCCCTTATTATGCTTCTGGACATAAATGTATCTTCATTTTCTGTGCACGTCTTCTAGAATTCAGTGGGAAATACAATTATTCAAATTATAGTTTCCATGTTGTCGCGGCAGGAAGTAATAAGAGCCAAAATTTATTGCTTATTTATCTTTGAAAATAGATTTTATTACATGGGAGTTTTTTTTGTTTTTTTCTCCCTTTCAAAATTCAAATTTTATTGCTTGTTTATCCTTGAAAATAGATTTTATTACATGGGAGTTTTTTTTTTTTTTTTCTCCCTTTCAAAAATTCAAAATTTAAGTAGTATATGACTTAGTGTAGGGATCACAGAATTTTGAAAATGTGCACACAATTCACTTTTCTCCATAGCATGTCATACGCAGTTTTTTAACTGTTTTTTTTTTTGACGTAAAATAAAAAAAAAAAAAAAAAACATGAATCAATTTTACTAGATAAAATATTGATTCCACCAGATAATGGAGAATGAAAGAGACAAATTTTTTCAATGGGAACTTCAATGCTAGGGTAAGATAAGAAGATAAGTGTCGAGAAATAAAAAGAAGTGACAATAGAGGGAAGTTGATGGGGCATTACAGAAACAATGACTTCTTTAACCATTAAGATTTTCGCGATTATAGATAGTATTATCGTGTGAGACAATGAAACTGTATTTAACTGTGTTACCCTTACAAAGTACCCTTGTAAAGTGTCCTACTTGCAAAAGGTTTTTAAAAAATTTGACATGGCTTAAACGATCACTAAAGAAGTTGACATGGCTTTTAAACCTAATCAATCAGTCTTGTTAAGTATTGAATGATGCTTAAAATATATTGAATGATCTGAGTGCAGAGAGAGCTGACATGGTGTTCCAAAGGCTTGGGGTTGAAAGCTAAAATAGCAAGTTCTCCTGAAGATTATAATTGGAAGGGTATGAAATCATGGTGAAAAAACATAAATATGCTTCTGGAGAAAAAATATAATATAACTTTGGATATTTCCAGGACAGAAGTACATAATCTCTGTATCGTATAGGTTTAGATAATTGAGGAGCTTGCATGAGAAAGCATTTAAGCCTAAAAATAAATATTTTGTTTTGTTTCTTCATAGACTTGCAAGTAAAGTGCAATGCCAAAGGCATGGAAAGATACATCAGTACCCGGTTTAGAATTGTTTCTGTGAAGGCCACTGTATGATTTCATTTGTACGTTCAGACACCTTTGCAGAGACATTTGTGCTTGTTCTCTGAAGTTGTTGTTTTTGGACTTTAGTACTCGTTTAGGGAGCTCCTCAGTTATTTGCAAGAGAAATAGAAGGAACACCTGCAGAAATTTCAGTGGTCTTAGGGGAACAAAATAGTAAGAGCCAAAATGGAGGTTTTGGATGCAGAGAAAAGAAATCCTAAGTTGGCTCATGCCAAGTACACTTCATGAACCATATCGTCCCTGTTCTGAAATTTTGCTGTTATGCATAAAACCTGTTTTGTGCAAGAGAACACTATAAGTGTACTTTATTCAAGAATAAAAAATTAAGGAAAAAATGTGGGGCTAAGCTTTTATTTCACCCAAAAATTATGTGAAAACTACTCATATTTTCAAAAAAATTATATATGATCTTATTTAAAGATCTAATTTTAAAGATGAGATTCCATTAAGGAATAGAATTGCAATCTTCAATATTATTGTTGTAGAATTAGCAATTAGCCTTTTAGCAATTTTCGAAAGTGCAGTGTTCAATGAAAATGGATCCTGTGTTATTTTTTAAGTGTAATTTGCTGTATCCAAGAAAAAATTTGCAGACATTTTAAAGAATATTTTGAAATGAGGTTGAGACTTGATGCAAAGTAGAGTCTTTTTATGTAGGAAAATGGATTTAATTACAATTTGTCAGTATTATAAAAAGAAAATTAATGTAAGAGATTTTTGACACTTGCGGTTTTTCATTAATCACTAAAATTAATTTTTTTCTAATATAAGCAATTTTTGTTACTGTTTTGTGTAATTAGCGGTATTTGGACATATAATATTTGGAAATATAATAATTGGAAATATAACACAAATATTTAATACTTTATGTGATGTTATATATTTATAAAGTATAAACACTGAATATTATGACATATGGATGTAATAGAGTTTTTCTTTAGTTTCATTTCAAAATAGTTCATCTTCTTATCACCTGACCCTCCTTCTTGTTCTTGTTCTTGTTCTTCTTCTTCTTCTGCTGCTGCTGCTGCATCAATGATTGACCATAGTTTCAGATCCTTATACCACGGTTGAAATTGCAGCAAGATGTATTGGCAAAGTTTCCCCAAGTCTTGATCTTTTGATTTCTTTATTTGCACACTGGGATATGACTTCTGATTGTCATTGATATTTTCATGCTGTTGGATTTTTCCACATTAAATGTATGTGAAGAGAAGTAATCAATGAAGTATTGCACAGTAAATTCTTCCCTTGTTCTTACTATATCTGAACCTTATAATCTCAGATGGTGCAAAAGAAGTATTCAAGTGTCTTAGAATCTGCTTTCTGTATGAATTATTTAAAAGGCACATAAATTTGTAGAGTGCTGGTCACCATTTTTTAAAATTAAATTACCCCCCACCCCCACCCCACCCAAGCTCTTTTGCAGTATTTCCTTGATGATACTGATATCCCTGACCATAGGCAAGAATGATTGTCCACAATGAGGGAAATATTGGATTATTTCATTAAACCTTTGTGTGTCGGAGAAAGAATTGAATATCTGTGATTTTTAATTTGTTCTACGCAACCATAAAATTAGCATAAAATTCTTGGAGTCTTCTGTGGACCAATAATTCAGCTACTGACAAGCAGCTTATCATGTCTCATCACTTCTCAAACCTCTGCAATTTCTGATAAAGCAGATGATTTTATTTTCATAGAAATTTCCTGATATTTAATACAGGTATCACAGGCAACCACACAGAAAAAAAATTTAAAGGTTGCAACTTTAGCAGCTTTGCTTGCAAAACATACATATGTCAGTGACTCAGTGATTTTCTACCCTCACTCAGCAATACTGAGGCATGGAATTCTTACAAGGATTTGCGTAACTTTAGCACAGATCATGCAAATATCTTCTCCGAATCAGACAGCACTGTAAAAGGGTCTTGTGTGGTTTTTGCAATCACTGCTTCAATTAAATAAAGATTAGAATGCTCTAAGAAGGACATTATCTCAATTTCAACAAAAAAATACGGTTATATTTAGCCTGAGAGGATTTTATCTTGAAAATACTCTCAACTTCTCTCAACATTTTTGAAATATTTAAGAAAGCAGTCAGTAAAAATTATTTTTGTATGTTGGTTAATTTATAATTTTCCACTACTTTAAAATACTCCCTAAAACAAACATTCTGTGTAGTCTTTAATGTTTCTAGGAAGCTCTAACAAATGTTAACTGTAAAAACTTTCTCTTCTCATTTCAGAGGTTAAATTTTTGAATGCTATTGTTTTTATTGACTTTAACTGTTGATGTAATGTGTTTTAATTATTTTCAGTGCTACATGCAGAGACACGTATGGATTGCCAGATAGCAGTTACACAAGGAAAGGTTCGGAAGAAGCTCGGGCACTTTGCACTGCTGAATACTCCGATATATCTCCTCTAACTGGTGGTAATGTCGCATTCTCTACTCTTGAAGGACGACCTTCTGCATACTTTTTTGAAAATAGCCCTGAATTGCAGGTAAGCTTGGGAAATTGGTTTGTAGATAGGTAAATTGAAATTTGGAAGTAGTCTTCAAATTTTTTAAAATAGTGTAACATATTTCTGTTTGGAACTAAAACATTGATCAGAAAAAGGCTACTGTTTGAAATTATGATTTTCACCATATCAGAAACTAGTATTTGTGTCTTAGAAAATAGAAAATCAAATATTAAATAATATAAGTAATTATAAATAATAATAATAATAATAATAATAATAATAATAATAATAATAATAATAATAATAAATAATTAAATATTATGAATCAATTAACTGAACGATAATTCCAGTCATAATTTTAAATTTTTTATTAACCATACAGATACGTTGTGTCAAAAATTTTTAAGACAACTTATCATTTTTTATCACTTATTTATTATTAAACGATCAATTTCCATACCTTATGGAGTTATGGAAGTTGGATGTGATGAAAGGTTTATGTTTATTTTATAATAGCTTTATGTTTTCGTTTACTTTCAGAAGATGGGAAGAACCTCTCCTAAAACCTTGCAAATTGTGTAATAAGCGGCAATCTGATTTTTAATAATAAATTGGTGATAAAGAATGTAAAGTTGTCTTAAAAATTTTTGAAGTATAATGTATATGTATGGTCAGTGAATGCGCACAGACAGCTTTCCAATGGTGATAATAATCAATGATTTTTTTATTAATAGACATAAAGAAATAAAATAATTTAAAATTATGACTGGAATCATCGTTTAGTTAATTGGTCAATATTTAATTCAGTGATAACTTTCAACTTTTAAATACTATTGTGAATTGACAAGAATACAAAGTATTTAGAATATAATATCTCTCCTTCAGTGGCATAGTGTCAGGGGGCGTTAAGATGCTGAGTATCCCCACACAAAATATTAATCAAAGAACCCTAAATATTGTATTGTAATCTTTCTAGTGAGCAAAACACGTTTTGTATTAATTTTAAAAGTGATTTCCTATGATTTGTATTGAGCACGTTGTTACAAGCTGGCCTCCGATTGTTTAGATGCCAAAATGCCTTTAGAGTCTACCGCGAGATTGCGACAGGCAATGACGCATGCACAAACGACGAGTTGCCCTCTACCCTCTTCACGCCTGTTCCAGTGATCCACATGTATCTTACGCTAGCATACGACTGAGGAAAGAGTCTTGTGAACAAGTTGCTGGTTTGTGAATGGGAGCACACCACACTTGGGGTTGCCAGTGAAATGTTTTTCGTTCTCACTCATGATTCTCTGCTTTATCATGGGTACAAACAGCAGGAAAAGAGCTTCCCTACTAATTCTTAATTAGTATCTGAGAAGTTGAATTTTTACCTAAATATATTAAATATTATTTTGGTTTGAAATTAATAATTAATAAATTCACAAGTGATCTCATTGCCAATCGCACATGAGAATTAAAGTTGAGCCATTAAATAATTTGCTTTCAAGAAGTCTCCTGACATAAATCTGTTGAAGTATTGTAACATTTGTTTCCATTACATAGATTCTAGAGAACCTTAAAGATCACGAGGTCTTCAGTTTGTGTTAGTGTTGAGCATTCCCAAATGCACGAGTCACGCTACGCCATTGCTCTCGTTAGACAAATACTAAAAATCATGAAGTTTGAGATGTACTGGATGTATTAAAAACTAATTTATTTTCAGAAAATGTATTTAATGTTGTACTGCATAATTGACTGACTTTGAATGCAATGAACCTTTGCATTTTGTACCCTAATTTAAATGAGTATAATCCCTTAAAGAGTATAATATCTCGGTGGTACCAAACTAATTTATGGTATTCTGATAATAGGATCCACTATATAACAAATAACCATGTTGATAACACATGCTGAAATTTTTGCAAAATTCATATTTTATAATTGATCTAGCTTAACTTTAGGTCTTGTGAATTTGAATTGAATCAGGTCTTTTAATGTCTGGGGTTGCTTTTTTTATGAGGTTCATGTTATATTTTCATAATTTTCTCAAAAGTAGCTCCAAAATTTTTTCCTAAATTTCTTCCTCTTGTGGACAAAAGTGGATATAAGTCCGGTTTTAATTAAATAAAAAAACTGCAAAAGTTTTTAAATTCTTTTGAACTACTCCTATACCATTATTGTTGCTAGATTGTTTTCTTAATTTAATCAATACATCATTATTAGCTTTTAAAGGATTTATCATACAGCTATTTCAAAATATTCCCAATATTTTCGCATAATTTTTCAACAAACCACATCAATTTTCCAAAACTACATTATCATGATTTTCTCAAAACTGGCTCCACATTTTTTCTTTAGATATTTTGTACAAATGAACAATAAACTGAATCATATGGCACAAGTGCAATTTGTCAATTAAGACTTTCAATTTTCAAAAATTTCAATGTTCATGACCTTTTTTCTTGGGAGTAAAGAGATAGGAAGGAAAACTGTATTTCTTTTTATATGTACAAATACACATTTTTATTTATTCAAAAATATGTAAGAAAAAAATAGAAAATATGCGAAATAAAAAATTCACTATAGTGTTTAATATTGCTCCCCAAAAGCATTTTCAAATTTTCCAACACAAAATTACCAATCAGGTCTTAAAATCAATTTGGAGCAGATGACAAAAAGTTCTAGATTATAGACGCAATTGTACACTTGTCTTCACCTAGTTTCATTCCAAATACATACATAGTATACAGTACAATGTGGTTTACAAGGTACCAGTGCACTTGTGAACTGTCGTACCTTGTGCCCAGAACATTCCCCCCCTCAATCAAACGTAATTTTTGTAATTGAACTCAATTTATTGGAAACGATTACAACATATTGATTGCATCACATCGCAAAGGAGTATTCTCAGTAAGTTTGAGTGGGTGGGATTTCATGAATAAGTTCCCAGATCTACATCCCTGACTGATGTATGTTGGGAAGATGAAAGAAGTGAGTGAAGATAATTTGTAAAAAACTTTTGTCAGATTTTGCTCAAGTTTCACATGGGCTGTATGAAACATGAGCAAGCACATTATTGAAATTATTTGTGCTTTGCAAACATCTGCTTACCTTTGATTTCATGTACACAGTTTCTTAGATGCACAGTTGTCAATTTGTCACGAATTGTCAATTCATAGCAAAGGATCAGTAGTCATAGAAGAGCAGTATGACATTACTTTGTAAGAAAGACGAGAAACATGTATTGGGAAAGTAGTATCTGAAATGTTCCAGTTTGACATATTAATGCACAAAAATATAACAAAATATGTAAGAAATATATAGTAATGGTTACAATGGTTAAAAAGTGTAATTATGCAAAAATAAGTGAATTAAAAATTGCTCTAATTCATTCACAATGTCTTGTAAATTCTAAAAAAATTATTGAATACAAGAATATTTTTCCTGTGAAAGTATATATTTGTATTAAAATTCGTTCCCTAGATATAAACCTTGATTTATAAACTTAAACTGCATCCACTTTTTGCTCTTTAACAGCCTAATGATGAGAACTATAATAATTCTCTTACTTTTGGATCTTCTTATGTTCCAATGATATGATTCTTTGTTTAATTTTTTGTGAAATCTATTGGAGAAGCTATATGAATACCAAAAACAGTTTCAGTGTAATTATGTACTTGAGCACACTGAAACTGCAGTTTTTCTTAGCTTCTGAAATTTATGGATTCAGAGTACTACATTTGATGAAACAATCTTGGACATTTTGAAGAAGAGGAACATGCATTCTTGTTTTATGGGAACTGTTCTAAAGAATATTGTTTATTGTACCGTAAAAGCAAAAGATTATTTAGAGAGGTAGTATGTAAATAGTATGGTCTCATTAGACACGTCCTTAGGATGCTTGTCTATACGAGATGAATGTCATTGCAATGTTTGAAATGTTTCCTCTTCAGTATAGAATTGCAAATTTGTAACAATAATTGATTAGCACTAGAATGCTCCTTTTATTAGCACCCTGTGGAATGCCTGGCAGAGTTATTTCAATTCATACCTTCAACAATACTTTTTAATTGTGAATATTGCCAAAATATTTATCTACATCACTAGACCATTTTTAAGAATAATGATTACTTGTTATTAATAACTGTCACATTGTAAACATTTCTTACTATTACTGTTGTGAAGGAATATAAGAAACATCTCTACTGAAACGCACAGATAAACAAAAAAATGTAAATGTTGAAAAGAAAACTTTTATGAGTGAATAATATTGTTGTAAAATGAATTTTAAAATGTTTTCAATATTTCATAGTTAATAATAACAGTTCCACACGAGATACAAAGCTGCCTTTCCTTTGCACTGCACTTCCCATATAATACTACAGTCTCATAATTGTCACATACTTTATTTGACGTGTTTCTTTTATACCTTTTTTGCACACCATTAGGAACTTGACATGTACTAAATGACTGAATTCTGAAAGAAAATTCATCCTGTGTTTGAGATGGGGGAATTCTGAAAGAAAATTTACCCTGTGTTTTGCAGTGCTTGGTAGGGTTTTCATTATATATACTTTTTATTTTACTTTGCTCAATGTACAGTATAAACATGTTCAGATGGAAGATCGAAAAGAGTTACCACCCATACAAATCATAGTTTTGAAGCAGGTTTTGAAGAATACTCCTCAAATGTTAGATCAACATTACTTCATCTCCCAATGCGTGGCTCATAGCTAAATTTTCTGTCCATTTCTTCTTGTTGCCTTCCACAATACTTCCCCAATATTTCCACTGTATGGAAAAACATTGGCACATTTTCTAGTGATAATGAACCACAAGTCAGAATTGTGTGTTGTATTTATCCAATTTTCAGGGCAAGAACTGTATAAATACTTAGACTTAGAATCAATAAATAGGCATTTTCCCTTCAATTTCTCTGACTTGTATTACTAGAATTTATAAATTCAATGTCTGATACTAAAGCAAATTAAAAGCAGCAAAATAAACTGGTTGATCTCCTCTCCAATCTCAAAATCTTATCAATTCTAAAATCATGAAATGAAATAATGACTATGACTATCTAAAAACTAAGCATATCTGACCATGTCATCAGTATCTGGAGTCTGTCTTGCCCTTCTGTACATGAAAGTTCACTTCTGAACATTTCTCTTTACCTAAATGATTTGAGGAAATATTTTGTAATTCACCAGCTATTCATTAATGTGATAATTTCCTGTTCAAAACTTTGATGTGTTTGCTTTATCTTCAGAAAAACAACATGATTCATTAATTGGCAAGGGTTGTATAAGAAGGCCAGAAAAGTATATAAAGAGGAAGGAATGTACATGTATTTCTGCAGAAGGTATCCAAAATACTAGGAGACACGTTTAAACATTTTCAGTATTAGAATACATAAAATAGAAGCTACAGGACAGGGTCAGTATGCCAGGAGTTGAAATGACTCCTCCCTGGCATTCTAGGTAAATTCAGTTATATTTCAAGAAATATGTTTTAGACACTCAAATTTTTCACATCCTGTAAATAAATGAAAATGATAAAAAGTCACAAAATTACAAACTTGTATCTTTTAAAACAAAGAAGTTATGACTTAAATTGCAACAGGAATAGAAATGATGCTCCTGGTCCTTTTAATGTTAGACCGTAATTTGCACAGCTGAAAGGTGGTCATATGAACACTGATTTTAAAAGGAACTGTTTTGACAAATATCAATAAAAAGATTAATTGAATGAATTGTGATATTGATGACATGATGTTCATATTGTATCAATATGGAAATGTTCTGCAGCAAAGTTTCCAAACAATGGTCGAAGAATATGATTGCTTTAAAGTAGATGTGTTCTATTTGGTGGCAAAATTGGTGACCAGATTTATAGAGCATCTATTGTCTGATAGACGATGTCTGTCATCAAAGATTCCATCTTAGATAAAAAATATGTTCACTACAGAGAGGATTGGACTTGCCTCATTAATGTGAAGTTCTTGACATATTCTAACTGATGGAGCTACAACAGCATATTACTTTCTCAAATTATTTGTAATGGGTATGCAATGTAATAATATTGCAAGTTGTATCCTGCTAATACTTCAGCCATCTTTTGAAAAAAATTCTTGAACAAATGATGTGTATTAGAAAAAAGAACCTTTAATTTTTGAAAATGTAAAAGTTTTAATAAAAAAAACCATAAAATTCACTGTGCGTTGCTCTAAAAGTTTAAAACAAAAATTTGGAGCTTTCCTGAGAAAATCTTGTTTGTATATTTGTAGAAAAGTGACAAAAGTTCACTAAAAATACCCAAAAACTTCTCAATTTTTGAAAAAGTGTATATGAAATGATTTAAGGAACTAATATTGATTAGTTTAAAGAGTTAAACGAGTAGTTTTCCTGAATTTTTTGAGATCTGAGGTGTCAGAACAAACTGATCTTTGGGAATACTTGGAAAGCATTGTTTACTTACAGTGCTTCATTGCTCAATAGCCATTGTATTACTGACGGGAACTGAAAGTTTTGGGTTTGAATCATCCAGTCTTTTTTCTTGAACATTTTTTGTCAGTATAGAGAACAAAACATTGGAATTCATTGGCAGAAAGCCATTTCCATTTTAACTTTGAATTTTCAAAAAATCGTTAAGTTGTAAAAAATACAAAAGTATGTATTTTTGTAATTGTGTGCTTTATATGGTTAATTTTAAAGTCAGCTGAAGTGTCTGTAGGATGGAAATTACAGTATTATAATATTGTGTAAATGTTACCAATAATACAAGAAAGTGTGTGCTGTTATACCTACACTAATTCTTCATATCTTCATCCTTAATAGGACACCCAGTCAAACGTACTATTTGCACAGTACCTGTTGCTCTAATGCCTGAGGTGTTAAGCTCCATCATCATATTGAAGTTCATAAAGAAATGTTCAAAATAAATCCCATGCAGATGTGTGTTGAGTGGACTGAGTGATCCTAGTCTAACTCTTCATCCATAAACTAATAAGTACAGCCTCTTCCATAACCTTACTTTTTCCTTTGTAAATATCTATGTGAAAACAATAGCCAATAGTTGAACTTCAACGTGACATTTTTCAAACCAAATGTAATTGGTTTTCTTCTGAGAAAAAGTAGAGATGTCTGAATTAATAGAAATTTGTTAATCTATTCTTGGAGATTTAGTGAAAACATCAAACTTGTTCAAGTTGTCCTTGTCTGCTTTGAACCAATGCCATGTTGTGAATAGTCTATCAAGATGAGATGTAACATCTAATTTTGAATAATGAATGCTTGCCACTATTGCAATTCTATAACAACTAAGCAGGTATAATTATTACAAAAAGGCTCGGATGTTTATGACCTAAAAAATATAAAGATATGACCATAAACACGACCTAAAAAACTTTTGGTTGCATTTTTGAAATCTTCAGAATCTTTCTCCTGTTTAAATAACCATATATATATTGAAACTACACTCTAAAAATCCGACATTCAATAATAATAATAAATAGCTGTCTCTTTCTATATTCATAAATGTAATATATTTATAGGAAAGAAATACAACAATTGTAGTTGATACATATAACAATATATTAGGAGATGTGAAAAATCTCTTTGAACAACTGCAAGTACACGAAAGTGGAATCAAAAATGATAAATCATAAGAACATTGATAGATGAAAGAAATAAGACAAAAACACGAAAATTCATGGGAAAATATGATTATAATATGAAATGTAAGTGAATAATGACAAAAGTGTTTAAAAAAGCCAAAATATGACGGCATACGGCATGTAAAAATTGCATAATTTTAGTCATTGTAGGTGAAATCGTGCATATCTTATATTTTCCATGTAAATAACAGGGGAAAAAATGAACTTGTCATAAACAAGTATAATTGATGTTTAAACTGTTCAAAGAGACTGCCCTGATTGGTAATTGAACCCAGATCTCCTGGTATAGTTTCCACGTATAGCCTAGTTGCTCTACCATTTAAACTATTGAGACAGTGAATTCTCTAAATAGTTTTATAGGATATTTATATCTTTGATCATTATACACATTTTCAATCTTGTCATAGATGGTGATTATTTCACCAAGGTAAGTATTTTTAAAATGAAGTAGTTTTAAGAAGGAAAAATGTTGTAGTAGGCTAGCCACATGGAGACCCATGAATATATTTGTTTGTATTTTTTATAAAGTAAATAATTGTTGTCCTCAGCCACTAGTTTCGTTTTGTGTTAGACCTATTTACAATCACAGTTGCCTGCTATGATATTGAGAGGTATGAAATTTTTACATGGAAAATCTTGTTCTATTTTCCCTTTGCTTTACCTACATCATGGATGTATTTGCAATTAATAATATATTATTAAACAAATGTCTTCTTTTTTAATGCAGGAATGGGTAACTGCAACAGACATACGCATCACACTTGATAGACTTAATACATTTGGAGATGAAGTATTTGGAGATCCACAAGTGTTGCAGTCCTATTTCTATGCAATCTCCGATTTTGCTGTTGGAGCAAGGTACTGTATTTAGTCACATTTCAATAATTCTGTACAATAAGATTATATTGGGGGGAGGGTAATAACACTGGCTAACAATGAAAATGTTTCGGGATGAAAAATACCTTACTCTTATTTATTTCAACCTACTGAATTGAAAAATCACCATAAAAATGACCAATTAGCTCTTGCTTTGGAGATACAGTGACGTGCCA
This sequence comes from Teleogryllus occipitalis, assembly GCA_011170035.1. NCBI lineage: Eukaryota > Metazoa > Arthropoda > Insecta > Orthoptera > Gryllidae > Teleogryllus > Teleogryllus occipitalis. The sequence goes on along the minus strand of BLKR01000091.1, from coordinate 431,775 downwards.
GGTTTTAGAGTGTCCATTTTCAATTTGGAGGAAATTTAGTTTTTTAGAGTGGTCACACCTGCCGATTGACGAAACTGTTTATGAAACAACTGGCTGTTTAAAGGTTATGAAAACAATGACTATTGCTATTACTGAGAGTTTCATATTGTTTCTGTGGTAATTAGTGCATGATTTCTGATTTTGGAGTGCTCTTGAAGTGTGCAGTTTGCTAAATGAAAATTCCACGGAAATATGTAAGTAAATCCAGTGAATACTTTTTGTTACATCTGTAGTGAAATTACATTTTCAAAAAAGAAATGCAATCTCATGTCTCTTGTGAAGACTACCCATCAACATTATTCTCAAATGAAGGAAGGGGACCAGGACAAGCCATGGGTTCTCTACATTACAACACTTGTTATAAGCTGAGCACAAGTGGAAAATCTGTGGGACAGCAGAGACAGGAGATCACATTACATTCAAGCAGATTGGCGTGCAAGAAGTCCTTAACTATAGCGAGAAAAATGTCATTGCCAATCCTCTCATAGAGCCAAAAGATGTTCTTCTTCCACCCCCTACATAGAAAGCTAGAATTGATGGATGCATAACTTGTCAATGATCCTACATTTGACAGAGTTTAGGAGGGCAAAGAAAATTACGCTTGAGAAGCATTCAAGGGAGTTATTCATGGATTTTTAGGCAACAAAAAAGATTATAATAACATTCAGTTGGTAACAATACTTCTGAAAAAATACCATGAACTCAACATGTGCCTTAAAATCCATTTTCTCCACTCCCTCCTACTATTTTGCCCTCCTAGTTGTGGAGCAGTCATTGATGAAAACGGAGAAAGATTTGATCAAGACATTTCTTTAATGAAACAAATATTAGGGCCATTGAAACAAAGCAGTGCTTGCAGATTACTGCTGGTCTGTATGAAGAGATGCTCCAGAAATCATAAGAGGCAAGCCAAAAGATGGCTATCTCATGAAACCACCACATAATTCTCTTCAAACCCAACAATGAGGTATTTTTCCATCAATTTATCACTTTTTTTTATGTAACAGTTGTGTAAAAATATTCAAGTGTACTTTCTATGGCATATATTATTAAAATCTATAATTTTCTCTTAATCTGTTAAAATATTTCCATCTATTGGATATCACAGAAACAAGAGCTAACAAAAATGTTTCTATGTCATATTCATTTTTCTCAACCCAAAATTAGTAATATTTGACTTTAAAAGGGCATGAAACATTAAAAAACATTTTTTTTGTTGACCAGTGTAATTGAATGGTATGTGCTGGGCCACATATGGATGGAGAATCAGCCTAGCCCTAATGGGCTGGGAATGGGAAAACTACAGGGTAGAAAGGCAGTGCACAGCCTGTTGTTTAAAGTACTGATTTCACAACCATCTATAGCTAGAGCACTTAAACAACAAAACACGAACATTTTAATTTTTTTATTTATTTAACATATAAAAGACCATTTGAAAACTGTGTGGCATGTTATGGGGAGAAGTGTGATCTGTGCATGTTTGTGGAGTTTCGATATTCCTATCCTAACTTATATACAAGTTGAATTAATACAGGAGGAAACCAGGGTTTTGGGGAAGAATTGATAAGAACTACCAAACCACATTCAAAATTAAGGCTAATTTTAAGCTAATATAGTGCCATATTCTCATATTTGAGACTTGTTTGGATTTCCCTAAATCGTGTGTGGCAAAATCTTCTTCAGTTTAAAATAGGACTCATCAGGTTTTCGCTCAATGAAGTCATGACCACTTGCTCCCGGCTCTTAGTGGGTGGCTGAGACCCATTGGGAGTGCTATGAGAATTTGAAAAGTAAAATTCAAAAGTATGAGAAATTCACAGGTAGCAATTCAAGTGCACTTTCACTTCTTGCTCTTCACTGTGACTATTTTGAAAATAGACAACACCCATGCTTCAAGCTCGGATACCAAAACATCCGATGATCAGATTGCCTTCAGAGGTTATTCTCGCCAGTACTGCTATTAGATAATATGTCAATAAACAATTGTACTGAGGAAGATGTCGCAACAAATTCTTATGACAGTAAGGTTGCAAAGGAAAATGTTGAATTATTATAACTTGTGTAAATACATTTAAGTGTTTAATTACAAACTACCAAAGAGTGCAAAGTGTTTCAATGTGTGATTCTGTAACTAATTCTCATTGATTATTCACTTGCATTTTTCATCCTTTAAGAGAATTGTGCAACCAACTATAGGAATAGGGCATTTTATGTCTCGCTAATCATATGCCAATGCATAAAATCCCAAGGTAAAAATAAGAACAATTTGATAAAGCAATATGTGATAAAAAGTTGTTTCTTTCAAGCTATTAAAAACTCATTGGTGTACATGTCATTGTGTTGCATTAAATGTGTAGTATTTCTTTGGATTAAACTTTAAACATTAAAAAAAAATAGCACAAGCCCACCTAACTTCATCAATGAGTAGTACAAATTTTCCCAGCATAAATAGATGTTTTCCACCTGAATCTTCCTCGTAACTAGAACAATTACATGACAATACACACACTAAGAAATTAATCGGAAGCAAACCAAGAAAAAATAGAGTATAACTTTTTGTGGGGCTATGAATGTTACTTTCAAGAAAATTTCTTTTTGAAGAAAGTTCTATATCAACAAATAGTATATATAATCAAATGCATATTTTGTTCAAAATAATTCATGTTTTCCTTGCTAGTTGAAAAATAACCAGGTGTCGATAGTGGAGCCCTAGTCCATATTTGAGAAGCGAGTTTGTATTGTGGGAACATTTTCTGTTAAATTAAGCTTGTAATTCAACGCCTGTGTCAATAAATATTACATAATTTATGTGTAATGTAAGAAATAATATTTGCTGCTCTCTAGTTTAGAAAGGTTTAATAGGCATTGATAGCGGGTCCATATTTGATCTTGTTTACAGTTGGTGTAAAAAGTGAGTAGATACTAGCGTAATCTTTCTGTTTTGGGTCTGTATTTGAAACTATGCAGAGGGATTTAACATGAATAAGATAAAACAATCTTGACAACAAATAAGTTCTTCCTATATTTCCACAAAAAATAGTTCCACAAAACCAAACAAATACCTTGATACTAATGAAATCAAGAAACACTGTGCCGGAATGGGGCACAAAAAGTCTTTCAACACTTATAGATCTAATGAACACATTTGCCGAAAAAGGCATGTTAATATTCTATAGGATTTCCCTTGGCATAAATTGCAGCCGTAAGTCTCTGTGGCATGGAATTCATAAGATTTTGCCCAATTTGAGAAATATTACTCCATTCTTCTTGTAACACTGTTTTCAATTCTGTTTTGTGTGCAATTTTTCTATTTCTAATTTTTTTCTTCAGATTACTCCATAAATTATATATCGGATTTAGGTCTGATGACTGAGGAGAAGAGTGCAGTTGTTTTGGTGTATTACACAATAACCAAAGTTTCGTATTGAAGGAGTGTGCTTAGAATCATAGTCCTGTTGAAAAATATAGTCTTATTCTAAATTCATTGCAGCAGCACTGGCTCTCAAATTATTTCTTAAAATGTCAATGTAGACATACAGGTTCATTACACCATCCATGAAATGCAAATTCTCGACTCGATAAGCACTCATGTACGCAAATTCCAGATGATTCTTCCTTTTGGTTGAACTTACCCAACATTTCTTTCGTTCCGCTCGCCTGTAATGTGCATTTTGTTGCAACACGTTCCTTACAGTGCATGGAGAAATGCCCTTCCCGATCTCCAGGTCCACAGCCAAGGCGGGGCACTTATTCTTCGATTTTTCTATTGTGGTCGATGCCATTAGGTCATTGTTACACTTCCTGCCTTATAAAATGAATCCTTTTTACAGTAAGCACATTTCTTAGGCCACGAGTCCCGTTGAGGACGTTCGCGAATTAATTAAAAAAGATTTCTTTTATAAGGCAATTTATGTAACAATCACCTAGTGGCATCGGTCACTAGAAAAACCAAAGTATATCCTTGGGTTTTTCTTAACTCCCCGCTGCATACGCCGTTCGTCTTGTACCATCAACACTCTAGAGCGACCACTGGGCGGTTTGTTTTGCAAGGTCTTTCTCCAAAACGGTCTGTGATCACGTGAGCAGTAGATTTTGGAACGCCGGTCAAATGTTCCGTATGGATTTGCATTGATTATGCAGCTGGATTATAAGCTGTCGTTCACCGACAGTGAATTCCCTCCTGGGCCCCATTTCACAGTCCATGCTGTCGACATAAATCACCAATTGAAACTGGGATCGAGTAAAAGATGAAATGACAGTTAGAACGATAGGAAGAACGGTTGACAGCTGTGCAGTAACACATTTTCGAAAACGATACCTAATTTTACTTGCATTTTCTTTTGGTGCCAAAAGACTTCGCGCCCTCTACCAATGGCATTTTCTTTAACTCTTGCGTATACACACGCCCCTGTTTGGAGATTTTAAAAAATGTTTTTGAGAAATCAAGAGAGAATTCTAGTTACAAAAAAATATTTTTTCCTCTTATTTTCCTGACGTTTAAAACTCTAATCAGAATTATTATTGAGTGAAGAAAACAGATGTCCATTCACTTTTTACACTAACTGTTTTTGACTTTTGGGAACTAGAGCTGGACCAAACTCATTCTATTATCGGTCTTCTCGATGGCTTTCGCAGCCTCTGAGGGCGAGCATGCTCCTTTCCTGCCTGCGAAATCTGTAGAGATAAAGGTGGTAATATGAGCCCCCTTAGTCTCTCTTCATACATTGAAAACACTAGCAGGAACGATTTTAACTACTCATTTAGTATCTCCTTTTGCCATCGTAACTCTGTTGTTCAGTTGTGAATGGGCGCTAATGTGTAACAGTGGTGATCGTGTTTTCTCGGATCTAAAAGCTTTGGAAGGCAAGTCTTTGGCTTGGAATTACAGTTGGAGTTCGCTTAGATCGTTTATAATTCCTAACGCATGAAATACAGTATGTTTTGTTTTTGAGACCGCAATCTGTAATTTTGAACATAACAAAGAGCGGTTTTGGTTTGCATAATTTTAATACAGCGATGGTTGTAAAATGAGCCCCGAACTATGGTGAGTTTATGAGCCCCAAACTTTTAGGGGCTCATATTACATATAATACAACTTGTGTTCGTACTGTTTTTTGTTTTAATTTCCACGAAAGGTTGTAGGTTCAAAACAAAAAGGAAAAACTGGAATACTGAAGACTTGGTTCAGGCAAAGCAATTAAGAGCAAGGAAATGGATTTGAAAAAGGCTTCCACAATGTTTCTCGAACCAAGACCTACTTTTAAAGGGTTGTTCGTGTTGACCAACCGTCGGAAGAAGTAGTTTTAACTAAATTGGGAAAAAAACCTATATCGGAGGATGAGCTGGAAAAAGAGTCGAGTATTTGCTTGTCATAGAAAATAAATTTACGGTCTCACCAGAAAAGATTTTCGCAACTTTGAGAAAGAAATGGCATTAAAAACCTATTCACAGAAAATGCGTTAGCCGATAGGGATTGGTTCGACCATTTTATGAAACGCCACAAGCATGTTTTAGCTTCAAAGGCACCCCTTATATCATCTTCTTACAAGGAGGGTGTTATGGCGACTGGAGGAAAATAAATATGCCTGCAGATACAAAAAAATTTAAAAATGGAAAGGCGAAAAGCACAAAACAGGTTGGTAAGTAAACCAAAACCGCACATGAGCAAGGTTTCTAACGGAAACTTCTTGAAGATGAATCAGAAGAATGAAACTACTGTCAATTCAGGAGCCTCTTGTTTTAGAATCACTAATAGGGTTTAAAAGTCCCTGTGATAGCCAAATACCTTGTTTAGTTTGTAGTGAACTATTTTCAGCTGGCCACCGTGGAAAACTGTGGGTCCAGGGAATTGAATGAAATGTGGTTGGCACAATGACTGTGCTTCGGCCGAATAGGACAGTTACATTTGCGGGTTTTGTAAATTATTTGTTTTTCAAGTTTTTATAATAACATAGAATTTACATTTGTAAATATGTAATTATTTTCTCTAAACCCATGTATTAATTAATATTTTAAGGATTATACTCACCATGGTTCGGGGCTCATTTTACAACCATCGCTGTATCAAAATTATGCAAACCAAAAAATAATACCAGCACATAACTTTTTTCAATTATGGCTTCTTTTGAATTATTGCTTTTTTACCCACTTTCGGAGCGGTTAAGAATGTATATATTTTTTATATAGTTTTCATAAACTTTGAAGTTTAAGTGATCATATTTATTTAAAAAAGGCATTTAATTAATTTTTTAAAATGTTGAAATAAAAGGGGGGGTCGCATTACCACCTTCTCCTCTGCGTATACTATTCGGATCAAAACGTAACGCCAATTGTCAGCGATTGGCTGGAACGCGGTTATCCTTTCGCAGGTTATCCTTTCGTTACTTCATGTTTGATATTAAAGCTCGCGAATGGATAACCGCGTCCCAACTGATCAAAAGTCAATTCGTCGTACGTTTTAATCGGAGTATAGATCCTTGTCAGAGATCGGAACACTCGATATTAATATTTATATAACAATATAATAGTAATGTTTTTAATGCCGCTTGTTCTCGAGGAAATTGTTTGTTAAGTCATGCGAGGTGTTTTTTTGACTGTTGCCAAACTACATTTGAGGCGTATTCGTGAATAATACGTAGAAATGATTCACATTCCGTTCTCAAACGTTGGCTAACTTGTGCTTGAAGCGTATTACCACCATACTGTGGTATTACTACCTATCATTATCATTATTATTATTATTATCATCATCATCATCATTATTCCCCCAACGTAAATATTTGCATGATATCAATATATTTTTGTAGCTGGAATGCAAGAAAAGTACATTTTAAAACTTCCTTTTTAAGAAATATTATTTCCATGTATAATTCTGTGCATGAAATGTGGTCTGTTTAATTAAAAGCGTAATTGAAAATAAACAATGCGGGCGCTTTGAAATCCGGCATTTATGGTATTCCTTTTTAAATCCGTTGGATGACTTAATTCACATGCATCCATGTGTTTCCTGCTTTTTGGTATGATTTGTATCAGTTTATACAATATTATTTTTAGTGACGATATTGGAACACAGTAAATAGTTTTGAGAATTACCCCTAATCTCCATCTGTACGCACTGAACTGACACATTGGGGCCATACTTTCCTCGCTGTGCACGTGACGCTGCGTCGCAGGCTCAGAGGCCGACGTTTCGCTTGTCATAGAATGTGTTATGTTGCGATGCGGCGTCACTCGGACGGCGAAGAAAGTATGGGCTCCAGCCGTGGAAGCTTATGTCTTCATTTACATTGAGGCATTAACAGCTGGTGCTCCAGCCGAAATGGCTGGCGGAAAAATAAATTCCTTAGAGCAACACTTTCGACGACGTTAAACTGTTTTAGATGCTGTCAAAAAATCATCAACTGACCTGAATGGACCATATCGACGGAACACCGGAATAGGCAATATCGTTATCAACAGTATCAGCTTTGTGCACAGATTGCTGGTGGTTTGTTTCGCGTGTGACAAGCACCATGAGCTCTCTTACAAAAGAAAGAAAAGAATAATTCAGAATTTTCATTAATTGTAATAACAAATCATTTAAAACTTAATTTTTCTCTGCTGCGCCTTAGTGTACGTAGTAAAGAGAAAATATTGTAATAATGTGGCAGAAATCGGCGATTTCTACATCTTCGCCGTACTACGTTTACCACCTTACTACGTTTACATAGCAAAGATAAAATATTTTAATGCTTCAGAATTCGGCGATTTTTTGACAGAAAAACTATAATTTATCGGGCCCTGACAACGAAAAAGTAGACAAATCCTGTTCTTATTGTGGTAAATTCCTTCCTCTAACGTTGTGTAGTCAGAATCCACGTTTTCTGGGTACTTGATACCTCTGAAAAATAGATTGACAACAAAACGACTGTCACTGTCTATGTCTCCATGTCCGTCCGTCCATCTGTCCGACAGTGTGTCTGTCCGGCAATGTGTTTATATTACTCAGTGTGTCTAGTTCATTGGTGTAAGCAGACTATATGCAACTGGGTTTTCTGGAGTCATCTGGCATATCCCAAGCATCTTACCGGTGACTTGAGGTTCGAAACGTGTGCAATGGAAAAACACGTGTTCGGCGTCTTCGACAACAGGTTCGCACACAGGACAGTATAGGGTATCATCCAGTTCGAACCTATGAAGGTAAGCTCTGAAAAATATATGTCACGTCAGAAGCTGCGTGAGAAAATAATTTACTCCTCTGTGCTTTCGACTGATCCACAATTCAACTGTAGGAATCAGTCGGTAGGCCCGCCTTCACCTGGGAGAACTGGCCGATCGCTGCTGTCATTCTGCTAGTTGATCCAAGCAGTTTTGCATCCCATCTCTTTTGCCACGTCTGGTCTGGCTGCCTGTCCGTCTGTATGCCTCTGTCTGTCTGGCTGTCTGTTTGTCTGTCTGTTTGTCTGCCTGCCTGCCAGTAGCTTCTCTTAACGCAACGAATGGGTCTGCTTTCGTTGCTCAGACCATATGTTTCGTTTGATTCTCTTTTCCACCTCGAAACTCTGCGATTTTGTACTTTTTTCTAATTATATCACGATCTTGTAAATTAGGAGATTCCAATTCTCTAAATTGACTCCCTAATTCTCCCTTTTCTGTTTGTCTGTACCACTTCGGTGTGGTGACTACTTTCCAAGAAGACATGGATCTGGTTTGTTAACCTGCTAGCATTTATTCTTTCTAAATATTAATTGGATTCTTTGTATTCGCATTGAATCTGTGATTTTTAGGAATTTGTTCGTAGATTTCCTCATTTGGTTTCGGGTAATTTGTCATTCTTGATTTTAGGGAAAAGGATTTTTCTCATAATTTTGCTTTCTTTAACTTCTAACTGTTGTTTTAAAGTTCTATGTTGCAGGTTAAGAGCTTCTGGTGTGTAGAGTGCTTCCGGTTTGATTATTGTCTGGTAATGGCGAAGTTTGCAACTGGCCTATAATTTTTGCACTTCAATTTTTCCAATCATCTGGTACACCTTCGTTGTTGATTGAAATATTGAAAAGTCTGAACAAATATGGTATTATTGTTTCCCCTTCTATCTTTAACATATCGGTTGTAATACCATCCGGACCGCAAGACTTAGTTTTTCATTTTCTTCAAACGTGAACGTACTTCTGTTTGATAAATTTTGAATACATGATCCACGTTGTTGTGCCATTTGAATACATGATTGTTTTGATTTTGATTATTTATTTGATTGCTACATGTTTGAATACATGATAATATGGTTAGATTTTTGTTTGTATACGGAACAGAAATAATTATTGAATACATTGGTTTTCTCTTTATCGTCTACGATATCTACATTTTGCCATCTTGTAGTAGGTGTGTCCTGTTTACCTCGTCGGTGGTGTACAAAGTTAAAAAACGTTGCCCAACCATTTTCGTTATCGTCTAAAATTAACTTAAGATACGATTCTTGCGCAGTTTTCTTTTTATTTTCTATTTTTTCATAATTTGTCTTAATTTCAGTTAATGTGCCTCGCTGCGATGCTATTATACGCTTTTCTCATTTTTCTTTTCAATTTGCGAATTTCCACGTAATAATACTCTGGATCTGAATTATTTTTTATGTACTTCAAAGGAACGAAACCTTGTCGAGCTTCAATGATTTCTTTGAAATTCTTCCATATGTTTTCCAATCCCCCTCCTAACTTTTCGAAATCCGCATATTTCAGTTTTAGAAAATGCTGCTGTCCATTTATGTCAGCTTTACGATATTGCCATATTCTATTACCGATTTTATAATTTCCCCTGCAAATATTATTTATTTTAAGAATTACGGCTTTGTGATCGCTTACTCCCTGAATAACATCGCAGTAGTATAATATGTCCATTGGTCTAATAAGAAAAATATCTAAGATAGAATTTTGACTTGTTGGTTTGTCAACACCTTGCGTCATTCCTACATCCCAAACTAGTTTATTTATTATTAACTGAATCTTTCTATCTCATACATCACCCTGCCAATTAATGTAACTTAGATTTAAGTCTCCGCCAATTATAATCGGATTGGTTCTATTCAAATTTTCCGCCAGTTCGAGAATATTCTCATGAATGGAATAATTACCGTTTGGTGGCCTCTAACATGCAATAAGATCTATTGTCTGCAAGTTGTCTATGCCTATATCCTATAATTTCGTGCTCAATACTTTTCCATTTCAAGTTCGCGTTTATACATGATTTAACTAAAATAAAGACTCTCCCCGCCCCTAGTTTCCCTGTCCCGCCGAAATATTTTATAGTCGTTTCGACAAATTTCTGAATCTGATATTTCTTCATTTAGCCATGACTTAGTACCGATCACTACGTCCGCATCACATGTCTCAAGTTCCAAAGCTGAATTTCCTTATTAACAACACTTCGGCAATTTACCTGCAATAGCTTAAGAGCTTCCTTACCAACGCCTAACTTCCTTTCTCACCCCTATATTGTCAAGTTGGTTTCCAAAATTCCTCTGCTTTTTCCTGGTTCTTGTTGGTGATATTGGTCGGTACGTGACAGTTTATTAATGTGCAGCTCTTGTTCACTAATTTCATTGTTATGGTTGATATGCGTTGAAAGTAAGAATTGAATGAAGAGACTGAATCTAGTATTGATTTATCTATGATAAAACCTGTTCCAAATTGTGGGCAATTTGGCATGGATCGTTTTCCTTTATATATCCTGTACCGTTCCGATTCAAAAGCATGTTCATCTATTTACCGTGATTCCTGAAATGAAATGATTTGTTCTTTAAATGTTGCGATCTCTAGCTTTATCTAGGATGTTCGTTAATTTTCCTACTTTCAAAAGAGAGTTTACATTAAATGTCATTATCCAAAACGTGAATTCTGTTTGAGTTTTCGAGGCCATTCCTGTACTTCTGCACTCTTCTGTGGTCTCCCCAGAATCCGTACAGAACACTTGCGGTTTTTCAACCGTGGGATTTGACCTACTGGGGTAATTATTAGTTGAAGGTGCAAGTTCCATGTTGATTAGTGTGAGTTTTGACTGAAAGACTCCAGTCCCATTAAACTCAGAATTCCACTTCTGAGTTGCCTCTTCCGCCAGCTCCGCCGTACCGAAGTCCATTTTCTCCGCCTTCGCTGCCTGAGTTCTTCGCCGTATCCTGGCAAGGGGCCCGCACAAGGTACTATCTGCCGGGCCGGCTGAACCAAGGTTTTTTAAATGGAGGTGTTACTCCTCCGCCATCACTTGCGAGATAGGCTTCCGGGTTTGGGATTGGCTGTGAAGGAGTTTTATTTATTTACTAACAGAACCCGGCCGACGTCCTGCCCTCTCTCTCCTTTTCCTCTAAATCTCTCCCTCTCTCTTTTCACTCTAACTTTTCCCTTTCTTTTTCCTTCTCTCTTTTTCACTCTCGTACCCCCTTTCCTCTTTCATTTCCCACTTCTTTCTTTCTTCCCGTGATCTTTTCCCCTCTTTTTCCATATCTCTTTTTCTCCCTTTTTGCCTCTGTCATTTCTTCCTATATTTCCCCCCTTCCTTCTTTCCCACTCTCTCCTTTCCTCCCTCTGTTCCACTTTCTTTTTCTCCCTCTCCCCCCTTTCTCCACGACTTCCCCGTCTCTCTCTTCCTTTATCTTTCACCTCTTTTTTCCTTTCATCTCTTTATTTCCCTCTCATTCCTTCATTCTCTCTTTCCTTTTCTCTTTCCTTCTCTATTTCCTCTTCTCACTTTCCCCCGCACTCCCTTCACTTTCCCTCAGATTCAAAAAAGTCACAGACTTTCTAACTTTTCTGGGATCCGGCAGTTATGGCTTGAATATGCATCGTGTTAGACAAAAAAATGAGTGTTTACGATTTTTGAAAAAGTGAGAAAGTAGATATGAATGGTCGATCCGGTAACAGATCGCTAAGACAGTGGTGTCGTAGCGATCTCGGACCTAAGGGTCGCGGGTTCGAGTCCCGCCTCAAGCATGGTTGTATGTGTGTTCGTCCTTTCACCCCTTATCATCACCATATCATTTCGTCTTCAGTTACCATTACGTAACTCCAATAGTGGTTGCTAATGACCTAGATGTTGATGCGACCATAAATAACAAAAAAAAAAAAATGAATGACGCTGAGTAAAACAGTAAGCATGTTTTTCCATTGTAATTAAAGATATAATGTAACTAATGCACGATGCCAAGTGTACATTGAGAAAAAAGCGAACTTGTTATCTCAACTGATGTGTTATAATAATTTCACTTTTCGGTTGTTATAAACGCGAATCTGTTGTTTTAATTATGTCGGTTCCATTATCGTAAGAAAAATTTTTATTGTTTTGGACAACAGAACAATTATCAATGCTAATGTATAATAAACACAAAAAATCTCAGAACTGTTGCAGCTAGTTCCAAAGTGCATTTAAAGTCAATATGATTTAAAGACGGGGATTGGTAGAAATTTTTTAAAAAATGTTTTTTAAACTACAGCTCAGCAATCGAAAAAATTAACGATTTGTGTTTCGAGAGGAACTTTTGAGATTTTTTTCAAGCCTATTCTAAGGTTCTATAATAGTTTAAATTATTTTTTGTAATTTTTTTTTTAATTTTATGTTTGGCGATAAGAAAATATTTGTCTGATAGTATAAATTATTTTTCTTATTCATATTTTTTCAGTCAGATAGAAAAGTGTTTTTTTTATTTATTCGTCATCTTAACACTATTTTGTCTGTAGAGAGATGTGGGTGGTGGGATGGGGGTCAAGAAACCTTTCAAAATACTTTTATGTTAGAGTTATAGTATATCTACTCATATGTCATTTGGTTTTGGGGAACATTTTACCATCTTATGCGGGGATCCTTTGCCTCCCCCCTCCAATAAAATATTCGAAATCCCGCCTCTGGTTGCTGTTGTAGCACTACTTGTTTATAATGTGTGCCTGTGAGTCTGCCGGCCTGCGCGTCCGTCCGTCTGTCGGTTGGTGTGTGTGTGCCCGTCCGTCTGCCCTTTGTCGTCCGTCTGTAACGCCAAATATATACACCGAATAATGTGAAGACACCAGATTTGAGTTCTGAATGCATAGAGCGCAACGTTAATTCAGGGTGGTAACTTACAATTTACTTCAGGCGCCCAAAAATTTAGAAAAGAAAAGTAAACAGTCCGGGGTGGTCGTGACGAAGCCAGTGTTTTAATTTTTACTTCTCCTCCTTATAGTCTAGTATGGGGAAGGAGAGTACTGGAATCACCTTAACAATACGATATCGAATTTTCGGTCGTAGTATCCGTATTTAAGCTTCTTTTGAGCTGTAACTCTGCACTCACATCAGCGCTAATATTAAATCAGGGAATTAATATTATCGCTGTTCCAACGTTGGTTAAGATTGCAGCAGTTAGCGCAGACACTCTTGTAAGGGGGGTCGATCTATGGCGTCTTCCCCGTCAATTTCCATCTTTTCATTAGCGTTCTAATCCATCAAACGAACGTAATTAGAATTCAAATAAAAACCCTTGGAACATTTTGTATCTGTTTTTTCATAGTCATATCAAACCATAATTCTGATTCGCAGAATTTTATTGAAGTAGTTTTTTCTTCATTTCTGCCAATATATTCTGTATCCGCTCAGTCAATCGACTATAAACAAAATTCAGAGAATCACTTTGCCGAAGTCCGTTGTCTACTCAGCAACTGTCAGGACTCCCACCAGTCCCGCTGCCTGCAGTAGATTTATAAGAAACGATTGACACAAAGCTGACTAAATGTGCTACTACTAGATAGGGAATTAATTCCAGTCCTGTCAGACTTAGAACCAAAAATATAAACTTTGCAGATTATATTTGGGGGAAAGGAAATCTCGCATGCAACTCGCAACACATGTAACTCTTCAGCACACTTTACCATCGTGCTTAACTAAAACATGGCGTGTTTTCTGGCCTTAAAATTAAATATTTTATGTCCATAAAGGGACACGAGTAATCTTCATAATACGATTTGCCTTTTTGCACATTCTATTAATTTTGTGGAGTGTACCCCGCAGTACCCCGAGTAAGACTTGTCAGAAACGTTCCAAGTAGGGTTCTAGTATGATGCTGTATTCATATTTAAAAAATGGTGTATGAATTGCAATTTTTTGGAGATAGCGTTTTTTGTTTGTTTTTTTTCATTTTTCTCAAATCGTCTTTGTGACATTTTAATTAAAATTTGTTTTTTTTGGGGGGGGGGATTCAAACTATTCAGAAAATCGATTCATCCGGCAGGGGAAAATGATCTACTCTCTCCTCAGCCATGAGGTTTAGAAATGCTTTTCACAATAGAAATCTTGCAATAAATTTCTGACTCCCGCTTAATCTTCATATTAACATGTGGGGTGCATGTGGATAACAGTCTGTCAGGATACACGTCAGGGAACATCCAAGAAATATGTGGGGGACATATAGGGACCATGAAGGACAACACTCGGAGAATGTGCGAGGAACTTGCCGGAAGAATCTGGAGGGACAGATGGGACCTGGGTTAAATTCTACAAAATGAATATTTTTTAACCTTTTAACCTTCTCCTACATTTGTGGAAATTACACTCTTCTCGCCAGCCTTCACTCCATGAGTGGTCAGAAACGATCATCAAATCGAAATTTATGAGCAATTAAATTGATCTTTTTTTTAGCGATTTCGTAAAAGCGTTGGACGGTATTAGAATGTTTACCCACGATCAGTACCGTGCCTTTCTTTAATTCTGTGACACAGTTCAGGGGCTGCCCGTTTGGAATTGGGTTACAAGATGAAGCTGTTTTTACTTTTAAAAGAATGTTTTAAAAAGTGCGGAATTTTCGTACGGGACGGTACTGAACTTATTGTGATAAGTGCCTTAAGCCGTATGGCCATTCCTGGAAATGTACGAGTGGTTTTGATTAGTTAAGAGTATAAAGAAAATGTAGTAAGTAAATGATAATTTAGCAATGGTGGAATGAGGAGCAGAGGAAACGGATTGACCGTAGGATAAAATACCGGGAAACCCTCTTTGTTCATGAATTCCACTTCGATCCTCAAGTGCTGGGATTGTATACCTGTCGGTGAATAACATAACAAGTGCTTAAACAATACGCAGGAATTCCCTGATCGATCTCGTCGAACACGAGGCCTTGCGAATTAGAAACTCATATCTTAATTTTACGGGGATACTATATACGAAAGATTTTCAAAGTTTTCACAAAAAAATACTTCATTTTTTCCGCTTTTTTCTGAGAGAGTGGTGCATTTATAAATATGGTTTTAGTGCGATTTTCATTAAAATATCTGAATTTCCGGTAATTGTAAAAGTTAATTTCTGTACCCACTCTTACAACTACGTTATTGACGCAAAATATTTTTACTTTCTCACCTTACTACTCTTACGTAGTAAAGATAAAGTATTGTAATGTCCCGAAGAAAATTGGCAATTTTCGACAGAAAAACTCATATTGTCGGACCCTGGTAACAAAAAAGTGGATAAATCTTGTTCCTACACGTGGTGAATTCCTCTAACACATTGTGCAGTCAGAATCCACATTTTAAAAACGAAAATCTTTTGGCGGCAAAACGTGTGCCGTCTGTGGTCAACATTAACACCTGAACTATTCAGACGATTTTATCCGAAATCGATATTCCCCGATCGATCTGATCGCGTCCCTGCGATGAAACTAAATATTTTAATATTTGAGGGTACTTTATAAGAAACCTCAACATTTTCAAACTTTTCTCAAAAATTGCTCCAATTTTTTCATTAAACTTTGCTCTCAGATAGTGTAAAGGCCGCTTTAAGATGGCTCAACCCTTAACTTCTTTGAAATCTCCGAATTTTCGAAAATTACAGAAGTTCCAAATTTTTGGACGTATTTCTAAAACTACAACATTCAAGATAGATATTTTTTCCTTAATACAATCAGTTTTCAAAGATAAAACTTGAAATGTGGTCATGTACAATTTTTCGAATAAGTAAGTAGTTTTCGCATAGTATTGCATGAAATGTTGGCAGTTTTTACACAATTATTTTCTCAAAAAGGCTCCAAATTTGTCTTTAAAATTTTAAGTCGTATGTAGCGAAGGTCGGTTAAAAAATTGTGCTAGTCTCATTTTTTGCGAACTCTTTGAATTTTTGAGGTTTCTGTGAAGTATAATCTGTTCTAAAAATAGATCTTTAAAATGGTTTAATGAATTTTTTGGGGGGGAAAAAACTAGTAACTTTCGCGAAATTTCTGCTTGAAGATATAAAATTTTTCAAAAATGGCTCTTAATTTTTTCTTTAATTTTCTTCTACTGATAGAGCAAAAGACACTTAAACAATAGTGCAGGTCTCATTTTCGTAGAACTCTCTGAATTTTTGAAAATTGAAAAAGAAATAATAATGCGAGAAAGGATGTACTGTTGGTAACTTCACTAGTTTCATCTTAAAATGGTTTGTTTTGGCAATCCGCCATACACTGAAGTATGACGGATTGCGGCGAAGCTGTATCAATGAGGTGGACGGGCCGGGCCGGGACCAGTCGGATCATTCCCTTTTACTAATTGATTGGGATTAAAGCTAGTGAAACCTTCGGTTACTACCGCGCGTCCTGTGTACACATTCATGCAGGGTAAAAACTCCAGTGACATACTGTCGTAACGATGTGTTATTTAATCATTTCATAACCATGTGCTTTACCTCCTTTTCAGATGCAAGTGCAATGGCCATGCTAATGAATGCGTCGCTCGCCATGTGGGTGATGGTATAGTACAGCGGGTGTGCCTCTGCGAGCATAACACTGCGGGCCCCGACTGCAACGAGTGCTTGCCCTTCTACAACAATGCACCGTGGGGGCGGGCGACGGACGAGGATGCTCATGAGTGCCAAGGTATGGTCTTTCACGTATGCATTAGAGATTAGAATAAGATAGTGATGTGCTGGAGTGTTTGTGCAAGTATCAATCACGTATGTGATGTAATTAATACTTGCATTTGTAATATATTTAATAACTACATATACAGTTATTTATGTTCTGCATTGCTCAGGGCAATTCAGATTAAATATTTAAGGCTGCAATCGATATGTACTTGGAGACATTTATTTTTTAGGATAGTTTGATTAGTTTACCAAACACATTTTTACGATTCCATAACAATTCGTTCTCAAAGTTACGCGAATGTTAAAAACGACATATTGTGTTGATACGTGCAATATTATTTTATTCTAAAAGTGATTAACTTTAATTAAGCGTTTACCACAATTGCTTTCTTAATTGCAACGAATTGAATGCCTTGTCGTTACGCACTTTCAAAAAATGAGTAGTGTTTGCCATCAGAACACTTAACGTGTGGTTGAATTGTTGTATGGTAGACGTGACTTTAAAGTGATATCAAGGGCTTAGGATTAGCGGATCAGGCGACAATAATAATGTTTTGTTGTTGTTTGTTGTTTTTTGCGCAAAGAAGAGAGAAAACAGCACTGAAAAAAGAGAACCATGGCAAACGTCAGGATAGGTCAAGGCGGGATTTATTGAATTACAGATGCAAGAACGTCGATTTGCTAGAATTCGATATTTCTTGTTCTGTGATTCCCTTGCCAAAGTATCTTCTCTAGTGGCGTATTCCTGTTGATAGCGCTCATCTGTTAATATTATGAGCTCATTTTCATGGTCGTGTTTTGCGCTCAACGATATAGTTTTATTCATGTAAGTGAAAATACCTATTTGAAACTTCGTTTTATTCACGATTTAAAATTATTTTGGCTTCCGTACTGCACATCCAAGCTTTCTATGAATCAAGCCCTCGCAATTCAAATATTTGTGATGTTGGGGATTTTTCACCTGCATCTTTTCATAATATTCGATAAGAACAAATGCCGAATGCTATTATAAATAAAATGAAAAGTGGATTGTATAGTAAATGAATGAAATAAATATCCGCAGAGACAAGGATTCGAATCGGCAACTCTGCGAGGCCTGTTTCATCATTCTTAATTGAACCATTCATTCGCCACCATAACTATCCCCTTATAACTTCACATTTTATACACTACCTTCGTAAAGGAGTAAATTATACAAATTCAACGTACAGTCGACTCAAGTTATAGTGCACTTTCGTGCACAAACATTTTTGGTTCACTATATCCGAGGTGTGCTATAACCGATGATGTCAAATTTAAATAGAATTTCTCCATAACGATTGATTTTTATTAATATAGAGATAGCAAACAACATGAAATTAAAATTTCAATGTCTTTATTTGTTCTTAAAAAATCAATTAAATTCAGTTATTTGCTTCGTGCATTTTCATTAGTAATTTTTCTCGATCCTTCTCCAACGTTCGTGCTCTGTCCACACTGATTGTGTTTTGTCCTCTGTGTCTTAGTATCATAATGCAGTCTTGACACCCTTCAATGCCTCTTGTACTGTTGGAACGCCGTCCCGCTCTCAGAAGGTCCTTTTACTCGCCTAATGACATACGAGATCTTTCGGTAGCGGGGTGGCGCAAACGGTTAATGAAACTGATCGCTTCACCGCACGGCACGGCGGTTATCGCCAGGCTTTAGCAGTCGCGTGCTTTCTGTCACCTACGTAGAACTCAACGGGCTTTGCCTCGCGGAATATCGAGTAACGCCAAGATTGAAACTGAAGAAGCGATCGCGTGTCGCCGCTGCCAGTTGTAGCTCACGCAGGACACGGCCTTTGTTTCCGCACTGAAACTTGAGTGGCATAAGGTGCCCATTCCCGTTCCGCTACCTTCACCTCAGGGGACACTTCTTCGATTACATTTGGTCGACGATATTTTTTTAAGTTGCCTAGTGTTGGAATTTGTGGCACTGAGGCTATATATTCTTTTCTAGAATTGAATTAATTTCTTGGACGTTGTACTTTCTACGTTTACAATAGCAGAGGTTCAGGATCACTATAATCAAATATTCTTATGCTTATTTGTAATGTAAGTGAAACTGGACCCGTGACTTAAGTTCACTATTACCAAGGGTTCACTATATCTGAGATCACTATAACCGGAATCGACTGTATCCATTTTACATTAACGAAACTTTGTAACATCATTACACAAAAATTAATGCCACTTTGGTGTCGTGGACAGGGGTCGCAAATGCCATTAAAATATCCCCCTCTCAATAGACGTTAAATCTCTCTCTCTCTCTCTCTCTCTCTCTCTCTCTCAATGGATGTTGGTAAATATTAGAGCGATTAACTCCGACACCGACCCATCTCCATGAAAGTTGGCACATCTACGTGTTTTTTTCGCCCAGAAGGTTTATGTGCTGTTAAATTTGTTGTAACTCCACTATATGGCGCTGTAAAAAAAACAACTAAATATGCGTGTCAAGTGCAACCCGCAACACTCGACAGCATGTTTTTACCTATATCGTAAATAACTCCTAAACGGGCGGTTCGATTTTGAGACCGAAGGCCTCAAAGAAACGTTTCTCATATGCAAACGTTTCTCATATACAATATGAGATCTTCTTGAACATTCTATCACATTTTTGCTGATCCGGCGCTTTTCGATATAACCTCACCTACTGAGAGACGTGCAGATTCTTTACCTAAATGTGAAGGAGAGGGTCCGACTGAGAAAAGAACAGAGAGACAGATGGGAAGAGAGAGACGGAGAGAGAGAGAGAGAGAGAGAGAGAGAGAGAGAGAGAGAGAGAGAGAGAGAGAGAGAGAGACGGAGATCAGAAAAATGCCGGGTTCTGCTAATAAATTATAAATAAATAATGGAAAACTAAGAGACAAGCTTGATCTTCTGAAGAGTTCAATCCACCTAGAAGGCTATAGCAATAAGAATACTGAAGGTGCCGCCGGACACATTCACCAGTCCCGGGCTCTAGACCCCAAAATGCCTTACTTCGCCATCATTTCGAGTGATGAAATGAATGATTTGATATAAATTTGAAACAAGGTATTTATTCCATTTTTGCTGTACATTGAAGTGTGGAGATTTCGCAAGGGCGTGCTGTAAGTTTAAGAATCGAGTAAATTGGTGTAGTATTCGCAAAGGTACAAAAGAATGGCAAAGGAAATATTCACGCGTGAATCTGATGAAGTTTTTTGAAACACATTCAGAGGCCCGTATAGCAATTTGGAGGACTTCATTGAAGTTGTGGAAATTGATGTGTCAGTTCTTCAGAACCATTTGGGCTTCTTATTAAGTATACGTGGAACTGGAAAACAAAGCGAGATGGTCATTTCACCAATTCTGGGAATCGTATTCGAAATATGAACATTCATTGTTACATTCGGTGAAATAAAGTAACATCCAATTGCGATTCATGAGAAATATACCACTAGACGACACGATGTTTTCTTACTTCATATTTTATCCCGATTTCACGCCTTCATAAATTCGACTATGGTTGTCATATTTTGTTACGTAAATCAGAACGTGTATTTCGATCGTTTGACATAGAAACTTCGTACCCGTGTCTCTGACCTACACCGGCGGTAACTTGATGCGCTCTCTAAATCTCCTCGAGAGATCGGGGCCCAGATGGCTGCGGCCGCAGAAGGCACGTTCGTCTTTGTGACGAGCGGCCGGCGTGACAGCGCTCACGCACGTTTAAGGCATGCGGGCGGAAAACGCGTGCGAGCAGTTCACCTTGAGACGCAGCGCTGGCTCCCCGCTCTTGCTCCATAACAACCGCCAGGAGTTCCGAAAGAAACAGACTGGCGGAATAGCGAATTCTTCCACGTCAGAACAAATAACCAAGAAATAAACAAAAAACTTTAACTGGTGATGCTGCAACAGCACATTCTTTCTCGCATTATTTCTACCTTTTGCAATTTTCGAAATTTCAGAAATCCCAAAGAAAATGGGACCTGGGCCATTTTTAATCATTCTTTACCCTATCCAAGAAAAAAAGTTCACACACAAATTTTGGAGATTTTTTGAGAAAATGTTGAAAACGCTGAGGTCCGAATGTAAAGTACCCCCCAGAAATTAAACTATCCGTTTCAAACTCGGAGGGCCTCCATCGGGGAATATCAATTTTGGAGGCAATCATCTGAACGTTTAAGGCATTGGCGCTTACCATAGATGAATAGAGAGAAGTTTATTTATTTATTTATTTTACGTTAAAAAACAGTTGAAACTGCATATGACGTGCTATGGGGAGAAGTGAATTCTGTGCACATTTTCAAAATTCTGTGATCCCTACACTAAGTCATATACTACATGAATTTTGAATTAAAAAAAAAGCTCTCCTGTAATAAAATCTATTTTCAAGGATAAATAAGCAATAAATTTTGGGCTCTTATCCATGATGTCCTTCGTCAAGGAATTCCTTCCTGCCGCAACAACATAGAAACGATAATTTGAATAACTATATTTCCCAATGAATTCTAGAAGACGTGCACAGATAATGAAGTTACATTTATGTAACTTCTTTAACATTTATGTATGTAGTTTTTCGTCGACCAATCTTTCAGGATCAAGGACTCACAAAACGTGGAGTCTAACTATAAAACGAGTTTGAGGAAGTAATTTATTATATACAGGATGAAGATTTATCCACTTTTCGATAACAGGGCGCCACAATAGACGTTTTTCTGTCAATTCATGGATTTCTGCCACAGTATTTCAATACTTTATCTTTATTACATCATATGTAGCAAGGCGAAAAATGATCAGATGTGTGGTGGTTCTTATTAAATAAATGATTCGTAGGTTGATTAACAGTTTTCGTTATGCAGAATTATCATCCTCGCCGAAAGGTAGATGAAACTTATCGACATATTTCACGAGGAAAATTTCTTCTTAAATATGTCTATTAAACGAAATTCTCGTGGACATGGAACATTTCCTATGTTCGTGACATGCTTTTTAGTGTGTTCTTTAGAGTTCAAAGACAAGATTGGTCGCAAAGAAGTATTTACGACTTTCATATAGATTGCAATATTAAAGTTTCTGGAATGGCAGCATTTTGAGATAACCATTTCTATTCCTGGTGACATCACGTATGATGTTTCTTAGCATCGTTTAGTTTTACTATTTAAACATATCGCGCTTCGAGTTCTTATTTTCATTTTCTATTAATACAGAAATTCATTAGTGTTATCATAAATTGTGAATGAAAGGAAAGGGAGAACTATAGTACAGATCATAAATAACCTGAAGGAGATTGAAATGACAAATCAAAGGCCGTATCTATTCTTAAAAGGCATTAATTTTAAAGAACAGTTACGATGCAAGGTCCCGTGGTTGATACAGTGAGGGGATATGGGAGCCATACCGCCCCCACCCCCGATTCCAAAATATTTTTTGTAATTTTTCTCTATTAAAAACATCGTTTATTGATCACATTAGTTTACAAAGGAATATGTATTAAGCCCCAACGGACTGGACGTCAAGAAGAAATTACTTTTGTAAAACAGTATAATTCTTTATTTTTTATTATTATTAAAAAATCTTAATGTGAGCTGCCCGCATTGCGAATGGTCCTCTCCCATTCTCCCGTAATACGTACTGAATCTCCCTAAGTCAGCGAGATCTCGCAAGTATCCATATCGTAAGAAAAGCTTCATAAAATTTCAACAACCTTTTATTAAAATTTATTATGTATATACTTTTATTTAATCATGCTCAATAAAATAAATCCGTTAAAGAGGATTAGCGACACAGCTTTATATGGCTTTGTTGAGCGAGCAGTGTGATATCCATCCATTTCTTGAAATGCCTATTTGGTTGTGACTTTTTTAATGTGTCCGTCTTTGTTGCTTCAATCAAGTGCTTAGTTGTGAAGTAAAATATTCGCATTTCCTTAGTTTTGACTTCATCCTATTCACATTTTTCTATTCTCGTGTGTTTTCGTTGACTTTTTTCTTCTCCTTTCACAGTCCCTGAGTTTTTTTTTATCTAAGACTTATTTTAACAAAAGTTCATAGCGTAAACTTGCCTTGGGAGTCTTCGGAGGATTTGCCGTGCACGTTTCTCGTTACGACCAAATTTGTAGCAGGGTTTCGTGAGTGCATGTTGTGGGGCATGTGTGAAAACTTGTTAACAATGGTTATCACTTTAACGAAGTTCATTCTTACTACATACGCAGTGATCCTATCTACTTTCTGTTGTGACTATAAAGAATGTTGCCACTTTAAACATTTTGTATTTTATATTTTACACCCTGGACCAACCATGATGGCAATATTATGGAATTTCCTTCCTGACGGAATTTTGGTATCAAATAGGTTCAGTTGCTAATTGATGCCTATTATATTTGTCGTTGTCTATTAATACTATCGTACGTCTTTTAATTGTACTAATTCATATGTGGATGAAACAACATTACTTCTATTTTCCGAGGATTTAACATGTGCGTTATAATATACCAACGTAGCATTATAAATAAATTTGTGACACTTACCTTTTAAAATGCTTTTAAGAGAGCGAGTTCATTTTTTGAGCATTCCGAAATTTCATGTATAGAAGAAACTGCCCATTGTTTATTACAAATCCTTCAGGTACATATTCTTTTGTTATAAAGACGATTTTAGCATTACTTGAATCCCATTTAATAATCTCTCTCATGATGTAATAGATATAGTGTTGCCATCTCCGTCATTTTAGAGTTATGCACTGACTACCAATATAAGTACAGTACGTTCGTTACATTTTATTTGATTCT
The DNA here is from genome assembly GCA_011170035.1 of Teleogryllus occipitalis. Taxonomy (NCBI): domain Eukaryota; kingdom Metazoa; phylum Arthropoda; class Insecta; order Orthoptera; family Gryllidae; genus Teleogryllus; species Teleogryllus occipitalis. The sequence continues at coordinate 408,144 of BLKR01000091.1, read as the reverse complement.
TCATACCCATTAAAAGTGTAAATGAATTTGAGGCGTTGTTTTGTCGTATATATTTATTTTAGCATAAAGCTTTTTCGGCCGCATTGCGGCCATCTTCAGTGCTATTCTGAGGCGGTTGGGGGCCTCGGTCTAAACAAGACAGCCAGATGGCCGCAATGCGGCCGAAAAAGCTTTATGCTAAAATAAATATATACGAATAAATATATACGAAACCACTCCTCGAATTCATTTACATGATACAAATGTCGTTAACCCCGCACCGTTTCCTACCCAATAAAAGGCATTACTATTGGAATATGTTTGTTCTCAGTACTTCTCGCCTTTTCGGACCATAACCGAACGAAAGTAAATCAAATATGATATTGACTTTCGAGAGTGTCTTATTTTGCTACCACAGTTTCCCCATAATGTGTGATTACCCACTACATTTTGTGTTCCCTTTCGTGAAATCTTTCTCTTCAATTTCCTCCCATTTCGTTTAGTGTGTTGCTGCTCGTCAGTGGGGCGGAGATTCGAGCCGAAGTTTCGACAAGGCGCGGTAGGAAGTAGTCAGTGCTGGTTTACGTAAATGTCTTCAGCTACATGCAGAGATGTGACCTCCCCAATTTTTTTATTCGATTTATTCCGTAAGAAAACAACAAAGAAACTTATACTGCACATGACGTACGGGGGAGAAATATAATCTGCGCATGTGAACTCCAGAATCCCTACCTCACTCTTTAACTACACATTGCTGAATGACAAATAAAAGCGCCGACAAAGCATGGTTAGTAACATTTAATAGCTAGAAATGTTCACTCACTGGTAATGCCCAGAAAAATTATTGGCCGAAGTAAACGAACTACAGACTTGGTATTGCTGTATTGCTAAAAGACAGCAATTCACGTTCCACGCTGTACTCCAACCGCCACTGACAGAAGGGGTCTCAACAAAATGTGGACGTAGTGAAGCTGCATTTAAGTTAAGAAGCAAAACAATCTCTGCTTTTGCTCAATGGATCAGAGAAACTGGACGAAAAATCTGATCGAAGTCATTGAAGCTGAAGTACATTACTTAATTATTTGTTACGAGCATGTTTGGTCTTTTAAAATTATACAGTACAAATGCAAAAATGCAATGAATGTAATTTTAAAAATAAATATTATTTTCCTTTATGGTCAGTATAGTCTCAAATTGTATAGAAACAGTTATGCAGCAGAAAATAATTTACTGAATACTTTTACTATACTTAACTACTTACTCATCTGGCAGAGTTGTAAAGTAACGTATTATACATGGATTTCTCGTGGTGAGCTCTTGGTACTGACACCCTATTAATGATTCCTACAACGTGTGTTGTAATTAGAAATTATTGTATTGCCTGAAAATGTTCTAACCGTTGAGTCAGTTTGACAAAGTGAGTCTGTTTTGAAAAGAAGTAGAAATGTGAAAATAAATGGGAAAGGCACGGTCAGTGAAGATAAGCATGAAGTAATCACGCGGATAGCATTTGCTTGTTATTCATACGATTTTTTTCTTCAATCTTAACGTCTGAGCACTATAGGATGTGTTTCCTCAGAATATTATGCCTTTTCTCAGCGGGAAATGTACATTCACACAACGAGTTGCATGAAGGCTGACTGAATTTGAAAGAATTCTGGATACATAAGATGAACTAAATTTAGTATTTAATTCATTTATGTGGATACATTTGCAGCATTGGCTTTCAAGATCTGATTGAATTGAGAGATCCACAATTTTTGTTATCTTAATACAAACCAGTTGCATATTGTTCATTTTCAATAGGGCATGCGATTCCGTGTTTGAGAGCCAAAACTGTATTCAAACAGTTTGGCTTCGATCAATATCAGTCTATTATTATGAAACCAATTTGAAGTGTACGTACCATTTATTGTCTTTATTGCGAAGAATATTCGTGTCATTAGCGAAGAGACTTGCAGTGTTCTTCCATTGGACGAGGGCACATGGTTTTCGTATAAAAGAAAGATGCTGCCTAAGATCGAACCCTGAGGAACCTCGTGCTCAATTGGTGAAGAATTGGAAAGATTAGTAAATAATTTACTTTCATGTCAGTATGATATTTTTACGGAACGCTTTAAAAAATGTACTGGAAGTAAAAGGAATAAAATTACGTTGTAATCAATGTAAAATCCATTTTGATCGTGAAAGTGTGTGTTTGTGGTTGAAGGAATTTGGAAGCCGTTGGTCGCGGGGGCTTTTGGCGGGGGCCCTGGCGGGCGGAAGCGCGTGGGCGAGTGGGCGTGCTGGGGAGGAAAGGTGGGCGTCGGGAGGCGGGCGTGGGCGCGGCAGGTGGCGCCGGCGCGGCGCGGGCCGGGCCTCGCCCTCGGCGCGCGCTTAGCGCAGGTCGCCGCCGCTGCAGCCACCACCACCGCCGCCGCCGCCGCCACCGCTGCCGCCGCCGCCGCTCGCCCACCGCGTGCGTTTACGGAGTGCGCTTGGCCCCGCGCCGACCGCCGACCGCCGCAGAGAGCCTCGTGGGTGTATCCTGATTAGACGGACGCTCGCGGATTGTGCTTGTGGCGTACAGCGCAAGTTATTGCATAACTTCGTGAGGAATGACCCATTATTTTGACCGCGAGGAGTGACGTATGAAGAGTCGATTCTTAACTTGTGAAAAATTATTTGTTCGTCTCCAAGTTTACCTGGAAGACTCTCGGCTAGGAGATTTTGGCGCAAGTGCTTCAATGTTACCGCCGGGCTTCCTGTTCCATTTTAATTTTGGCAGTGGTGTGAATTAACGAGCAATTGTGAGGGAAAGTACACGAGCTTAAGAAGAAAGAAAAGAAGCTTTTATGAAGTTGTGGAATGATTCAAAAACAAGTCGTAACATTTTTATTTTTGTTATTTAATAAATAAGAAAGTTCATTCTTCTTTGTTTCGTGAGATTTTTGTTTCCACGTCGTATCAGTTCCGACGATCTGATATGCCGACAAGACAATGTTCGTATTATTTAAATTGAATTTTGCTGCCGGAGCGCTCGGGTTCGTCGATTCAAAATTTCGTCCGAGTGTCGAGTGCGTGGACGCAATGTAAGCCAGCGTGCGATTGTTCGCCGTCCGTTAATACCTGACGATCTTTTGTAGTAGTCTTTTCCTTCCGTCAAGATGAATGTACACTTCGCTCTTTCAGCACCCTTGACAGCATTACCGCTGCTTTCGCTGATGTTTTTTCTACAGTGTGCCTTGAAAGACATGCCTCAATCTGCTGCGACTCAGTGGGATGGTGTTACACCATGGTATTCTGGTTCCAGTAAGTTGGTCTGTCATATCGTCTTTTGGATATGTTTGCGTCATAATTTGTGTTCGAACGTTTGACAGTAGAATGTGACATGTTAACTGAGAGCTTCCGTGTAAGTTATGAATTGTCAGTTTGTCCTTAGCATCATCATAATCATATTCTTTTTATTTATAAAAGTGTAAATAATGTGTTTCTTCTGAACCGAAATTCCAATCTTTGCTTTCCTGTCGCGGGTGCCTGGCACACTTGGTGTTCAAAACTAAGTTAACAAAAAAAAAAAAAAAAAAAATGTTACCATTGGTAATTCCGTACGCATCATATCAATTGAATTGTAAACGCAGTATGTCGCATTTTCTGAGAATGATGAACAGCCAAAGAAATTATGGAATTGGGAGAAATAAAACTTCTATCATTCCTAACAGAAAAGCATTCTAACGCTTCTTCGAAATGGGCCCAACCTGTCATACGCTATTTTGAGTTTCCATAAGTCGCTTTTAATATGTTCGAATATTGACCACACATTCTTGTACGGAGAATTGTCATCGGTTTTTAGGTAACGATGTGTTCGCAAGAAAGTCTTTTTGTATTAGATTCGCCTTAAAAATGCTTGGTTGCTCAAAATGCTCTACTTACGAAAACCATTCATTTCGACTGTAAATACGAGTGCCAAAAGAAGCTCCTTTCAACAAGAAATGTAATAAAACATTTGGAGTCCATTCATCTCACACACACATTCAGAACCAAGAAATTAATCTTTTTTGTTTCATTCATTGCTTTTTTGTAATAACTTGAATTTAAATATAACTATCCTACTTTCCTGATAGGTAGTTAGGACGTGAAAATTCTACCAAATGTTGTTTAGAAATACAACGAAATATATTTTGAAGTACTGAGAAGTGCATCCAACATTGCTGATACACATTTTTTTACGAACTCTTGCTCCATCTGTTCACCGTCACGTAGTCAGCGTTGAAACACTTGTATAAAATGTTGAAGTTGCCAGTAATTGTGGAAGACGCGTATAGTGTGTAAAATTTACTTAATTATGCTATTAGTGAAGAAAATTGCAGAACATGTTTTACATTCTCGTCAATCAGAGCCAATCAAATGACGTGAAACTTGTTATTTTATTAGAAACACGTTCTTGAGCACCGGAATTTCTACCGTCTTTCTAGTACCATACATACCGGTAGTTGAATTGTGAATAAAAGCGTTATGAATACGAGCATTGTTGGCAATTTTCTCAAAAATGGCTCAAAATGTGTTGGAGATAGAGCAAAAGACGCTTAAAATCATGGCACAAGTCTTTTCTTCGGTGTACTCTAGGCGTTTTCTAAGTTTTCAAAAAATCCACTTCTACAATATTGATGACGCCGATCCGGTGGCCGAGATCGTTACGGCGGTGGTGTCGTAGCGATCTCGGACCAAAGGGTCGCGGGTTCGAGTCCCACCTCGGGCATGGTTGTATTTGTGTTCGACCTTTCACCCACTATCATCAGCATATGATTTCATCTTCACAGTTACCATAACGTTAACTCCAATAGTGGTCGATAATGACCTAGATGTTGATGCAACCTTAAACAAATAAACAAAAATATTGATGTCAGATTTTTTTCCTCGGAAAGAAATGTTCTAAAAAATTGATCTTTAAATAAGGTCGTGTACCATTCTTTGAAAATACAAGAGTTGTCACGTAACTTTTGCTTGAAATAATGGGAATGTATAAGAAAAATCTCAACTAGATTAGCTACACCAACTCATACGTTCTCGCATTATTTCTAAGAGTTGATCGAAAATGGGGGCCCCTTTTTTGCCGTCGTGCAGGTACACGAGAGGGAAATTTAAAGAAAAAAATTAGAGCCGTTTTTGAGCAAATAATTCTTTGAAAATTGCCTAAATTTCAGGCTAAATTACGCGAAAACTACTCATAATTTCGATTGATTAGTGATAATGAGCGCGTCAACTTCTATCGGTCCCGTAAGTGTAGTGCATGTTTTTCTATCGCTGGAGGTGGAGATGATCCCCGCTGGCTTGGGAGATCCGGCGCAGATACGTTGCGTTACGGAGATTTTCCGCAACCAAGTATCTCCCACCAGCGTGACACCACCCCAGCTCTAAGCTCTCGACTGGTCTCCCTACATGTGTGGTGGTGTAATGCATGCAAGTGTAAGAGTGTGTAAGTAAGGGGGTGGAAAAAGGAGTGGGAAGGAAAGATCGCGCAATTTTATTTTCAATATGATAGTTGTAGAAAGACGCAGAAAACTAGTGGTTCTGCAACAGCACATAGTTTCTCGCATTTTTCTAAATTTGCAATTTTCGAAAATTGTGTTCAACGAAAATGAGACCTGTACCAGCTGCGCCATTCTTTTAAGCGTTCCTTGATCTATCCGTGGAAAAATGAAGAAAAAACGTAATTAAAAAAATTTACAAGATTAGTAAGAAGAGAAACTTTTGTGATCGTGCGCCGGATATCGGCGATTTATAGATAGAAAAACTCTTATTGCCGGGCTGTAGTAACAACAAATTAGGTAAATCTTGTTCGTATATGTAGTTAATTACTTCATCTATTACGTTGTTTAGTCAGAATCCATGTTTTGTCGTCCTTGATACCGAAAAATCTATTGACAGCAGAACATATGTCCGTCCCTCCCTCCCTCCCTCCCTCTGTCTTTCTGTGTTCAACGCTTCAACCGTTGACATTTTTCACCATAATTGGTATTCCTCGATCGATTTGCAGGAACTCGGGGCCCTGGTTTTTGAGGAGTACTTTACATAAATCCTCAACATTTTCAAAATTTTCTCAAAAAAGTCTTCAAATTTTTGGATTAAACTTTCTCCATGAATAGGATAAAGACCTTTTTAAAAATGGCGCGTGTCTCATTTTCGTTGAAATCCCTGATTTTTCGAAAATTGCAAAACTTTATATTTTTCGGCGTATTCTCACATGATCTGGGCTGTCCGGGTGACGCCGCGTCGAAGGCTGAGGTGCCGACGTTTCGACCGACATGTCGCGGTCCTCTTCAGGGCTGTACTGCGTCAGGATTTTTTTCTTTCAATTTTCCCCTCGCCAGTATCCCTGGCGAGGCGGGAATTTATTCATTAAACTGGGTACATAAGGCTCCAGCATTTCTGCTTTTGGAGCTGTGAGGAGGGCTTTGACTTAAATAAACTAGAACTAAAACTATCTTAAAATTGCGCCAGGATGTCGGGCGCTCCGGTTTATATAGCAGGTGGGCCATGCGGATAGGTCGGACGGCAAGGGAAGCTCAAGTATCGGACGGCATGGTACGATTCGGAAAACTCAGGGAAATCGAACGGCATGGGGTGGCCGGCCTCCCGCGACCGCGCACTCCGCAAAGGTGCAAGCCACGCCTCGTGGAGACGTAACCCCGCGTCCCCGTTGATGTTCTGGGGATGTTTTGCGATCTCTAAGGCTTCCTTTATCCGTCTTGGCCACCACCTTTCCTCTCTGGCGAGCACCTTGGTCTGGTCGAAAAGGAAGTCATGGCCAGTTTCCCATGCGTGGAGAGATACAGCGAAGCGATGTACTTTCTTAAATTTAAAGTCACGAATGTGCTTGCGTAGTCTCTCACCTATGGTTCTTCCTGTCTCCCCGATGTAAGTGTGGCCGCAGCTGCATGGGATAGAATATACTCCTGCGGCTTGGAGCGGTGAAAGCTGGCCTTTGAATCGCATGAGGGTTTGGCCGAGCTTCTGGTGTGCCTTGAACACTGTCTTGATTTGAAATCGCCTCAGGAGTTTGTCTATTCTGTCCGTGACGCCTTGTATGTATGGTAGTGTGGCAATTCTCCTGTTTTGTGTGTCGTGGGGATCCCTTGGTGTAGGCGGGTCGTGAGTATGTTTCAGGGTCCTGTTGATCGTAGATTTGTTGTACCCGTTCGCGGCGAAGGTCGCTTCCAGAGCTTTGCGTTCAGCGGGGAGACTGTTTTGATCGCAGATTCTAGTAGCACGGATGGCCAGGGTTTGCAGGATGCCTATCTTTGTCGCTGGGTGGTGGTGCGAATTGGCATGAAGATAGCGGTTTGTGTGGGTGGATTTTCTGTAAACCGCGTGCTCTAGACTGCCGTCATTTCTCTTACTCACCAAGACGCCCAGGAAAGGTAGCTGTATTCTCACAAGTTGTTACAGCTACAATATTGTAGATAGAGATTTCTTCCTGAATGAATTGTTGTTCAGACATCTTGAAATAAGATCGGCGCCATTTTTTCTTTAAATTTTCTCGTATGTATAAACAGACTTTAAAACATGGTGCTCGTCCTATTTTCGGCTATGCTTTGTATGGGGGTGGGGGAAAGAAAAGAAAGCGAAAGTTCAATTTTGAAGAGAGAAATTTTTGTCTAAAATGAATTCTATTCTAACAAATCAGAACATTAAAAAATACGCAATTTTTGGCCAAAATAGTAGTTTTCTCGTAATTTAAATACAAATTATTTTTAAAAAACCTTTTCTCAAAAGCGTCTCTAATCATTTTTCTTTAAATGTTCTCCATATGTAGAGAGGAAAAGACGCTTAAAAGATGAGAGGTTTCATATTCGTTGAACTCTATAAATATTCGAAAATAGCTAGTTAGTAACAATGCGAGAAAGTATGTGACATAATAATACCTGTATTTTTGTCACGTTTTTATTCAAAATTACATTTTCACTCATTTCTCTAAGTTTCAAAACATTGTACATTGCAATATTTAAAGAAATAATTTTGAAAACAAGATGTTACTACGAAAGAATCCCTCTTTATTAATGTGATTGTTGGAGGGGGGCGAAAAATGTTAAACTCCTGCAATTTTCGATATATAAGAGGTTTTGTAAGAAAATTGGACAATTGCCGTTATTACAAGCGTAATTTGCTCCGTACAAGGAAAAGAAATGTGTAGCCGGTTTTGCGAAAAATCGAAAATGCCCTAGGGGCTTCATGCAAAATCTGCAAGTTAAGCCAGATCGACGAGTTAAATTCCGATGTACGTTTTAGACGCTAGTGTTGTTCACAGACGGACGAATGGACCGATGTTTTGAAAAGAGCCATGTTTTTCTGAAATGCTCGTTTTCGGGTATTTCCGATATCTTGCAAATCCTGATATGGATTTTTCGCAACATTACATAACCTTATTCTGCGCAATCGAGAAAGTAAAAATTCCTAACTTCAACAATTGTGTGAGACAAGTTTGAAAAATATTGAATTTTTTCAATTTTCTAAATTTCAGATGTTTTGGCGATACACAACTTTCTCTATACCACCTAAATACTTGTATATTAGAGAGTAAAAAGTATGAAAATCATTTATTTGTTATTCATTATGTGTTTGAATGGATATATTTTCTATGACAACCAATATAAAATATTGTTTACACCTTTAATAAAGTGAATTCTATGAAAAGAAACGAAAATTCCTAATTGATTATGCATCAGTGTGTGCATCACATCCAAAGGAGTATTTCAGAATATATGTTTTGATGTTAATACATCCGTAAAAGAGCTCCCATACTGAAGTCTCGTGTCGAGTTAGCATTGAAATATTTTAGTTATCCACAAATATTTCATTATATCTTGTGGTTCAAAGCGGTGCCAAGAAGCTAATATATGCTGAAAATAAACTTTTATCCATTTATAAGGGTGTGCAAGTTATCCAAAATTTACTTCATGCACCTTTTAAATCAGCCGTAAGTTTCAAAACAGAAAATATTGTAGACAGGTGATGGGTGCGTCATTGAATACATCTTAAAATAATTTGTACTCTTAGCTAAGTCCAAACATTTTAAAGTAATAAACTGAAAAGTAAAAAAAAAAATAATGCTAATTTTATATAAGATTGCTCAAATATGAAAGCATGAAGCACCAGGAAAGGCAGAAAAGGTCTTGATTAGTAAGACTAGTTCTTAACGAAGTGAACAAATGCAAGAAATCAACAGAACACAGGAGGATAAAAGTCAACAATAGTGTAGAGATACTACTCACCTTATCATTATATATTGCAAGCTCATAATTTTATTTCAAAAATATTTGAGAACTCTGAACTGAGATCATCCGCCAAAACTTTTCTGAATCAGCCCCTGACGTACATGGTTGTATATATACTTACAAAGACATCAAGTTGAGACTGTTATTCTTTCATTAAATGAATCACTGGAACCAGAGAGGAATGAAGCACTTCCAGCTCCATTTTTTTGAAGATTTTTATGAATTTCTTGCAACTTATTACAGTGATTGTAAAGGAATTGACAGTATATTCGATATGTCTTAAGTTTTACAGCATTATCATTAATTTTGAAATTATTTTATAAAAAAATAAGTAAACTGTTGGAATAATTTCAAAATCGAAACTGTAACCGAAACATTAAACCTAATGTACATGAAATATTTTGTTAAATGAAACCAGAACAGTATTAGAAATGGTTTGATGCTTTCCCATTTCTAGGATAACCTAAATGTATAAGCTTGTAAGTAAACACCGCACTGTCATCACTTTAAATCTCTGTACTTTGTTTTTCTTTTTCAGCATGCAACTGCAATTCATTTTCCACCCGTTGCTATTTTGACAAACACTTGTATGAAACAACTGGGTTTGGAGGTCACTGCTTAGATTGCACTGGAAATAGAGATGGCCCCAATTGTGAACGTTGTAAAGAGAACTATTATCAGCGTGAAGATAATTATTGTGTAGCATGCAACTGTAATGAAATAGGTATGTTTTAAATTTTGTAATATTTGAGATCAATTATTTAATGATGTAATTAATGACATTGCTTAATTAATGTGTCTGAGCTTTTTTATAATTTAACCCATAAATGTTTGTTATAGGTTCACGAAATTTGCAGTGTAATAGCGAAGGCCGTTGTCAATGTAAACCTGGAGTTGTTGGAGATAAATGTGATCGCTGCGACACTAATTATTATGATTTTAGTTCATTGGGTTGTAAACCTTGTCAATGCAACAAAGCTGGTAGCTATGGCAATGTACCTAATTGTGACCCTATCACAGGTGCTTGTCATTGTAAAGAAAATGTTGAGGGGAAGCGATGTGGCAAGTGAGTACTATTTATAATGCTTTAGAGGCAAATAAAATAATGATGCTATGCTAATAATTTGCCATATTGTAGAAACAAAATATGGGGGTGTTTTTTATTGTTCTGTAATTGGCATACTTTTACCAATAACAACATTAATTTTGGAGAAAAATAAATTAGAAAACACTCTACAATGTGTAATTCTCTTTAGTCATTCATATTAATATTAGATGATGATGTAGTAGAAATATTTGTGGAAATGTGGTTAATAGAGTAATGAAATAAAAATACTTGAGCTAAGAAACATTTCATGAATGTCATGTGCAAGAAATTATATTATAACATAAAAATTTTGTGGTTTTTCCTCACCTTGTTAAACATATCTGTACTTTCTATAAAACTTTTATCTTCAATAATTTAAGTAATTTGTTCTATGCATTCTGCGAAGGCTTGAAAGAGAAGAACATGAAATTTTATTACAAAAATTCCATGATTTTAGAGGTGAAACCACATTCAAGTGAAATACACTTCTTATCCAAGTATATTTTAAATATATGATGCATTTGTAAAATGTATCATAACAGAATGTTTTGAAATATGTTGCAAGGGAGGCAGAAAATATTGATAATTTTACATTCAAACTACTTAGGGCCTGAAAGTGGGCTAGAAAAGGTTGAGGTTGAGTAACCCACAATACTGTTCAAGTTGGTATTCAAGTTTGTCAGCTGTACACAGTTTGCCAGTATTTCCTGAAGAGCAGATAATAGGGAAGTCCTTGTTAGGTAATGGGTTAGGCAATGGGCTGTATGTGAGCTTCATGAGCTGGGGGAGTCTTAGCTTCCGGTTGTACAGTAAATGTGTACTAAAGCTGTTTTTTTTTTTTGTTTTTTTTCTTTCTTTGTTTTTTTCTTTTTCTTTTCTCCAATCCCATTTTAGTGAAAACAGAACCATGAATAGAGATCCCTTAACTCTGTTTTGCTTTGGAAAGTTATTTCAGGAAAATGAAATGAACCTTAATATTTAATGAAGAGTATTGCCAGGTTCATTATACATCAATGTATTTGTTAGAATATTACTGAAATGAGAACTTAATAATTTGAGGTGTCTATTACATTTCAGTTAGGTCAATTAATGTGAATTCATTGTCTCAATTGCTGTAACAATTGAGAGGTTTGTTAGGTAACCAATATAGTGTGTGTAATTGGCAAACTTTTACCAATTTACTTTTAACAATAGGATTCTTCCAAATTCAGTGCTTCACAAGAATTTTTTAGATGGTTGTATTTCCAAATTTTACTCTTCAAAATAAAATTTTTATTAATATATCATTATCAATACAATATGTGATTATCTGAACTGTTACTTTGCAACCTGGTCCAGAGAAATCTATTCTTTTCATACAATTATATAGAGCCCTGAAATTATAATGATGAAACATTGTTAAATGCCGACAATAGGGTCATAGGCTAATTGACCATCTGATGAGTGTATAAGGCGAAATGCCATTTACCTCCTTACCCTTCACTACACAGTACCTAACCTGACAGATCAGTTTCAGCTTCCTTTTTGGTTCTTTAGATGCAGACAAACAGATGCCTACTGACACAAATTGACATATTTCATATTTTGTGTGCATTAGTGTCACCAATGACAAAACTGCTTTTTCATGGTTCACTCAATATGGGCTCACTTTGCCCATGGCACTCAATACGAACTGTGAACTTTGTCCATCATTTGAATTGCAGCGGAGTTGTATCTAGAAAGAGACTTACTGTGTGATAGTACCACTAAATGGTAGCTAGCTGTGAGAAGCAGATATGTCATTAGATATAATAAAATAACTCGAGATAGCAGTTTGAAACTATAAAATTGTCAAATATATAGTATGAAAATTAAAATAGAAAAACTAGTGTATCTATTTTAGAGTGTCTATAATAAGAGTGTCTTTTGAATTATTCTGTTGATAAAACTGTACAGAACCTCCTGTGCGGCCAATAGTCGAAGTGTTCACTTTCCATGTACTAGGAATTTGGTTTGATTCCCGGTTGGGACAAGAGAAATTTGTATCTTCCACAGTGCAATAGGCGTACCTCATTGTCTATAGCTGGGACAGTAGAGAAGCTACTGATGGAATAGGTGTTGCTGGGTAACAGCTTTCATGTTGTGAAAGGTTAAAGTGTCGTAGGGCTGGAGGGTGCTCAAGCACTCTGTGCCTGTGTGAGGGAAGCAATGGCCAACTACCTTACTTTCTCCAGTTTTTCTAGTATAATGGTAGAGGTGCTTTAAAAATTCGGACCAACCTGGGGGCTGGTGATTATATTGATGAACAGAATTGTACAGCGATTATGTTCTAAAGATATTAAAACATGTGTTACCAAAAACACACATTGTACTTCGAGGACTCTTCTTTTTAGTGCATCTTGGTTCAAGAACAACCTTAATTTGTTCAAACAAATTACTGGATGGAATTGACGTTCAATGTTAATTGGTTTCCTTTTATAATTCTCTCTGTATTTAAATAGAAATGGTAATTTTAAGGTGATCAAACAATCTGAATTCACATATATTGATAATACATTCATTCTAGAGATCAGAATATTTATTTATGCATATAGAATTTTATTCAGCATAGTGTGCATTACATGTGAAATTCATGTTTCCTGTTCTTTTCAGTTGTAAACCAGGTTATTTTAATCTTGACGAAGATAATGATTTTGGCTGTACTCCATGTTTTTGTTATGGCCATGCATCCCTTTGTTCATCAGCTCCTGGTTATTCTCGAGTCTATATTGAAAGCATATTTGCTCGAGGAACTGAACGTTGGAAATCACAAGATTATCATGGAAACGATATACCTTTGGCTTTTAATAGTGTGACACAAGTAATTGGTGTTAAGGCACCTTACAAACATCCAATTTATTTTGTGGCTCCAGGTAGAGTGTTTTGATGTGCATAAGTGATTGCATTTTATTTCTAATGTTTATAGTTTTGAACTAATTTTCCATTCATGCATATGTATGAGCACACTATTTTTATTTACATTTACAGATGTCTTTTTGGGAGATCAGAGAGCAAGTTATAATCAAGATTTCACATTTAAGCTTCGTATCGGAGAAGCTGGTCCTGTCGCCAGTGTAGAAGACGTAGTTTTAGAAGGAGCTGGTTTAAGCATAACACAGGCTATCTTCGGCCAAGGGAATCGTTTACCATCTGTTCAGGTAAATATAAAATTCAAAAAATGTTCAGAAAATAGCTAATACATTTTGTCAAACATGTTTTTCATCTAGTTGCAGGTAAATTAATTGTTTTTGTTACCAATTCTTTATATACAAGGCGAGTCATTTCAGATGGTGGGGAAAAACCCAAAAGCATGTTCCTCATAATATTATATTACCAATAATAAATTCCTCTACTGTTTTGTTTTCGGAGGCATGGATATCTGTGCAGAAATGGATATCTGTGTTTTACTGATTTTCAATTTCCATTTGATCTTGTATAATAACCTAAAAATATTTTTTTTTTCTACTGTAAGAAATGCTACTGATTGGCTCAGGAAATCATTTACGAACTTAGAATTGTTTCAGGTCATGAATTTTGGTCACGGGAGGTACTGCCAGAACACGGTCATGTTCCAGTTCAATACAGGGTTATTGCAATTCACCCTCCAATTCCTTTAATTCATTTTGCTCAGTCTCAAGTTTTCTGCAATCAATGAAAATAACTGTAAGGGAGATGAACCAACAAATTTGGGCAAAGTGTGAATAAATTTATTTAGAAGAAACTGCATTTAACATACAAACAATACAAAATAGCATTAGGATAAAGCAATGCAAAAAGGAAATTCTAAGCAGGAAGATTTGACTGTGAACAGTCCAGAAATATTTCTCTTTGTTACAAAATGAAAATTATTTTGAAAACATAAGCTGAGGTTGTTATATGGAAATGTTTGTGATCTTGACAATGCCTGTAACATAGCCTCATCTTAGAAATTTTAGACTATTAAAAACATTTTGATCTCCCTGTTGAAAATAATTGTAGGTCATCAGTGGAAGTAGTATTTGCCCCCAACAAAATGTGAGATCCTGAGTAATATTTTTCACATGTGGCTAGTTCTATATTAATGTGCTGAGTAGTATATTATCAAATCTAAGAAATCAGGCATCAATGTCCTAACTAAATAATCACAAGCTTGTTTTAGGCTATTTGATTGATCTGAGCTGTTGAACATATGCTTATAGTACTCTTTGTTTTAGCCTCAAGAATATAAATTCCGTTTACATGAAAGTTCACAATATGGATGGCAACCTCGGCTTTCTGCTCGTGATTTCATGAGTGTTTTGGCAAATCTTACAGCAATTCGTATCAGGGGGACATACGCCTCAGAAGGTAAGAAACAATTCAGTGTTTTATTTTGATAATATTATAGATATGCTAATGAGCTTTGATCAAAATAGGTAATTATATAGTGAACTGGTCACTAGAAGATTTAGACTTTCTTTAATTTCTATTTTTATAAATCTGAGATTGTTAATTTATTAATATTTTTATTAATTTTTGTTATGATTGGTAAGAGTTAGTTTCTAAAGAATTAATCTCATTAGCTACTTTATTATTATTATTATTATTATTATTATTATTATTATTATTATTATTATTATTATTATTATTTTAATATAATTTGTTGCGTCTTACAAATTGACGCAACACGTCTCCAAACCCCTTAAGGGGCCTTGTGCGCTTTGCGCTGGGGAGTAATCCTCCATTAACTTGCGCGGGAGTAATCGTCCATTACCTTTAAGTCATGTCACGTCACATCGCAGTCAGTTGTTAAGAGGACCGCCAGGTAGCATGTCCACATACGCGCCTCTTACTACGCGCTCCTGCATCACTACCCAGCAGCCAGAATTGGGAAGGAATAAGGGTTAGGGGTAGGGTTTAGGACACTTCACAGGGGTTAGTCTAGCCCTTGTGAAGCAGCCAAACTTGTTTTGTTGGGACAAATTTCACATGAGATTTGACAGGAATCGAACCCGGACCTCAGTGGTGAAAGGCTAATGACTCCACTATGTGCCATGAGCGCGGCTTGTGTATTCAATTATGTTTGTAATGTGATTAAAATGGAATGAATTCATTATTGTCTCCTTGTGAGTTTAATATCTAGTTCTTCAACTCATGTGACATCCAATATTGCCCTAAAAACAATTCATAATATTCTAAATATTATATGTTTCAATGACTTCACTACCACCATAATAATTTGTATTTGGCCCCTCTGTTCCAGGGCTATATAAGTGAGAAATAGTTTATCAAGTGAATATGGGGTACACAGTATTTGTACAGATCTATTTTCTATCTCCTTTGTTTCCTTCTTCTGCGTCTTCTCCTTCATCTTTTTATTCTTTTTCCTTTCTCTCCTTCTCTACCTATTTTTCTCCACTTCTTTCTTTCCTCTCTGCTTCTTTCTTTCCTCTCTGCTTCTTTCTTTCCTCTCTGCTTCTTTCTTTCCTCTCTGCTTCATTCTTTCCTCTCTGCTTCATTCTTTCCTCTCTACTTTCTTTCCTCTCCGCTTCTTTCTTTCCTCTCCGCTTCTTTCTTTCCTCTCCGCTGTTTTCTTTCCTTTCCGCTGTTATCTCTTCTTACTTTCATTTTGTCACTTCCTATTTCCCAGCTAATATTAATAGCAAAAGTTAATTGCAGGGACCATTGTATCAAAATGTTTAACATACAAGCATCAAATAAGTTGCATTAAGTAGAATGACAATGGTTCAAAGAGCATAGCTAAATATATTTTACTGATTTACTGACATTAACTCATGAAATTCACACCAATAGCTTTTACCAGTACAACTGGTATTCTCCTAACAGACCATTAAAAAATTAGAAAATATTGCTTTTTCTATCCAATTTTTCTCACCACTTCTCTCTACTGACCAATCATAAGCTGCCTTATGGGTGGTGATGTGCACGGAAAACATGAGTTTCATTAATATAAATAACGTTTGGCACATTCTGAAACTCTTTTGAAGGTAATGTCATTTGTGTAATACTCTTATTAAATACCACTCGTGCATTGGAAAAGTCCACATTTATTTCATTGTTACTTCACAACTTGGGAATTTATCATACATTTTCAATAAACTTGTGGTATAACTATAAACATATATATTTAAATGTGACTTCACTTGTTTCCAATCCCTGTCACTACCAACTGTTTCTTTTCTCTGTTGCTTGACAATATTGTAGTTGACTGCCCATGTTCTGATGTCATACGTTGCTGTGCGTAATACACATTTGTTTTTTTTTTAAAATAATTTCAATTTGTTGTTATGAGATAATTTATGCAGAATTCTGAACCGAATTATATCATTTTGATGAATATAACTTGGTAGTAATGAAATATTTAAAATTAACAAAGTTGCAACCTTTATTACTAGGTGTTGGTTTCCTGGACAACGTGAAATTGGCCACTGCACGACGAGGTGCTCCAGGGAGACCTGCTCATTGGATTGAAAATTGTAATTGCCCTCAAGGATATGTGGGTCAATTCTGTGAATCGTGTGCTCCTGGCTATCGTCATGAACCTTCAAATGGAGGTCCATTTGCTCCTTGTGTTCGTTGCAATTGTAATGGCCATGCTGATATTTGTGATGCTGAAACAGGTAATGTTTTAATTAATTCATATGAATAGAATAAGGTACATTAACTGCCAAGTTGAGCTCTTTTTTCTTTCCCCCCCTAGGGCGTTGCATTTGTCAACATAATACTGCAGGTGACAACTGTGATCGTTGTGCAAAAGGATACTATGGAAATGCGTTACATGGCACTGAGTATGATTGTTTACAGTGTCCATGCCCTTACGGTGGGCCATGTTTTCAAATGGATGATGAATTTATTTTTTGTTCAGAATGCCCTACTGGTTATGGAGGTAATTTTAAACACTTTCAGTAATTTGTATGATAAATTATGTTATATTCTCTATCTACATTGATGAACAATAATTAACTGTCAACTTTCATTCTTGATTTCATTTGTTTACTTATATATTTGTTTGTTGCAGGTCCCCGTTGTGACATATGTAGCGATGGTTATTTTGGAGATCCATCTGCTTTAACAGGCTATGTAGTCCCATGCCAACTTTGTAAATGCAATGATAACATTGATTTGAATGCTGTTGGAAACTGCAATCGAACAACTGGAGAATGTTTGAAATGTATATACAATACAGGAGGTCCCCATTGTGAAAGATGCATGCCAGGTATAATGTTTTCTCGATATTTGCTTTTGATTTGTTAGATCTTGTCAGTGAAGTATTAAGTAGAAGTGTATAAATAGTGTGCTTGAACACTTTTCTTGTAATAAAGCAAAAATTAAAGTAATTTTAGTACGGCATAAGTAATTCAGGGGATTTTGAGAAATTGCATAATAAAGAAACATTTTATCAATAATATAATCTCTTTGAAAAGAAAAAAGAAACCTTGTTTTGTAATGATGTTGATTCCCATTAATTTCAAATAATTGTGGTTTTAACTGTATATTAAATATACTATTTCATGTTGTATAGTTAGTACTTGCATAAAATACGTGTGTTTTGGGTTAGGTTTCTATGGTGATGCTCTGGCCCTACCTAAAGGCGACTGCAAACAGTGTCAGTGCTATCCTGTGGGGACTGTAGAGACTGGGTCCATCCCTCTAGTTTGTGATCAAGTGACGGGTCAGTGCCAGTGCAAACCTCATGTGATTGGCAAAAATTGTGATCAGTGTGAGGAAGGATACTTTGATATAATTAGTGGTGAAGTAAGTGTACTTATAATTGTCTATTGTACTTATTGTAATTTTGCCAGTTGTATTTTTAAACTGCTTTTAAAACTTTGACACTCAGGGATGCCAACCATGCAATTGTGATCCTATTGGATCATTAAATCATAGTTGTGATGTTCACACTGGACAGTGTCAGTGTCGACCAGGTATCACAGGTTTACACTGTGATTCTTGTGAACAATATCGTTATGGATTTTCTTCTGAAGGTTGCAAAGCATGTGAATGTGATACAATTGGATCAGAAAGTCTACAGTGCGATCCTCAGGGGCAATGTCCTGTAAGTATTTATTTATGTATTTTTCTTCTTATTTAATAAATTAATTCCACATCAGATTTGGTATCAACGTTTTCATAAATGATTGGCGAGTTAATCATATTTGAAACAGAATGAAGAATCTAAATGATGAATTTAAACAATGGAAATAGACTTGGAAAATCAACTATTACTATTGCGTGTCTTTGAGGTAGAATAGAATCTTACAAATCCATCAGGTTCTTATAATGTTCCAAATTTATCATATTACATTGTAGCATGTTAATTAGTTCATTACATGCACACACAAGCAAGAAATTACTGAAATCTTTTCTTGAGCATTTCCAAGATAAAAACACACTCTCTATCTGAATGGTAGACTTTCGGTATTGATTTTGAGTTTGTTTCATCAATTGTGGTTCTGACATGAAAATGTCAAAAAAATGTACAACCATTAAATATGATAGAGGAAGACTCCTATGATTTTCCTCAGAATGAGATGAATTTTTTAATACATCACCAACAAAGATTAACTTTGCTTCTTCAATTAGAATTTTGAAAAATCTAGTAGTTTAACTGTTTTCATGCATTCTCAGTAAAATTTATTTTTCATGGTTTACTACCTTTTCCATGTCAATGTTTCAGTTAGAGGTCTCAGAATTTTTACAAGTCTTATTTCTCACATTGTTCCCACTGAATCAACTGGAAAACTACCATTGTAGATTTTCTAGGGAGAAGAAAACCTGACCTCTAATGTTTCGTGGAATTGTAATTGATTGAAACATTTTCTTCTTCCCTCACTGTTGTCAATCTCCAGTCCCCATGAAATGTGTCTCAATATCACAAGAATGTTCTGTTCTTATTTGTTGCTAGAGGAGAGGAATTCAAGTCTTTGTTTTTAGCTCATATTACCTACTCTTCCAATGTGGTAAACAATTAAATTTGCGAGGCTGTTGGAAAAATCTTACACTTATAGCTGCTGGAGTTTGTGTTTACAAGATTAAATTATGAGCTTTTACATTTTGTCAGTAGACTAGAAAAACTGAAAACATTAAAAAATCATGGAATCGGTTAGTTTGTAATGCAAACATTTCAATTCATCCATGGAGACATGCTCTTTTATATCAGATTTGAAATTTTTACAAAAGACGTGGTGAAATAACTTCAAAGGCTCCATAAAACTTGCAATGTCATGGTGGATAGTCCCATGTTTTATGTCTGACTCAAACCTACAGCCTTCAGCTTCATTGTACTTGAACATATCACCATGCTGCTATGCCACTGAGACAGGCTTGTGTTATGCTAGACCTGGATTTTTAAAATACTTATTAATCTAGGTATTATCTTTTCCTCACAGTGCTTAGAGAATGTTGAAGGCCGACAATGTGACCGTTGCAAGGAGAACAAGTATGATCGTCACAGTGGTTGTCATGATTGTCCAGAGTGTTATAATCTTGTCCAAGATGCTGTAAATGCTCACAGGGAAAAACTTAAAGATTTAAGAGATTTGCTTAACAAAATTTCTAGTAGCCCTGTTGTTTTGAATGATGAAGAATTTGACAAAAAAATTGTTGAAGTGGAAGCAATTGTGAATGAACTGTGGAATAATGCAAAGGAAGGAACTGGAAGTAAGTTTCAACATTTGAAGAATGTAATTGTACGATCCTTTTAGATTCAATTATATGTTCTGTCTTATCACTTGTATTATTGTTACTTTCTCAAATACTAGTATATAGTTTAGAAAAAGTTTTGTTACAGTGCAAACTTTTGTGTTGAGATTTTGACAGATACATTTTGGGGTTCCTTTATATTGGAAATTGTGTTTTTTCTTTTGTTCTTTTTCTGTGTCTTTCTGTGCATCTGTGTGCGTGTGCGTGTGCGCGCGCGCGCGCGCGCGCGCGTGCGTGCGTGCGTGCGTGCGTGCGTGCGTGCGTGCGTGCATGTGGGTCTGCCTGCAACATTATTTATTTATTCAGTTCAGAGATGCATAACAAAGTTTTACGTAGTATTATCTACCGAGATAAATTACCTGTGTGTGGGTCTAGATGCTTACATTCTAAATAATATTATGTACATAATACTTTTACTGATTGTTATCTATATTTAATAGTATATATAACCATGTTCATTTCAATTTTTTACAGTATAAATCAGTAAATGCATTTTGTAATTAAAATTTAAGTTCATGCATGTCCCGTTTACAATCTTAGGTGTTGTCCTGTATCTATTTTTTTTAGTTTGGATTTTATGGTAGCCATCTTGTTTGAAAAGTTTTAAAATTCATTGGTAGTTGATGTTAATCATGTGAAAGAAAATATTTTTTTATAGGTGGAGATAAAAGTTTACTTGAGCATTTAACTGAATTAAGCAAGCGTTTGGTAAATGTAGAAAACCTCCTGAGACAGGTAGATGCTGCAACTGAACAAGCTTTAATAGCAAATGCCTTGAGTGAGGCCAATGTAACACAAGCAGAAGAAGTTGTTGAAAGAGCTCAAGAATTGTTAAAGGTTAGTGTCACTGTTAATATTTGTTTATTATATTTTGAGGGACAGTACTGAAATTATTTACATGGTTTATCTTTAGTAAAGTTTATTTTTCAGCTTAAATATTTTTTTATCTTCCAGGATGCTTTAGATTATCTAGTGACAGATGGTTATGCAGGTTTAGAAAAAGCTCAAGAGCGTTCAAAACAGTTTGGACAACAGAGTGAACAGATGTCTGAAATTGCAAGAGAAGCCAGAGTATTAGCTGAAAAGTAACTACTGCAGTGTTTTTTGTATTTTTTTATTTTCTGTCATTCCTGAATATATTGAAGTGCTTGTTAAATATTAGGGATGTATTTGAGACAGTGTGATAGTGAATAGAAAAGTTAATATAGTGAATAAAAGGTTGCATTTTTAAGCCAACTATGTATGTTGTAATTATTTTTCTAGGCAGGAGGAAGAAGCCAAAGGTATTCAGGAATTAGCTCAGAGAGCTTTAAATAAATCAATCGCTGCCTATGAACTGGCCAGAGAAGCTTTGGATCTTAAAAGCAACTTAAGGTAAAAAGTATGAAATATCTGCTATAAGTTTTAATGGTTTGCGTTTGTCTATCTTTTTAAACATTTTTCTAAAAATTAAGTGATAGTAATGTTATAATTTTCATTTCTGTTCGTGATTTTTTTCTATTAATTTGAAAATATCTGGAAATGTTCTGGGATATAAAGATGCATTAAATATGCAATTTAACGGGTATACAGGAGGCATACAATTCTTTAACAAACAATCTGGAAATTCATTTAAACCCCAAAGCTACTGAATCATATGCCAGAAGCTGTCTGCTAACATTGCTGAAATGAATTCATATGTTCTCTTTACATGGTTCAGTTTTCGTGCATTGGATTTGCAGAAAGCGACCAGTATGTAGGATTTCCGTTTGAAAACTTTTGAGCATGTTCAGTTTTTTCCTACAGAAAGCATATAGCTTGACTCAAGCGCCTCTAGTGACACAATTGTTCATGAATGCATTTGCTTACTGAGAGAATCGTCCATCCATTTCAGTTTTGTGGTTGGAGCATATGTTGCGGTGATACAGACTGCGATGAAACTGCAAAATTACAAAAATACTTCCTCAGGGAATCTATCTTTCTGAAACCAAAATGATGAAGAAATTATTTTTATCTTTGCTAATGAGGAAAACAGGCGATTTTTTTTGCCACCTAAAATTACTCGCCTGTATAATGCTGAAAAAAAAAAATAATGTCGAAATTTTGACGCATTACAGGTTCTTAAGGGTCCCTGATCATTCTGTTTACCATACCTTTCACATCCAATAATAAATTCTGAAGCATAGAATTTTATCCTCTTAATCAAATATTATTCTTTTTTTACACATCCATTGTTATTTTACTAACCAGAATTGTTGCCCTAAAAGTGTCGTTTTTAATTTCTCATCTACTACGTACTAATGTAAAGACAGCAGAAAGTGTCAAGTTTTACAGAAAACTATTATGGGTCCCTGATATCAAAAAACCTGGATAAGTCTTGTTTTCTATAGAGAGTAAATTACTTCCTCTAACACATGTAATCAGAATCCACATTTCGTGGGTCCGTGGTATCGAAATTGATTTAGGGCAAAAGTCTTGTCTGTCTGACTGTTCGTACATCCATCAACACTAGAGCCTAAACCATTCATTTTGTTATTTAATGTCAAAGAATAGTTAAAAACTGACGTACTGCAAGAAGAAGTGCAACCCGTGCACTTCTTGTTTCACGGTTTCTTGAGCTCTGGTATCTACATCCCGACTTGCATACTTATTAAAATAAATTATGAATATAGGTAGCAACAAGCCTGTTTGGCAAGAATTGATAAGAAAACATTTGCTGCCGTCGAACAAAAACTATTTGCAAAGATTCAGATTATTTTCTCACAAATCGGCATGTTCTCGTTATGGCTAAGTCCTACATGGATATTTTGATCATGGAAGTACTTTTCATGAACCCTCAACATTTTCTCCAAACTGGATAAAAGTTTTTGAATAGAACAAAGTATGCTTAAAAAATTGACTGAGGGCCCATTTTCGTAGCATAATAGTGCAAAAAAGTACTATGAGCTGTTGTAGCACCACAAGTTTCCCTTCCAATAACGTGACCGGCCCGTCTGTGAATACTATTGCCTAAACAGTATACAGAAGATTTTCACCAAAATGAATGTTCCTGGGTCGATCGTGTAATGTCACAGCCCCGCAAATTTGAAACGGTTCTCTTAATTTCTGAGAGTACTTGCATAAATCCCCTATGACATTTTCAAAATTGGCTCCTTTCTCCTCGAGTAGCTTAAAACAGTTTTGCACAAGGGCCCAGCAACGCGCCCATGGGCCATGATGGTTGCAATCCAGTTTTGCAATCCATGCCAGTTTTGCACAAGGGCCCATGATGGCGGTGGCAATCCTTCTGCTCCCCATCAGCTTCTAGTGAAAGACGTACTTTCTAAGCAAGTGACTCCAGCTCAAGCCGTCAGTGGGAGGAAAGCCCTGTGGCTCTTAAGGAGGAAATACGTTGAATTATGTTGAATTTGAGAACTAAAGACCTGAAATAACGGCTGTAGTTTCTGGAGATGGATAGTTTCATTTTATATACTATTATTTCAGATTAAATTGCTCAACAACTGCCACAAATTTCATGGTCAATCTTTAGTGTTGCAACTGATTTTGAAACTATTTGTAATTTAAATAACAAGAACAGAATCTTTAAGGATCTATCATTACTAATAATTATATGCTCTTCATAAATTTAATTCAGGAATATCTGGTTGTAATACACTTGACCATACTTTTCTAAATGTTTCAATGCTGGTAATTTTATTTACAGAAGGCAGAAAATTGAAACATTGTTTGAGATGATAATAAAGTGAACAAAGTATTTCGAGAAACACAATCGTATCGTTTTTATTAAACAAAAATCACATTAAGTTTCAAATTTTTTAAAAGAAATGATAGAATGAATATTTGGCGAGAGTGTTTGTTCCACTGCGACTCGCATTGTCGACTGCAGATGTGTGGTGTCATTTGGTCCCTGGACTTGGTTTTTTGTCAGGTCATGTGGGAGAAAACTGCTCACAAATATAAGTGGAACCGAACATTGACAATGCTTGTGCAGTTGCGATGATTCACAACTATTCGATTTTGTTCAGGACCTGCCATGGTTTGCACCCTCAGTTCAATCTCGCGACTGACTATTTCTAAAAGAAAAATCTAAAGAGCAGAAAAGTGAAGGGACACCTCGGCTATCAGAGATTATGCCAACTTTCCTGGTTCTCGTTGGGCGCGTGGCACGGGCTTTCCAGCACCCCAAGAAGGAGCTCAAATGGGGCGCTTGTGCACCTCTAGCTTAAAAGATGCTTAAAAATGGCATCTTAATTTGTAAAAAGAGTATTGTAATCATGCGCCGAAAAACTGATATTTCGACAAACACTTATTGCCGGGCTCTGGTAACGAAGAAATGGATAAATCCTGTTCCAATATGTAGTAAATTACTTCATGTAACTCATGGTATAGCCTGATTTCATGTTTCGTGGATCCTTGATACCGAAAAATAGATTACACCCGTCCGTCCATCGTCTAGGCTAGCATCTAAACGTTTAGACAGTTTTCTCCAAAAATTTATATTCCTCAGTTAATTTGAAGGAACCTGGCTCCCTGCGAGTTTGAACCGGATATTTTCATTTTGGGGGGATACATTACATGAAGCCTCAAAATTTTCTCAAAAATGGCTTCACATTTTTTGTATTGAATTTGTCCTGGGATACCCCAAAGGATGCTTAAAAGAATGGCATGGAATCTTTTTCGTTGAAATCCCCGATTTTTCGAAAATTGCCAAAGTTCAATTTTTTTCAGCTTCTTCGTACAACTACAATATTGGAGATAGATTGTACCTGAGTGAAATCTGTTTTTCAAAGACCTCTTGAAATAAGGTTATGTACAATTTTTCCAAAATATAAATACATTTTGCGTAATTTTGCGTGAAAAGCAGACAATTTTTAAACAATTATTGTCTCAAAAACGGCTCCAAATTTTTCTTTTTTCCTTGTATGTCCTCGAAGGACTGTTTAAAAATTGGTGCTGGTCCCTTTTCTGACATTCTCTGTATTTTCGAAAATTGAAAAAAATGAATAGTGCAAAACTACAATATTGAAGGCGGAGATTTTTGTGTTTAGCGAAATCTGTTCTAAAAAATCAGCTCAAAAAAAAAAGGTCATTCCAGTTGTTTGAAAAAAGTAGTTTCCACGTAATTTCTACTTCAAATCACGCAATTTATAAAAAAATCTTATTTTCTCAAAAACCGTCTTCAAAATTTTTCTTTATTTTTTCCCCACAGATAGTGTAAAGGACACATCAAAAATGGCACACATCCCATTGTCATTGAAATCTTTGAAGTTTTGAAAATTTGAAAACTTAGAAATAATGCTAGTGCTGTTGTAGCACCAGTAATTTTTAAAAGGTTGTGTTAAGCTATGAGGCTGGTGGTGTAGGAATAATGCAAATGGCATGTGAGCAAAGGTTGCGAGTTCAAATCTAAGCAAGGAGAAAGGTTTGGTAGTTGGAAACACTTTTGCAGGTTTATGTAGTATGATAATCAGTGGCAAAGATAGTCTTGCAGTTGCGTAGTCTGAAAATCTTATCTTACATTTGTTTGTAAGTTAGTCCTATTCATAGTTTTTTTTATTCAGCAAAAACATCAATAATTTGTTCTTTAAAGTGATCATTTCTGCACAGTTAATTTAGCAGACACTTCTCGATAGTGAGTGTACTGAAATTACCAATTCTGATATTTCCCATGGAATTTCTTGGTAATCCCTTTACTCTCTTTAATGTAATCATATTCCCTTCACATAATGCTGTAGATAAAGTGAAAGAGTAGACTGAGTTGTATCAGTCGAACCATCTTATGATAATTTTTTCTAGAGCAATTTGTATAACAAATACTTTAGCAACAAATCTGCAGCTATGCATTTTGTCTTTTCAATATATACATTTGTCAGTTCATTTCGAAGCTGCTCACTGTCAAAGAATGGATATCGTTTTATTAGGAAAGAAAACTTTTCTGAACAAAAGACACTTTGTAGGTGGAAAATTGCTTTTCGTCAAGAAATTCAATAAAATGAAAGTTTTCAAAATCTTGAAACCTGTAGTCCATTTGAATCACTACTGTATCAAGAATTTTAAAAGAAACAATGTTGTATCTTTGAAATAATTCTAACCCTGAAAGTTCATTAATAGTTATATCTGCTTTGATGCAGATTCCAATAGTATCTTCATATCTAACATAGTATATTACTACATATCAATTCTAGTTCTTTCTCTACAGCGTATTACTTGCCTCATGATTTCACAGTGTTGAGCAAAAACAGCATTTCGATATCGTGAAAAGTTCAGAAGGTCACATAATGGGACTGGCGCAGAGTCCGTGGGACATTCTCTATAACACTAAATTTTTAGCTTCATTAATTGTTTCATAAAGAAAACACGAACAAAAGTCACATAAACAACTCTTCTTTCCCACAACGTCAGGTGATGAGGTGAATTTGCCTGGCCGAGACGTCGACGTGTATCGCGGTACAAGTCCGGACACCTAGACTCTGCGGCTCTCTACCGCAGAGTTATAATAAATAATACATAAATAATAATAATACATTAAATATCAATGTTAAAATTAATTTTCCTTTCCTTTTGATGCTCCGTATAGTCACTAATTCTATAGAAACAGTTATGCAGCAGAAACAATTTTTGTGGAATGAGCTGTTGATTTTGTCACCTGATGAATATAATTTCTACGTCAAGTGTTATAGTAATAGACATCGGCGTTTTGTGAAAATATGTTCCTGCTTTGTTCCTAGGGACATTTTTTGCATAGGTTACGTTTTTGCCCAATTTTTACGTTACCAAGGACCCAAGGGAGAAAACGTATTAATATGAACAGTACGATCTCAAATTTCAGTTTCCAAATCCTTGTTTAAGGTTCTTTTGAACTGTAACTTTGCACATATTACGTGAGGAGTCTATTAGCACTGTTCCATAGATAGTTTAAGATTGGTGCCAGTAGCGAGGAGATACACCTAATTTTGTACCCAAATATCGGGATGTCTGATAATGTATAATCACGAAATATTGAATAAATATATATTCTCACTTATGGCCATTGATTCACTGATGTACTGTATGAAGTATATATTACAATCATTATTATTTGTATTGTAAAATTGTGGTTTTGTCAATTACATCTTATTCTGGGTACCCCTTCAATTTATGATGCACAACTTTTTGAAAATGAGTAGTTTGTGTGTAATTTTGAGTGGAATGATGACCATTGAATGTGTATATGTATTTGGCATTTAGGGTCAGATTAATTCTACTTTTGCCAGCTAGTGGTGCACCCAGGCCTGGGCCCAGTTGTTATTTATTATTCACACAAGTTCAACACTGCAGTGCCTTTGACCAGGAGGTCCTAGGTTCGAGTCCCGACTGTGGCAGGATTTTTGACGGTAGCTTGTCAGCTAAGTCGAATTCAGTCGCTGTCTGGAGGAGCATTCTAGAGGCCGGCTGCTCTGATCGGTAGTTTTCGGTGGTTTATCCGATTAACACAAGGTGAATGCTGAAGCAGTACCCTAACAAACGGACCACGGATCGTGTGCAATCTTCCCTCCTCTTCCTTGTCCTATCCTCACCTCTTATACACATGTACACTAGCATGCATTACACTACCACACATGCTGGGAGACTGGTCGGGAACTTAGAGCTAGTCCCAGCTGGGGCAGTGCCATGCCGATGGAAAATTCCTTGTTGAGGGAAACCCCACTAGCTGACGGTAAGTTGGCGCCGGATCTCGTCATCCGGCGGGGGAAGATCACCGCCACCTCCCCGAGGAAAAACATGCACTACACTTACGAGACTAATGACCTCAGTAGTTGACGCGTCCGCAGTCACTAACAACCAACCAACCAACAAAAGTGTAATTTTTTTTCCAATCTGTTCCACACCTTGAATATTGAAGGCAGGAATCTTAATGCAATCTGTTGCTGAATATTAAATCTTGAAATCATTTCAGGCACACTGTCTTCAAAATATGATACATTTTTGTATAATTTTAATTTATATTATTTTGAGTTTTTTATGTGATGGCTAGAGCGTTAGTACAGGGGTCGGCAACCCAAGGCCACTTGCAGCCTGTGAAGCCATTTCATATAATCTGATGGGCCTCTAAGGTATTGGTATAGTGAAAAATAAACAATTACAGTTTTTTGGCCTTTTACATAGCCTACAACAAGTAGATTTTTAAAAAGCAGTTGAATACATGAACAGGTAATTCTAACGCAGTTTCCCTGTTTCAGTGTTCTCTGTAAACATGCAATAGCCCCCAACCCCCTTGGAGCTCCATTCTTTTTACTGCCTCTTCCCTGAATCGACCTTGTGCTTTTGTAGCATCTGAAAGAATTATATTCCATAGAAGAGCTCAGGGTACAGTATTGCAAGACTCACAAGCTCTGCACTGATAGATAAATAATTTATTTAATTTGCTGTGGGCATGAAGCTCGGTGGCAAATTCTCCACACTTATTATACATCTAATACAATAATATAAAACAATGAAGAACAGTTAAACACATACAATACAATACAATACAATACAATACATAGTACAATATTTTTTCATTTAAGGCATGCCTACTAAATGCAGAGGCCCTTCACAGGCTACTGATCTTATTGCTTACGACATTATTACTAGAATTTAATCTTAACCTAAAAATCTTGATGTCTATGGGAAAAGTCTCCATTAGTCTGCAGGCAAGCCATGACTCAATAGTCCCATTTACAAAAGAATATTTACCAACATCAGTTCTGTTTCCTTGGATGTATTTTTCTAATATTGTCATGACATGCTAAGTAAAGAGATTCATGCATTCTTTCCTGAATTTCCCTCCATGCCAGATTTTTCTCTAACACTTTGTAAAAGATACACAACCTTACTTATTTCCTACAGCTCGCCAATGATTCCCATATCGATACTTTGTTGGAAATGTTTCCTAACGAATTTCCTCTTTTAACAAATTTTGTTGCTATTTTCTGAACTCTTTCAATGGAGTTTATTTAGCCCTTTCTATATAGATTCCAATTCGCTGCTCTGTACTCTAATACTGGACACAAAGGTTGTATGTGCTAATTCTCTTGATTTACTACTTCCCTTCCTTAACACTTGCATTACAAAGTGAAAAGATTTCCACACTATCCCACCAGTAAAGTTGACGTGCTTCCCCATCCAAGTTGTTCATTAATTATCACCCCCAGATATTAACAATTAGTTACCTGTGGAATTATCTTACCCACAAGCAAATGCATAGCAGTCCCTTTGTTTTTACTATGCGTAAAGCTAACCATTTTGCATTTATCCAGATTTACCTTCATTCTATTGATTTCTATCCATTCTTCCAAGCATCACAAATCATTCTGTAATTTATCCTGATGCGGTACATCCTCAATCTTCCTGTAAATAAGGCAATCATCTGCAAAAAGTTTAATTTTTGAGCCTATTCCCTCTGCTATGTCATTTACATTCACCAAATATAGTAAAGGTCCAAGTACACTCTCCTGCGGAACCTCAGATGTTACACTAACTCTTTCCGATAGGCTGTTTCTCACCCTTACTCGTTGGTGGCGGTTATTTAGAAACTCCTTAATCCGTAGTACCACTTGCAAGGCTAGCCCTATTCTGTCTTAGTTTTTCAAGTAGTCTATCATGGGGGACAAGATCAAAAGCCTTTATAAAGTCTATTACTGCCGCATCAATTCTATCACCCGCATCTAGTGCATCTGCGATATCCTGACAAAAAGCTATTGTTTGACTGTCGCACGAGTGAACTTTCTGAACCCATGCTCAACCAATTCTGAAGCCTACGAATCTTTCTGAACCCATGCTGCCCCACAAATAGCCAATTTTCTCTACTCCACATGTTCAATGTTTAGCGATTAGGTGCTCCATCTGCTTACAGGAAACTGATGTTGGGCCAACAGGCCAATAATTTTTAACTTCTGATAGAGATCTACCCTTATAAATGGGAACTACAAATACTTCTTTCTGGCTGAAGACTACAAAAGCTTTTTTTTCTGGCTGGCCTTTCATGAACTGTTCTTGTATTAGTATTTATTGCCTTTGTCAGTTGTGTTCGTATTATTGTCTTTGTAAATAAAATTGTGTTATTAGTTAAAGTGATTCTTCGCTATATTATTATACCTCAATTCGAAGCTTGTTTTGGCATAGTACTGATAAAATTATTGAATTGTAACTTAATATTTTAAATTTATTGAATAAAAAGTAAATTGGAGATATGTACGGCTTGCAAACTATTGAGGGGTTGAGAGAGTGGCCCGCAGTCACAAAAATGTTGCCAATCCTTGTGTTAGTGGGATAGGTGTTGCAATATTATGTTATGTAACTTTTATCACTAATATGAAAGTATGTGCTGTAGGAGAACCACGAGTTTTACTCTCACTCCTAAACTTATAAGATTCTATAACTTTTTTACTACATTTTCTCAGATTTCATTTTTAACATGAACAAAAAATCTCAAAAGTATGTATTAGTATAATGTAAATTTGCTGTTTATTATCCTAATAAGAAAAATGTTTTCAGCAATGAGATACGTTCACTCAGATCTGATATGGATGCTGCTGGGAACACACAAAGTTCCCTTAAAGCCATTGTAGAAGATACCAAAAATCAAGTTGATACTACACATGCCAACAGTGCAAATACATCTTTATTTGTATCTAGACTAACTGTTCCTGAAGTAGATGCACATTCTGCAAAGGAAGAAGCAGAAATCATAACTCAGCAGGCAAGTTTTTAATACATCTTTAAGAAGCATAATTTTGTGGCAATCATTCTCATATTTGTGCTCAATTCGTGTGTTACTCCATTTGGGCCTGGAACATCTTGGTTCTATAAATGTAATTCTATATGGAACAATAAGGTTCTGACAGTTTGAATGTGTTTTTTTGTTTTTGTTTTTTTTTATAGGCAGCTCAAATAAAGAGTGATGCAGAAAAATTGCTCCAGGAATTTGAATCAGAGAAAAGAAATCTAAGTGAACAATTATTACAAGCAGATGAATTACTGCAAGCAGCAATCCAACAACAACAGAGACTAGATGAGTTATTGGCTGATGCAGATGCTGCAAATGATAAAGCTTCAGAAGCTGTTCGTTTGGGAGACAAAACATTAAAGGAAGCACAAGAAACTCTAGAGACATTACAAGGTATAAACAAATTCTTTGATAGGGTTTAACATATTACGTTGTTTCAAAATTTCATTCTTGTCAACTGTATTTTTGTCTAATAAGAGGTGGGAGTAGATGTTAGAGGCATTCTCTATTTCTAGGTTAATTGAAGCTATTTCTATATCAATGAAAAAAATATAATTTGCTTCATAAAGTTTAAAGATGTTCTGTGAATGCAATGTGTGTTTTATGAATGTTTGTCAGTTGTTTCCATTTGCTCAGTTTTTAAAAATGTGTTGTGTCATTCATAGTGTTATTATGTTATTTTAGAATTTGATAATCAAGTCCAGGAAAGTAAAGGACAAGCAGAAGAAGCACTACGCTTGGTACCTGAAATTGAAGAACTGATAAATGAAGCCAATGAGAAGACCGATGGTGCTCGTAGAGCTCTAGAAGGAGCTCAATTAACTGCAAAAAATGCTAGAGATATTGCTGTGAAAGCACAATCTGTATTTGCTGAACAGGCTTCTCAAGTAAGTTAATAATTGGAGAGTGTCAGCACATTTCAATTGTAAAACTGTGAGTAGTACTAAAGTCTCTTGCATGTGCACTTCTTGCAAAGTGTTATATAATAGCATTAGTAATCTCTTCAATTTATGATTGTTCTTGTCAGTATTCAATTTTTTTCTTTAATATTAGGGGCAATAAATGTTTCTTTATATTACATCTTTATTATACTTAAATCTTCATTACAGTGTCATTTTAGGAATAGATGTATTCCCATCCTCAGATAAACTTACCAGAATAAGTTGTACATTGCAGATACAAAAAGAGAAAAAAAAAAGAAGAAGAAAACCAAGAGGCATGTTACAATGAATGAACCTTTTCGTATTTCAGCCATCCATCTGAGAATATAATGTGGAAACAAAATCCGTTCCACATTCCATTGGCAATCCCAATTGAGACGAAACTACTAGGAGTAGTAAGTATGGAGAGGTTAATTCGTTGTATGCCTATTGGTTTTCTTTCTTCTTTTCTTTTTCTTTTTATCAGCAATGTGTGTGGTAAAATTATCTGCAATGTATAGTGGTAAATGTATCTGAGGATGGGAATACATTCTTTCCTAAAACATCTGTGTAAAGAAAATTTAATGTAATAAAGATGTAAAATGAGGAAACATTAATCCTTAGTTGACCCCGATATTAAGGGAACAGTTATTTTTAATAGTATTAGTAATTTGAAGCAGCGGTAGCCAATTCAGTTCACTTGGGTGGTGATAATAAGCCAAACTGTTGGGGGGGGGGGGGCTCACTTTCAAGCCATTTTCCCCCACTCCCTTATAAACCCTAAGAGAACAGCAATTCGCATGTGCGATTTTATTCAGTGGTGACACTTCGAACATGTCTCCACTCTCAATGCATCAAGGCAAATAGTAGTAGTTACGGCCAACAAATGGCACTGAATGTTTTCCCAGATTAGATAGTGGATTTTTTAAATATGTATTTTTTCCTACATTATATTTTTATATATTTTTTGCTGAAGGGTAGCGACATTTCACTGTCTCACTATACCCAGAGCTGTCCCTGATTTGAAGTAATGTCCATATAGTTAGCACACCCACTTATCAGAAAATTAAAAAAGAGTATTCCATAAGTTTGTACTAATTTTAAACTAATTTTAATCCAAATTTAAAAATTTTGTACCGATGCAGAACATTAAAAAAAACAGGGTATAAGAGTGGGTGTACCAACTTAACATTAAGTTAGCAACACCACCCATCAAAAAATCATTAAATAAAAAAACTAAAAATACCATAATTATTACCATATTATTACCACCCATGAAACCGCATGATACCAAAAAACTAAAAATACCATAATTTTGTACTAATTTTTAACTAATTTTAACCCAAATTCAAAAATTTTGAACTGATGCACTACATCAAAATAAAAAATGTATACGTTTGCGAGTGTTCACCTACCGTAAAGTAGGCAACACCACCCATGAAACCGCATGATACCAAAAAACTAAAAATACCATAATTTTGTACTAATTTTAAACTAATTTTAACCCAAATTTTAAAATTTTGAACTGATGCAGAATATCAAAATAAAAAATGTATACGTTTGGGAGCCTTCACCTACCGTAAAGTTAGCAAAACCAACCCATATAAAAATATAAAACCCATATAAAAAAATATAAGTTTGGGAGCGTTCACCTACTGTAAAGTTAGCAACACAGTGGGTCTTTATAATATCCAATTGCGAAATTTCGCTTTTTCCGGTATTTATAGAAAAGAAACAATTTTTTGGGGAACTCTGTCCGTCCGTCCGTTGTATGTGAACAAACCTAGCGCCTAAACCACTCGTACGATCTATTCCAAATTGAAGAATCCCCTGGTTCTACGGAAATTTCCATAATATTCTCAAAATCGGATACAATTTTTTTTTCTTTAAATTTCTTGTAAAACCAGAGTAAAATACACTTATAAAAGTGGCATAGGTCCGATTTCCACAGTTAACTCTGAATTTTCTGAAATTGCAAAATATTGAATTTTTTTCGGCGTCTTCCAAAAACTACAAAATTAGAAATTTTTGCTTCAAATGAAATTTGTTGCTCATAATTAGTTCTTTAAAAAAGTTCATGTAAATTTTTTGAAAAATTTAGACTGCGCACAATATGGCGTGCAATATTTGCAATTTAAAAAATTAAAAAAAACAATATTTTCTCAAAAATGGCTCCAAATTTTTTCTTTAAATTTTGGTAGGGTTAGTGCCAGATGCACCCTATCCGATGACAGAAACGCCATATTTCTCTATTCTTTTGTTTTTTCAAAAATTACAAAAATGTAATTTTTTTGACTTTGGTCTCGCATCGGTAATATTTACATTAGACACAATTTCTTCACGTTATTGTATTTATGAGTACATGTGCTTAAAATAATGTCAAATTAAGTTTCTCGAATTCTCAATAGTTTTTTCTTACAATGACCTCAAAATTCTGCATTTTCAGAAACGCTCAAACGCCATTTTCTCAAACATGGCTCCGAATATTTTCTTCAAATTTTCCAATGGATAGTGCTAATTGTACTGCTTAATATGACGTAAAGTTCATTTTGTTATATTCTTTTGTTTTTTTTAAATTACACTACTGTAGTTTGTTTGAAATATCTCTCACGCCGTCAATATGCACATTTCAATGGATTTGTATACATTATCGAATTTGTGAGTAGACGTGCTTTAAACGACTTCAAATGAAGTTTTTCGGAAACGCAATAGATTTTCATGAAAAAGACCTTCAAATTTCGCATTCACAGTAACGCTTAAACCCATTTTATTAAAAATGGTCCCACATTTTTCATTATTATTTCATTTCTTGAAATAATATTTCGGTTCTACTATTTAGAACAGGAAAGTTTAGAAAATGTAAAAGAAAAGGGGGGGGGGGTTGGGCGGCGATAGATGGCAGCTAGCAAGAGGATGACACAAGAACGTAAAGCCAGGAGACACAAAGGAAATTAGAAAACTACTACGAGAAAGTCTGTGCCATTATGTAGCACCTCTAGTTTATTTATGTCTGTAATTTGTTGGTTTTCTGGCGTTTGCGATGCTAACTTGACACAACATTACCGAAGAATATTAATAGCTATTAATTATTATTACTATCATCCCTTCTTTTTTCGTATGTTTTGCAATATTGTAATGTGTATTTTTTTTATTTATATTTATAATTTGTAATTTGAACTGCTATCCCGTCGCATCTCATTTTTTACAATTTTATCTGCTATTTGTTCAGTATCTTTTACAATCACATAAATTGTCTTTCCTGATTTCTATTTTATAATTTTTAACAAGCTTGCAAACGTATACATTTTTTATTTTGATGTTGTGCATCAGTTCAAAATTTTTGAATTTTGGTTAAAATTAGTACAAAATTATGGTATTTTTAGTTTTTTAGTATCATGCGGTTTCATGGGTGGTGTTGCCAACTTAACGGTAGGTGAACGCTCGCAAATGTATACATTTTTTATGTTGATGTGCATCAGTTCAAAAATTTTGAATTTCGGTTAAAATTAGTTTAAAATTAGTACAAAATGATGGTATTTTTAGTTATTTGATATCATGGATTTTCATTGGTGGTGTTGCTAACTTTACGGTAGGTGAACGCTCGCAAATGATACATTTTTTATTTTGATGTGCATCAGTTCAAAATTTTTGAATTTTGGTTAAAATTAGTTTAAAATTAGTACAAAATGATGGTATTTTTTAGTTATTTGATATCATGGATTTTCATTGGTGGTGTTGCTAACTTTACGGTAGGTGAACGCTCCCAAACTTATACATTTTTTATTTTGATGTTCTGCATCAGTTCAAAATTTTTAAATTTGGTTTAAAATTAGTACATAATTATGGTATTTCTAGTTTTTTTATTTAATGATTTTTTGATGGGTGGTGTTGCTAACTCAACGTTAAGTTGGCACACCCACTCTTATACCTTGTTTTTTTTAATGTTCTGCATCGGTACAAAATTTTTAAATTTGGGTTAAAATTAGTTTAAAATTAGTACAAAATTATGGAATACTCTTTTTTAATTTTCTGATAAGTGGGTGTGCCAACTATACGGATATTTTGAAGTATGCTACTCTCTCCTTCTCTCTGTTCCCCTCTCTTCTCTCCATCTCCAACCTTCTTTCCCTTTCACTCTCTCTCCCTCTCTCATTTTCTCATTCTCACTTTCACTCCAAAGAACTTCTTCGTGCATAATTATAGACTGTTGTATAAAGAAAAAAAGTGTTATCTTCAATGACTTTCTGCCAATATGAGTTGCATGTTAATATTCATTTGATAAAACTTCTTTTCAAGAATCTTAAAAGGAATTTGTTTATTTATGAGGAAGAACAGTTAGGTCCTGGGCATAATAGCACAAAGGACATAATTCTCCCAACTGAATAAAGCTCTATTAATTTCTGCGTCATTTACAATGTCTAATTTTTAAATAATTTTTCTTCAAATCTTTGGCTTGGTTTTAAAAATGGGTTCACACAGATGTAGATAACAACACTGTGTGTTAACATAACTATCAATAGTTGCAGTCAGTAATTGTGTTTTTAGCATGTTCACGAATGGTGAGGTTTTTGGTACTTACAAGCAAATTTTTTGGCAGATGTGTTGGTGATTAATCAACATTAATGACACAATGAATGTAAATTGAATAAAATTGCAGATGGATGCTATGAAGAATCAGCTCTTTTCATTATTTTATTTATTTATATTTAAAAAGTGAAACTGTATGTTACATCTAGAACAGAAGTTTAATCTGTGCAAGTTTCCTTGAGTTCTGGAATCTGTAACCTCAAAAACAAATTTCCGTTTCACAAAAGATATGTTATGTGCTTAAATGAGAACCAAAGTTAAAGTATCCTGAGATTAAAAGTAGGTGTAAATCCATATTATATGGGAATTGTTTAAAAATTAATTTTAGTAATAGAAGGAACTCCATTAAAAATGTATGTTAATACAAAGAAACAATAATTTTGATACAATATTAATATTGATGCTTTAATTTTGCTCTCATTAAGTTTCAATTTCTTTGTTAATTACTCATCTTCTATGACAGAACCTTATCTTTCTGAAATTAAAATAACCCTTTAATCCCAACATGTGACCTCTGCATCCAGTGTAAATGTGAATGTCAATGTTAAAGTATGAGAAATGCCAAAATAACCGTTCATGCCCGGATGGAGGTCAATTCACAATACAAAGAAGAAAGTATAAATTCATGAGACTGAATTAAAGTACATGAAAGATTCAGCCCAAGGTAGTAGATCTATTATCGACTGCCATACAACCAATGATATGCTAGGAAAGTTCCATGATGTCAGACTGATATGTGGAAAAGATATTACGTCCGACAATTACTTGAGAGCAAAAATGAGAGCAAAAATTGCATTGAAAGCAAAGTGGATGAAAACCAATGCCAGATCCTGTAAATGCAAAATGGTATGGAAAATTAATTTACTTAACAATTCATACGTTGTAAATCTTGTGCAATAGAACAAAAGAATACATGGAAGCAAAACCACTTTATTTAAATATAGAATATGAGTGGGAAGAATTTAGCGAGTTATTAGAAAAAGATGCCAATGAGACATAAGAGGAGGAAATATAGAACAAAATGGAGTCTGCATAATTAGAATGAAGAGCTGCAGAATGCGGATAGTACCAGAAAGGAACAATACTTGAAATGGATAGTGCTTAATACCTCAAGTTCACTAGAGAG
Source organism: Teleogryllus occipitalis (assembly GCA_011170035.1). Taxonomy (NCBI): domain Eukaryota; kingdom Metazoa; phylum Arthropoda; class Insecta; order Orthoptera; family Gryllidae; genus Teleogryllus; species Teleogryllus occipitalis. The sequence continues at coordinate 370,766 of BLKR01000091.1, read as the reverse complement.
CTAGAAAACGCAAGCAGGGATAAAAGCTCTGGTGAAAGAAGCTCATAAAGAAATTTGGGAGAAATAGGTCTCATAACATAAAACATTACATCCCTGGCAGGCAGTTTTTACTTTCTCATATATGAATGTATATACGTAGTATAAAGTTATGTAATGCTGCGGAAAATCGATTTCGAGATTTAAACGGAAATAAAATTTGGGGTCCCCTGATATCGAAAAAGCGTTTAGTTTTTAATTTCTTTTTAATGTCTCTGAACACCACTGAAACGTGTGAACACCACTAGCGCCTAAACCATTTCTAGGATTTTTTCAAAATGGATATTCCTGGGTCGATTTTGCTCAACTCAATGTGCAATTTTGAAAAACTTTCTTCAAATATGGGGATATTTGTTTTTGAAAAATATTTGATTATATATTTGGGGATATTTTACATGAAGCCCCCCGGACATTTTCAAAATTTTCTCCAAAACTGCTCCAAATTTTTTCTTCAAATTTCTTGTAAAAATAAAGTAAAATACACATATAAAGGTGGCATAGGTCAGATTTTCACAGTTAACTCTAAACTTTAGAAAATTGCAAAATTTTGAATTTTTTTCAGCGTCTTCCTGCAAATACAAAATTGAAGTTGGAGATTTTTCCTTCCAATGAAATTTGTTGTCCATAATAAGTTCATTCATTAAGGTCATGAACGTTTATTTTTTAAATTTTAGTAGTTTTCGCGCAATATTGCGTTTAATATTTGCAATTTAAAAAAATTACATAAACAAGATTTTCTCAAAAAGGCTCCAAATGGTCAAGTTAGTGCTAAATTAGGTGACATAAACACCATATTGCTCTATTCGTTTGTTTTTTCACAAATTACAAAAATGTAATTTTTTTGACTTGTCTCTCTCGTCCTTAATACGTTAGGACAACATTAGCAGCAATTTGTTCACATTATTGTATTTATGAGTACATGTGCTTTCAATAATGTCAGATAAAGTTTCTGAAAAACTCAACAGTTTTCTGTTAAACTGAAAATTCAAAACTCAAAATTCCGCACTTTCAGAAACGCTCAAATGGCATTTTCTCAAAAATGGCTCCAAATGTTTTCTTCTGTTTTTTCCAACAGGTAGTGCTAATGTTAAAAATGACATAAAATTCATTTTGCCGTTCATATTCTTTTGTTTTTTCAGAAATTATATAAATGTTTTTTCTTTAATATCTCTCACACCGCTAATATGCTCATTTGCAAACACTATTGCGTTTGTGAGTTAAAGTACCTCAAATGACTTTAAATGAAGTTTTTCGAAAACTCAAAAATTTTCTGTGAAAAAGAGATTTAAGTTTCACATTTATAGTAATGTTTAAACGCCGTTTTCTTAAAAATGGCTCCAAATTTTTCAATGAAAATAATCATTTATGACGAGGTTTTACTCTTCTTTGATTTTCTTAAAGTAATATTTCGGTTCTTTTGTTAGAAAACAAAAAAAGTTAGAAATGAAAAAAAAAAGTACGATGGTGATAGATGGCAACTGGCAAGAGGATGGGGCAAAACTGTAAAGCCAGTCCACACCAAGGAAATTAGAAAACTTTCCTACGAGAAAATCTGTGCCATTCTGTAGCACCACTAGTTTGCATAAAGTTATTAAATATCTAAATGGAATTGAAAAAACATGGCTAACATAAAAATACTGACCAAAGAGAATTGGTTGAAGCACTGTAAACAACTCTGGAACCCATAACACTTTCGGATATTGATATAATTGAATATGAAGAACTACACAAAGGATTCCCAACCTTTCTTCCATTGACTCCTTTTATAAAAATTGTTTGTTTCGTCTGTCCCTCATCCATTATCTTTTATAGTATACATCATACATAATCATAACACAAAGAATTCTACATAAATGGATAAAAGATAATTCCGTATATCAATATTCTCATAAATATTTCTATTAACTGACACCCAACAATCTTGAGACACTTTCTATTCTGACGGTGAGAAACTGAATTTCTACTCTTCATTTATGTGTAATGGTTACAAAATGCAACATGTATAAGAACTGGCTATGACATTTCTGTAGTTCATATTGCAGATATTATTTTCTTATGCAATAAAATGACATTGCAAATATATAGTTATGTTTTCTTGAATTTTTTCAACAATCTCAAGATTAACAATGAAAGTAAAAGAAGTGTGAATTTGTAATTTATTGTTTGAGGTTTTGCATTGTTGTATCAGAAAATAATTAAATAGCCCAAAGAGATAACAAAGAATTATATAAATACCAGAAGAAGCATATTTCTAGATATATTAAATTTCTGCTGCCAACAAAGAAAAATTCCTGAAAGCTGGAAAACAGCCCAATATTTAAAGAGTCTCCTGAACAGACTATTCTAATTACTGGAGAATAAGCCTGCTGAATTCTTCATTCCAAATATAAAGGAAAATAATTACTTAACAATTAAGAAACAATAGATTGCTTATTCCTAGAAGGTCAAAGAAAGATCATGTACTCTCTAAAGCTAATAATGGAAGGAAAAAAAAGAGAATACGATCTTCCAACATATTTGCCATTTGTACATTACAGCAAGGCATTCAATAATGTTTTAAGAAAAAAACTGTGGAACATGGTGGACAGGAGAGGCATTCTCCAACACATTATTGAAGTTAGGAACAATGCTACAGAAATTAGATAACATAAAGAAAATACAGGAGAGATCCTACTGTGAGAGACAAGGGTGAAGCTTATCACTCACCTTATTTAATTTTTATTTAGACAATTATTAAAGAATGAATTATTAGAATATTATAGACAACTTCAAAGAATGCAACTGTGTTAAAACTTTAATATTTACTGATAATCAGGTGCTCATTGCAGACAATGAGAACAATTTTCTGAAAGATCTGTTTGAATAACAATGGATAACAGCAGAGCACTTACAAATCTCAATTACACAATACCAAGTCCATGGCTTTTTGATGTAGCTTTTCTGTAAGATGTCAACTGGTAATAAGTAATAAAATCAATGAACAGCATTTTTAACTTTCTAGTATGTGACGTTTCATACAGAGAAGAAGTTGCTGTAAAGGAAATAGAGCATTTTAATCATATACGAGACACAATTAAAAGAACTCTAAAACCAAGGTAAGGAACAACAACCCGCCTAAAATTTCATAAAACTTTAGCTTTGCCAGCTGGTTTCTATGGAAGCCAAATATGAGTAGCGAGTACAAAATTCCACAGCAAAATTCAAGGTTCTGAAATGAGATTTTTGAGATCATTATTAGGCTTCATGTAAGAAACCAGAATTATAAATAAGAAGACATTAGAAATAAGTTAGGGATATTTATTTTCTCACAGAATGTATGAACAAACCATATACAGAGATTGGATAATTCTAGAACACCAAAAGAAATCTGAAAATACCCTAAAGGAAATTGGTGTGATGAACGTCTGAAGACAAGATGAAAGGGTCAATGAGTGCACAACAGATTTATGGTCCATTGCTAGAAGAAGAAAAAGAGACAACATCAATTTAAAGAATTATTAGAATTTAATATTAAACAAAAAAACCTGGAAATAGTGATAAAATAAGCAAGATATTCATAAGTCATCATTAAATCCTTAGATCGGGTGGCACTTACGACCTTACGACACTTATGACCTTAAAGTACCTGTCTACCTAAAGGGTAATAAAAAATTGTGGAAGTTTGTGTTTTTTAATTTTTATTAGGTTGTATGCTTTGTTTCATTTTCTTTTAAATGCTTCAAACCATATCTTACTACAAGTCTGAGTTTTCGAGAAAATAATTTCTTTCGAAGCAAGTGTAAACTGTCAAGCCCTTATTTAGTGAACTTCAGATGCATTGTCTTGAAATGCAAATTTTCAGCACATTCATACTCTTCAAACATCATAAATCAAAAACTATTCAAGATAATAATATAATTCTTTTTACAGCATACCCATGATTTTCTCTAGTGAGTGAACTAGAATAGTTAATCTGCCACTAGAGTTTTCAGTTTTATGAACAGAAATGTCCAGAAGAAATTGTTAAAAAATTTTTTTCTCAAATAATCAAGTCCTGACTCTTTAGTTTTCACTGTATCTTTACCATTCTATATGTTGTTCATTCTACTGAATGAATATTCAATTCTGATTAATTTAAAAAAAAGAATTATCAAAATATATCAATTTGTTGAAGACTTATGATGTTTGAAGTAAAAGCCTACATTTTTGCCAATTATTTATAAACAAATTGAAAAAAAAATTAATATTTGATTTCTAAAAGCATAAAGAAATCAAATATACAAAAGGAAAACAAAATAGACCCAAAATTGTAGAATTTTTTTTCTCTGATAGACAGCTTCATTAAGATGCATACTGACTGGAATGAAAGGGTATTGCAAAGAAATTAAAATGATGTGCAAAAAGAAAGATGAAACATAAAATATCTAAAATTATATGCAAACTTAAAAAGTGGGAAGAATTCAAGATAAAAAAATGTAGTTAAAATAATAGAATGTAAGAAAATGAAAGTAGACTATTATAACAAACTATTGAAGAACACAAAACTAATAGTAAAGACTTATGGAAAGTAATTAAGAAATTACCAGGAGGTAAAAACTGTGATCCAATGACTAAAGGTACTATATTTGATAAAGACGAGCTGAACCCATTTGATTGCATCTCCCAGAAGGAAGTGCTGTAGAAAAGTTATGACAGAAAATACTGCATATTCATGAATATACATGGGTTTTATATTTACCAAAATCTTTACACATATACATTGATCTTGTTTTGGCATATAACAGCAAGCCCTGTTATCAACCTTATCTTAATCTATACAGCGAAATGTATGAAATACAATTTCCCAATAATAATTAGAACCCCTTCACCTCTTTGATGTTTGCTGCAGATATCATAAGAATGATACATAAGAAAGAACTTTGAATACTTACAATTGACAAACAATCGTTTTAACGATCGCACAACACTGTGTTCTCTTAGTAATACCAATTGCTGTTCAATTTCTCATGAACTTGCCAAGTTGTGCTTGACGCCATCTTCCAGTTTCCATTCTAGCCGTGTATTTCAGTCAATGCAAACTTGGTGGCTTTTTATTAATAAGCAAAGCTGTGATCTATTCAATATATAGTGACCTCCACTCTCTATTTGTTCACCTCACTTGTTTAAAACTGTTCACTGGGAGCCGAATAGGAGGGACATCAAAATTGGCTTTACGACTGTAATATATACATAATAGTAAAGAATTGGATGAACAAATTCAGTAATTATTTTGGATTAGCATTAAAAGTATTCAGAGTATTGATATTAGTACAATTGAAGTTATTTATTTACAATTGTTTCAAAATGAACACTGTTATCCTGGACTTTGCTCGATGCTGGTACGTGTCCATAAGCAACAAAATATTATTATTACAGTAAACCCTCTTTAGCACAAACTCTCCCAACATGAATTTCGCCGTAACACAAACAAAACTTCGGTCCTGGCAAGGGAATACAGTAATATGAACATTTATAATACTCGAATAACTTGAATTTTTATAATATGAACTCTGATTATTTCCTTGGAATTTGTGTTAATGAGGGTTTACTGTTTTATTATTATTATTAGTAGTAGTATTGTTGTTGTTGTTATTATTATTATTATTATTATTATTATTATTATTATTATTATCATCATCATTATCATTATTATTATTACTTTTTTTAAATTATGGCAGCAAACATAGCTGATAGAACTAAGAGAAATAAAAAAAATTTTCATCACTGACTTTAAAGAAATACAACGGCTATTCAAAATGTAAAATTTGAAAGAAATTATCAATTGTAAATTAAATTTTAAAGATTGCTTACAGTTCATAGTAAGGAAAACTAGAAAAAAGATTAATATTTTAAACAGAATTGGATCATATATAAATGGCTGTACAAGATGTTTGATACATAAATCCATAATCGCATCCCATTTTGATTATTGTGCAGACGGCACTAATTTTTATTGATAAATTAATTAAACATTATATAATGGGAATTTAGTATACAAAATCCCAAAAGAAAAGATCAAGGGAAATGAGAAAAGCACAAAATTTAGTCACTAATTTAAGTAAAACTGCCCAGGCGAAAACAATTATTTGATAAAGGATTTGAATTATTTAATTAATTACTATTAGAAGTCATGGCAAAATTAAAGAATTTAAACAAGAAATTGTAAAATACGTAAAAACAGAAAATTATTTGTGTAAATACTTAATATACAATACCTACCAATACAAAAAAATGTATATGTATTTAATGTTTCACAAATAGCTGAGAAGGCAATAAATATATCCATCATTTTAATTTTAGCAAAGGAAAAAATATGATTAAAGTTGCACATTAACCTTTTTTTTTTTTTAATTAATAAGAGATCAAAATATATGTTAATATTTAAGCTCAACTTTCTTAGGCATATTTTGAAGCTTGAAATTTTTTTAATGCATTTGATTTGAGTTAGGTCACAAATTTAATTAATGCAACAAATGAAAGATATATATTATATAAGTCATCTTAATACAAAATTTTTAATGCACAGAAGTGTGCTTCTAAACTCTTCTTTTATTTTGTTGTTAATACTGAAGTTGAATAAAAATACTATTACAGTATATTCTTTCAGTTTGTTTGCTTTTTTGTAGTATTAGTTTACCACAGTTCATATTCTAATGTACTAATTTTGTTTCTAATTCTCTACAGGAAGCCGATCAGATTCGAAGGAGAGCAAATGACACTAAATTGGAAGCTGTGAGGTTAAGTGATAAAGCAGATGAATTAGCCGCTAATGTTGCTCTTACTGCAGATCAAATGCAGAGTTTGGAAGAACAAGCAAAACAAGATGAAAACCTTACTGCTCAGGTATATCTTAAGATGTTTTGAACTTCAGTGTCAACAAATTTTATTGCAAAATTAACATATAATGATTCATTGTCACATTTTAACTTTGCAATTGAATAGAAATTTTGTAGTTTAAAATTATAATGTAGACTTATTCAGTCTCTTGGTTTTCCTTCTCTTTTGAAACTTCTGAATTTTAACATTTCTATGACAAACTATCAAAATATCCACCTCTCCATTAAGATGTAGATTATTAATTGGTTATATAGTCAAAGAAACTATTTACTGGATAATCTACAGTTTTATTAATAATATATTAAATTCAGATGTAGTCCTAGAAAGAAAAAAATTCAAATTATATTCTAAAGTTAGATATAATTTATAACAAATGTTTATGGATGATAATTAAATTTGCAACTAGAAATTGTATATTATTGTTTATTCTATTATTAATTAATTTACATTTAATTTGTGTTCATAATTTTGAATTACGAGAGATATTTTTTATATGAAATATAAAGAGTAGTTCAAAATTTTCTTTGGGCCCACAAGCTAAGACTTTTGTTATCCATAATGATACATTTCTGCAAAGAAAAATTTGAAAATTGTCATTGCTTTAAAGTTATCAAAGAAATACAACACTAGCAATGTGAAGAGTCAAGCTCATGAAACATTGCCTTATGAGAGGATGCATTGTTCTTATTAACACGTTGAAATATTGTTGACACATTATAATGTATACATAAGGTATAAAATGTGATACTTCAGTTTTCAAGTGCACAATAATGTGAAAGGTATATTATGCTACAGTGAACATGATGCGGT